>JAUESR010000207.1:2400000-3000000 GCA_030914345.1 Drosophila koepferae
GGTAAGTCGACGAATCAACTTAAACACTTCAAATCCCCTGGATTAAGAGTGAAATATATTTTGAACTGGGCTGTTTTCCCATTTGCTCACAATGCGAATTTAATTGAACATTTTATAGTTTTGTTTATAAAATAACATTTGTTTCTTCTGCCTGTTTGAGCTGAACAAATAAATGAGCATGGCAGCAGCTGAAGCAGCAGATAATTGTGAAATGTTTGCAATGTATAAGTCGCTATGGTTCAATGGCCAACAATGCGTATACGTAATGCAATAATATGAATTTTCTTGAATGGCCAACGTTGCGTATGCGTGATTCAAGTGAATTCAGAAAGCCATAAAATATTGAAAGTTATTTTTAAATTTGTTTATTCATTGATTTCTTCAATTTCAACTTAAAGCAGAGTATTCCATAGTCACACTTCAGAGTCAAATTATCGCTGTGTCTCTCGCATCATGAACTAACCGAGCCGTAGTCAAGTTCTAACTAACCTCTATGCTGCAACAAACTATCTTCATGGTGCTCAATCAGGGGCAAGCCAGGACAGCGCATTCACTTGCTCCAAATGAAGTAAAAGCTGTTTTTATGAGTTCAACGTGGCATGTAACTGGCGATTCAATATTGCTGCCATTGTTGTTGCTCGTGGTAGTTGTTGTCCATGTTCTACCTCACTCTGCCCCTAGTCAACAGCTGCTCTTTGTTGTAATAGTGGTTGGTGCTGCTGCTGCTGCTGCTGTAGTTGTTGTTATTGCATTTGTCGTACATCTTTGTTTACTTTGTGCTCATGTTGCTTCCCTTGCCCAGCATGTTGTCCTCGGCAAGGAATTTAATTTGCCAGCCGCCGTAAAACGGTTGGATGGCAGGAACCTGAAATTCCTGGCCAGTAGCTGGGAGACACCCAACGCCCAACGCCCGACGCCTGCCTCTCTGCAATTTTGTTTGCACCGAAAAATTTGTTTGCACTTCTGCTTTAAAAGCGCCAAGTGCTACATTTTCACAATTAATTTGTCATTTCGTAGTGCAAATATTTTGCCAACTCTCCAACTTTGTATACTCTCGCATGCCTGAAGATACAGAATTCCGAGAGCTATATGGACAGCAGGCCCATTCCAGCCAACATTTACTTAACGTTAGTTTTTGCCTGTAGTATAACGTACGTGTGAAGTCATATGTATATACTTCGAACCTGAAAGCATTGTAAAATATTAACAAAAGTTGAAAGCTTGCATATGCTGCAAATGCTACACTTTAATCCCTGACTTTTACCATATTTGCCAAGGATTTGCACACATGTGTATGTGTAATGCACTTGTGTCTGTGGTTTGCAAGGAGTTGACCGTAAAAAGACTGCCCGCAAATGCATTTATTCATGAGACATTTTTGCTACATTTTCATCTGGCAAAATGCAAAGTTTTTTTTTTTTTTTTTTGTATAAGGAATTGAGCCAACACAGAGCAGTCACAACTGAAGGAAACTGGTCTTAATTGTATTGCAGTTAAGGCATGCAGAAAAAGAAAAATCAGGGCAGACACTCAAATAAAAATCTTGGAAAATCTTGGAAAAATAAATTCAATTTGCTGCATTTATTGTATGAAAATAATTTTAGTTTGAATTTTTACCATAGGCTTTCAATACAATTTAATTTTACTTTCAAATTTCATTTTAATAATTTAAAACTGAAAAATACATTGTGTAAAAAATATGATTTAAATATATGTATATATACAAATATATATTGCAACTTTTCGTAGAACACTTTTAATAATTTAATTAAATTTTATTTGAATTCAACTTTTCACATTTACAATATATGATATATTTGATACTTGACCATATTTGATACATTGAAAGTCAGCTCGAGGCCACAAAACTAATCGAAAATAAAAGAAATATATATATTTTGTAATTGATATGTTGTACAAGAGTTTTTATCTATGAAATACGAGCTACAAGCTACGAGTTACATTTACATTTAAAGCAAATAAAATAGAAAACGAACGAAGATTTATCAAATTTGCAGCTTTGATAAGATGCAAAGGGAAATGCTGTGAAGGAAACACACGTTCTCATGCATATTGTATAATAAAGATATATATTTATATATGCTGCATGTTAAACAAAACCAGGAGACAAGTGTAAGCCCGGTCCAGGTAGAGACTTGAGGTCAGCTGCAGCTGCCTCTGCACACACAGAGAGAGAGAGAGAAAAACCGAGACAAGACAAAAGACAAAAACAAACAGGCTAATAAGCCCTGGCTGAGCAGCAGTCAAACGACAAACGAGAAATGACAAATGGCAAGCAGCAAGCGGCAAACGGCAAACGGCAAGCGGCAAACGGACTGACAACTGTCTCAGATACTACGCCCACAAAAGATACAAAAAGCGAAGCACTTTTTGGCATATGCCGTAGATACATATTTGCATAGAAAGCTTTTGACTTTCGCATGAGCATAAAAAATAAATGCCAAATAAAATAAATTACATGCACGCACAGCAGACAAGCATGCGTGTGTGTAAGGCAAATATGCTAACAGGATAAACATGAGGCTGGCGAAACAGTTGGCCCAAAGCCTCAGGCAAACACGAGACCAAACAAGAGCCACAGAGCTGGCTAAGCTAGTGACGTCGCCTTGGGCATTGATTGCCATGTTCTAACTACAATACGTATACGTAATATTTGCGAAGAACCAGTGCTTCGCTGCCCAGCAAAGAGCAACACGAACAGCACTCACCAGGAGTCCAGTAGTCCTGCCTCTGACACGAGCTACGTGATGGTGACACGACCAATTAGTGTTGCCTGCCCAGCTCTGCTGTGACTTGTTAGAGATACACGCACACACACACACACAAATACGCATTCATATATGCTCTGTTGTGCCCTGACGTTTAGCTTAAAGACTTAAGCCTTATGCAAATCTTTTCAGTTACAGCCAACTACAAACTACAAACTAACTGCAAATGTCTGTAATTTAAGGCACACACTCATAGAGACACCCTCACACACAGCCACACCCACACACACACATACTCTCACCCACACTCACTTAACTAAAAGTTGCAGGCGTAAAATTCAACACCTTTTCAAACTCTCTTATGAAGTGTATACAAATTAGAGACAGAGAAGTTGGCATTGTTATGGCAAAGACCTGTTATTTTCCCAATTTGAAGAGGTCTTTAATGCAGACGTATAACGAAAATAAAGGTAAAGAGGCGTGCTCGACTTAAAATACCCTAGATAAAATACGTAACTCTCTTTAATTTATATCAAAACTGAAACAAGCTCAACTTAAGTCATTTTTATACGCCTTCAAATGGAGCTAATGCTCTGATGCTTACCAACACAATATGCCCTTTGCATATAGCTTAATACAGTATATCAAAAGCAAAAAGAGAAAAGCAAGCCAAAGACTTGTCAAAAAAGGCAAACGAAAACAAGTGAAAATCATTGAGTTTAGTTAGCATCAGTCGAGGGCAGCAGCCAGAAGAACTTCAAAGTGAATCAGGCAGCAGAGGGCCAGGAAAGGAAAAAAGTGGCAAAAAGGAAAGCTAAAAGTAAACAGCCATTATGCACTCCACGAAAACGATAGAGTGTGGGCGTGGCTGAGAGTGTAAAATGTGCGTGTGTGTGTGTGTGTGTGTGTGAGCAGTTGCGGCATCCAGAGATCTTTGGGTTGTTGGGCAGTATGAAAACATTTTACTGCCAGACACACTCAAACACACGCACAGCAGCAGAAGCAGCAGAAAAATAAACAATTTCATAAGATATGCACAACAGCAACAACAGCAACAGCAGCAAGCATTGCAAAATATCTGAATATATATGTGTATATATTATACAAGTAAAATGTGGCAAGAGCTGGCCAGGGCAACCACAGGGCCGGAGCCAGGACGGCAAATAATGCAAAACAAACAGAAAACGTAACAAAGTAAAGGCAACGGCAAAGGAGAGGGGCGGGGCAGGCAGGCAGTAAACCGGGGGCGACACCAAGCGACGAGACACTTTGCCGCCAACGCAAATAAACCTCAATAAGTGTAGTGGGCGATGGAAGATGGGGAATGAGGGATGGGGCGACGGTTTTTGTGGTGTGAGGTCGGACGGAAACTGCCAGCAACGGCGTTGGCCACTCAGCAGCGTTTGACACTTGACGCAAGGACAACGTAAGGACAATGGCGACAACGACGAAGACGAGTGGCAAAGACTTCACACTGAGGCTGTGAAAACACAGCTCAAAAAAAATATATATATAAATAAAAGAGAAAAAAAAAAAACGAAAACAAAATAAAACGAAAAAAAAGCACATCAATAAATATTTCAATTTTTGCACAAAAATTTCATTTTATATGTAACATAGCGATAAAATATGGAGGCGGGCATAACAAAAAAAAATTAAATCCACACGCAGCACACACACGCACACGCACACACACACGCAGGGCGTAACAAAGTGCTGATAAAGCGAGAAACGGGCACGCGAAAAACAGCTGCGGGTTGAAACAGTCGTAAGTACTCGTAAAACGTATGTGTGTGGCGCTCAGGCCCAGAGACAAAATGTCGCACATAAATTTTCGAATTTTTGGCTCTGCCAAACGGCGGTTGGCCAAACTGGTGTAGGGAGAAAGTGGGGGAGTGAGGGGAACTAATATGAGAGCAGGACAGCCTTCAGAGCTGACAAGCAGCACAAGCTCAATTAGATGGCCTCTAATTTTATAGCTGCCAAGCAAAATGGTCAAGCCAGAGCTGTGTTTAAATTGTAATTTTTCAATAGTCCTCAATCCAGATGAAGGCAGGAAACCAACATGGGTTACTTTTAAAGCAAACTCGAGGAGAGTAAATGATGAACTTTAATTAATTTTAGCAATAGAAATGACTCAAATGAAATTAATTTAAGAATGCGAATATATCAATGCATACAATAGAGTTTTAGTTATAAGTTTATTTTATTTAAAAAAAATGTTACAGGTCAATTATTATATATTTGTATATATTTATTTATTATTTATTTATTTTATTTATTTTGACTAAAGAAATTTAAAAAATTATTATTTATTTATTCTCATTATTATTAATGTTTTATTTTAATTTTATTATTGTTATTTATTTTTTTATTATTATTATTATCAAATATAAGCGTGATGCTCTCTTAAAAAAAAGTTAGTCTACACAGAAATTAATTAAATATTTATTTTTAGTTTTTTTCAAAGAGACGCAAAATTTTTTAGTCTCACAAGCAATTTGCTAACAGCATTTCCAAAAATTCAGAATTACATTTTTTAATAAATTTTTAGAAAATTTCGTATTGCATACCAAATGTTACTCTAACAACGAAACAATTTTTATGAGCCATGGGAATTGTTGTGAGGAGTGGGAGTTGGAGTTGAAGTAGCAGTAGCTGTGGCAGTAGGGGAATACGTATACTGACGTATGCATTAATTGAAGTGCAAACAATGTATGCATAGAAAAATAACATGGCTTATAACAGATTCTCTCGTTCCCAGAGCTCGATATGCTAATTTACCAATATGCTAAAGACAGACGAATTCAGTTTTGCCATTTGCGGTGCATGCAAATTAACACCAGCAGCCAAAAATGTATGTAGAGAGTGAGTGAGAGAAAGAGAGAGGGGGAGAGTGGGAGAGTGGGAGAGAGAGAAAGCGACATTGAACTGAAAAATGCCGAAGGCTACAAATTGTTTGAATGGGCGACTGTAGACTGCAGCTGCCAAAATAGTTGTTGACTCCCAGTCTTTGAGTCTGTCTGGCATTGAGATGGCCAATGCATTCATAGCCAGCTGAGGAAAACAATATGGGGATATTGGCTATAGAGCATATTTTGGGTAGCAGCCAGCCAGCGCTGTTGTTCTCCAGCCATTTATGAAAATGCCAAGTTTGATTATGCAACAACAGCACACAACGATTCCAACCAACAACCTATCAAAAAGCACGCAAAAACAACAGCAACGCGGGGCAACCGCAACATGGTAAACATGAAACCGAAACTGTAACTAAAACTGCGAGACAGGCATGCATATGGGGGCGTGTATGCATGTGTCTGTGTGTGTGTGTGTGTTCAAAAGCTTGTGTGTGTGTGTGTAAATAGGAAGGCAACAAAATTGAAAGCATTGCGAGCGCTGCAAAAATTTGCATGCATATTTACAAAGTTTTTGGGGGGCAAAGTCAGCTGTGGGTGGCCTTTTGGCGCAACCCCAAACTAAACTGATGCAAAACTCAAACTCCATGCATTGTGTCTCCCACCCCCCTCCATCACAGTTGTAGCCGCCCCCAAGCACTGCGCCGCAAGTCCAAACTAATGCATGCGGCTGTCGTGGCGCATTTGCCACATTTGATGTTCGTTTTTGCAACTATTTGCAAATGCAAATTGCAAACATGCAACAGGGACATGTTGCGTAAATGTCAATGTGTTGTAACAAAGCGTGTTTGTGTTTGTATTTATGTCTCTATGTGTGTGCCTGTGGCCACTCAATGCGCGTTTTCTGTCTACGCTTCGTCAACGATAAGCAGCCTGCAGCAGCCATAGATATACATAGAACGACTCCTGCTCTGGCCTGATTGACAGGGGAGTTGCTCGTACAACTTCTTGCAGACATGCCAATGCTGCGGGCATGGCAGAAAAAAAAAAAAAAACGCAGATGATTGAGAAACTGCCAGCGCTCAAGAGCACCGAGTAAAGGCAAATGTTAATGACAGCCAATGTCAGCAAAACAAGCCAAAGCGCATCTATAGTTATTTTGCATTCTCTTCTTTAGCAAAAGTTAAATGTTGAGTCTTTTGAGCATATTTAAAATGAAACTAAAGAGACTTGAAACTCGTTTGGAAACTCGACTTCAATTCTCTAGTATAAATTTACAGAGTTTCACTTAAACTTACTTGAGCATTAAATTTTGAAAACTTCTGTAGAGTTTCTTAATGTTTAGATGACAAAAAAATATGTATATGGAAAATATTTTGATATTTTATACAATTTTTAAAACAAAATCTAAATTTAATATTTGATATTTTTCGTATTTTATAATTGCGTATTATATTTCATTTTCAATTTTGATTTTTAACATAAAATCTAAATTTAATTTAAGCTTTTTTTTTGGTAGGATTGTAATTTAGAGCAGCTATCAATCCAATACTGTTTCTAAGAGATTTATATTTCTAAAGAGATTGCAGTCATTCATTTCATTTACTCACTATTCTTTACATTCGTGCTCGTTCTTACTAAGCATCGTCAAAATTTAATGCACGTACGTCGTCGGCTCTCCAATTTCACGCAATTGCACACTTCGTGAAACTTTCAATGGATTGCAGGAGAGCACTGACAAATTGACGATCTTTACGAATGAAATTGAGTAAATGTAGATATGTAAAACACTTTCCATTTTGAAGAAGAGTGTTTTTATATCATTCGAATTCTAAATAAAGAGTTCGTAGCAACGTAATACGTTATGACATCTACATATGTATACTGCTATGAGCCTCTCTAAGTATTAATCACCAGCGTTAAATACTCTGAGCAAACTTACAGCACTTTGCAGCTCATACATGCGCTCCGTATATCCTCTCTGGCTACGATGTTCAGAGAAAACGACAGTGCAGCATCTCAGCTCATTGCATAGCAATCATTTTTGCTTGCTCGCGTTTCGTTCAAACTTTGTAAGCTCGCAATTAATTAGCGTTCAAGTATTGCAGATATGCTTGCATAGACAGCTTTAAAATATGCTGAATTAAGTGCCAAAGTCACTTGCTCATTGCATCTGAAGAAGTTTAACATAGCTCAATAAAAACAAAATGTTTAAAATATATTTAAATTTTGTTCAAAGTTATTATAAAGCTACAAATAGAATATAGTTCAGCCAAAGTTATGCCAGTTAAACAAAACTCAGACTTAAGTAAATATATTGCATGAGACGCAAACGCATTGAGCCCACTGAGCAGCTCGGATACAGCAAAGAGCCTAGACTACAGCAAGTTCTTAGTGAAGCTGGCTTAAAAGTTGATTTTGTTTTTTCATGACAAAATAAATTTTTAACAAAAAGTATTCAACTACCATAAAATCTCTAGTATTATTCTTTCGCTCATATTTAAACTGTGCTCGCTCTTCACAGAGTTTGCTGAAGCTTTATAAAAAGAAAATAATAACTTTTAGATTTAAAAACGCTTATTATAAGACTGACGAAGCACATTATGAATACTTTACGCAAGATATATGTATCTATATAATTATGCGTTAATAGCAACGCAGCAGTAAAGTTTTGCTTCTTCTAAGCGCTTCATTTAATGTAAATATGGAAAAAAATAGACTTGAGTCATCATTGCCGGAGTCTTAATGTAGAGCCAGCGCCGGCCCATTTGAGGCCCAATTAAAAACTGTTAGCTTCATTTTGCAAATCATTGCAAAATATTAAGAGAACTTTCTCACAAATATTACTTCACAACTTCTCTCAATTCCACACAAATGTTTTCAATGCAGATGAAATAAAAAAAAAGAAGCAAAACTGCTGAGAATGAAGAAAAAATGTTTCAGCATGACGCACATAAAGGAAATCCAGTGAAAGCCACTCACACACAAATATACGCAGAGATAAGGTGCACAAAATCAGAACCCAATTTGGCAAATACCAAGAGTGAGAGAGAGAGGGAGTTGTAGAAAGAGAGATAGGGTAGACGAACGTAGCATGAGTAAGTGCAAATCAGAGAAGCGAAGTACGTTAAATTTTGCTGACTTAACAACATACAAATGATGTAAATGAATGAGTACATGAGTGAATGTACACACACTCTCATCCACACTCACATACACTGAGGAGTTACCCACATACATATGAATAAATGTATGAGCCCGCCAAATGAAAATAAAGTTTGGCAAGAGATGTTTGCATGTAGAACGCAATGCTGAAAGCAGCTAACTCACGTTTGTGTAATCAGTGTGAAACCAGCATAAGCACAGCCAGAACCGAATCCACCATCATTCCCATCTTTCTCTCTCTCTCTCTCTCTCTCTCTCTATCGTGTGTTCATCATGCCAATCCATTCGCTGCTGCCAGCCTCTAACATCCACAGATTCCAATATACATAATGACATGAGGCACTCGAATGTGATGGGAGGAAGGAAGCCCGGCTCACGCCTTGGCTGTGCTCTCGGTATGAGGACTGTGATGAAAATGCCATTTGACAACGCTGTAAGCAATACGTGTGTGGCACGCCCACACGCAAATACCTTTATCGTATGTCAACGTGTCAAAGCCAGAGTCAATTTGACTTGCGGTTGTCGTTGACATTTTTTCCTGCTTTTTTTTTTCGGCAGCTGCTGTTGCTGCTCCCCCTCAAGGTGTCTGGCAACATTGTAACTTGAATTGGGCGACTTGCTAACTGTTTCCCCAATTTGTTACAGCTTTAAGCCAACTGCAATTGCAATACTCAATACTAAGCCAATCAGTCTGGGCATTAAAACTACTTAACGAGCAATTAAACGTAATCCATCAAACAATAGAGGAAGAGAAACACATTTCGAATGCAAACTCAATTGCATTTATCAAATGCTGCCAATTAGAGCGAGAGAGCGCCACACTGGGAAATGCGCGAGCCAAATGGGCATACTCCGAGAAGTCAGTAAAAATTTATGACAGCAACTAACCCGAAAACGCGAACCATTCCATTTACGACAATGCGCGGCAAAAGTTTTCCGTTAAGGTGCCCTCAAGTGCCCTTTAGCCCCAAACAGACGCTCCACAGAGCCTAACTATTTGCGGCCAAAGTATGCCCCAATCAAGCCGCAGAGATCAACCAATTTCATTCACACTGAGAAAAATTAGAACTCCCTTCAGCTGAAGTTAACGAAGAGTTAATAGGAAAATAATAGTGGAAAGAGAGAAGATCGTAGAGATCTTAGTGCGCAATTCGAAAAGATATTTTTCTCTAAATAGATTACTTAAATTAAATATTTAAATATAATTTTAAAAAGCTTTAAATTCTCTTATAAAAACTACGATTATTACTCATACCATAAGTACGAGGTATTAACTAACTCGATCATTTCTCTTCACTGAGTTTTTTTAACTTTTGGTATTTTTTTTTAAGGTCTGCCAGCCTGGCGCCAATGATGTTGAGAGTTGATTACGCTTTAATGGCCAAGGCGTTGCACAAAGTTTCTTCCAGCGCTCAAACCCAAACACATACACATATCTACTCACACAGAGACATTTCTAATTATTTAATGGCTGCTCCGCATGCAGTTTTGTTATGTAAATGTGCCGTTAGTGGCTGTGGTGCTCGCGCTGGAGCTGGCTCTGGCGTTGGTGGTGCTTGCCAAATATTTACGGCTGGGACGTCCGCATGCACTAAATTTTTGAACGCAACTGCAAAGCGAAACTTTCCAATCATTATTGCATGCACACACACACACACACACACACACACACACATTCACATGCACTCACAGACACACACAGGCTGGCACACTTGGCTAGGCACGTAATGGCCGCTGCGCCTTTGTGCAGTGATACGTGCGAGAGGCAAACAAAGGGCAAAAGAGAAACGAAACAAAAGGCGTTAAAATTAAAAAAAAAAAACCGAGTATAAATGCAAAAGAAGAAAAAAATAAGCATTAAAAAAACTCCCGTAAAGTACTTAAAGTGCAGTGCGGCTGTGGGCGCTTCGGGCGGTGGTGCGATGGTGCAGCTAAGAGTTTGCTGCCCACTAAATTACAAAGGCGAAAGCAAAAAGTGCAAGCCAACGATTGCATTTGGTTTTTACGCTCTTTGTTTTATTGTTTTCATGTGGCTGAGCCGAGGGGGCGTGGCACAACTTTATCAGATTGCGCATATAATGCTTAAATGGAATTTCCTTAGCAGCTCATTGATTTTATAACAATTAGAGTGAACCGAAAAATAAAACTCTACGCAACACTAATTGAAATTCCACAGAGGCAGCTACTTTAAAAGCCAGAGCACAAAAAAGAAAAATTGGTTTCCATTTATGGACAGCTGGCAGTGTCTAGGAAATGGTTATCGATGCATCCGGCAACTGCTCTTGCATCCGCTGCTTTCAACAAATGGGCAAAAGGACTCGACCCACGCTCATTCAGCGTGCGGACAGATTAGCCACTCCACCAACTAAATAACGAAAAAATTCACAGAAAAGAAAAAAAAAAACGAGAACTGAAATGAGACGAGAAATCCCAACGAAAATGACCCAGAGCAAAGCTCGTAATGATGCGGAAGCTAACAAAAGGCCGTTGCGATACAAAAGGCAATGGCAGGCGACATCGCCCAGTATAGACAGCATAGCGACCAAGGGCAGAGCCAGAGTCAAAGGGAGAAGCATTCTAAAATTGCGGTCAATTGAAATGGCAATCAAGTTAGTGGCACGTCCTCGTCATGGCCAATATGGACACAATAAAAGCTCTCACACACACAAACACACACACACACTTAGTCAGCAGCCATATAAAGAAAGCGTGCAAGAATGAAGGCCAAAGGACGGGCCAACAAGCATTTGCTGAAATTCACAACACCATGCCGCACCAGCACACCACAATCCCATACAACCACAACGAGACATCAACAAAGCGCATCGAGCCAAAATAATTACAATGGTCAAAGGCATTCGACAACGAGCGACTTAGCGAAATGAAACAGAAACAAATCACGCAGAGCTGACAATAATATAACAACAAAGGAAAAGATCTAACGAATTCTGCAAAAGTTATTGGCTTTGGTAAAGCCCCAAAAATTGATATATACATAAATGAAAGAATTTATGCTGAATGGCAAACAAATTGTATGAATATATTAAATATAAAATATATTAAATAAATGTGAATATATTCACAGTATTATAAATTACATTTAACAGCAAAGCGGATTACAGAATTAAATCAAATCATAATGAAAAGAGAAGAATTAAATTTAAATATACTGAACAGCGCAAAAAGAGTATAGGAATAAAATAAAAAATTGCATTTACTTGAAAAACAAATTTATTAAATATAAATAAATAAAACAATATTTTTGTATTAAAAATTTAACCATATTGAATAATAATATTATAGAACTTGAACAAAAATATTTAAATAATAATATTTAAAAAAAAGTAGATATACATATATAAAAATAATTAAATAATAAATTGATATTAAAGAATAATCACAATATTTTTGCAATATTTGTAAATATTAAATAAATTACATACAATTTTACAATTAAATAATAAAAGTATTATATAAAAGTACTTGAAATAATAATCGAAGTAATTCTAACCCGAGCAACAATTTCAATTACAAAATAATTGCAATGCCCACTTTAGGCAAGTTCCTAATCCGCTCTAACTGCAAACCATTTCACAATTCAGCACTTTAAGCCACCAAAGCCAAATTGAAAATATGAAACAATTGTAAGAACTGTATTATAAATGAATATAGAGTCCGTACTGGCTACAGCTTAATATGCTGTGCTGGCCAAGACGGTGGTTGCGACCTGAATTTAGCCAGACATTGCAATCCAATGCATTGGAGCGGGTTGGCCCAAAAAAGTAACATAAAAGCAAACACAAAAAGCTAGCGCAGGAAATGTGCAAGACAAAGTGCAAATACACGAAAATAGAAAAACAAAAATAAGAAAAACTAAAAACGTTAAAGAGAAAAAAAAAAAAAAAACCAAAACTGAAAATCATTTGCGGCAACGAGCGCTGCAGTGCAGCTCAGAGCTCCCAGCTCGTCTAGTCGTAAGTGCTGAATGTATTGCCTACTTTGAGGCGCCACAGCGCTGCACTTTTCAATTTGGTTCGACTATCGGCTCTTATCGCTCCACAGAGTGACTGGCAATTTGCGCAGACAAACTGCAGATGCCGCAGCAAACTTGCAACTTGCTGCAAACTAACTTCGTATTAACAACAACAACAACAGCAACAGCAACAGCTGCTGCTGCAGCTGCAGGCCTAGACATGGCTCAAAGCTTAACTGTTTTAGTCGTTGTTGTTGCTGTTGCTGTTTCTCAACTTTTACACGCCATTTGTAGTTGCCAGCAGCGGCAATAACAGATTTTCCGTTTAGCTTTCATTTGATGGCCTTTTAAAGTCATTTCAGCATGAGCTGCCAGAGCAGGAAAATATACCAGGAACACTTATGCCGGAAGTTTAGTTCGCGCGGTTACCGCACCAGCCAAAAAAAAAAAAAAAAGGCGATAGTAGAAAGACTAAGAAAGGAGAAAAACAAATGGAAAAGCAGAGGAAAAACCGCAGAGCGTTTTTGGTCATGTCGCTGCTTCTTCAACTCTGCGGCGGCTGTGGCAGAAATGAGCGTCCTGTGCAGCCCAGGCAAGCACTTCCTTCCCGTGTCAGTTCCTAAAAGAGCTGCCTCCATGTCCCGAAATTCCCGCTCTCACTGTGCACATTTGGTGCCAACTCTAAACGTTTTTCACACATTTCGCTGGCCGTTCGTTTCTATTCTTTTCTTTTCTCTTTTTTTTTTTTTCGTGCATTTGTCGGTGTCTGTTCATGATTTATGTTGTCTCTCGCCAGCCAGCCAAAGTCTTGTTTAAGTTTAAATGGGACTTGCAACTCGAAAGTCGCATAAAAAATGCACTTGTCTGTCAGCTGGTGCTGCTCGTTATCAACAGAAACTGGCTCAAAAATATTAGACGAGCCGAGCAAAGCTCAGAAACAAGCCAAGTTCTTGCCGAACTTTTTGTTTTGTTTGCTTTGCAAAACTAGTTTTACCAGTTTTACTCGCTTTTTTGTTGCTTGGCTTTGCTGTCTTTAAGTACATCTAATGGCTCTGACATCCATCTATAGCCTAAATAACTCATGACCACTCCAAATTGAATGACTTTATTTGCCTGCATGTTGCCAAAGTGAAATGCTTGACTTGGTCAATTCAGTTAGCAAAAATTATCGACTGTTTGTTCGCAACTCGAGAGTTTGCATGAACAAAGTGTCCACACCGGGGTCCACGTGTGTGTGTTGGCCTCAAGTTGATAAAGATAAGTGCCAGATAAGCAAACGTTTTGTTGAAACAACTTTGTGTAGTGTTTACGGGTCTTGCGAAACCGCCCACACTAAATGCAATTTGATGTGCTTTGTCTGAAGTGTTGTTAGTAGATTATTGTTTGAAGCAGTTGCGCCCACAAAAAGGTGCTGAAAAATACAAAAAACAAATTTGTGTACTTTTCCACTTGAGTCTCTAATGTTCTGAATTGTTTTCGCAAACTGTTTGCTTCAGCTCCTGTGTGCCTCCATTGCGAATATGCACAATAAAACATTTTTTTCATTGTTCAACATTTCTAATTAATAATTTTGATTATTTGAATTGCACAATCCAATTAGCCTAATCAGCTTGTAACTGTCTGAATGAATAACAACTAATTTAAATGTGTACATATTTTCCATGTATTTGCAGACATAGAAAACACGATGCGAACAACATGGCGTATGCGTAACATGAAGTTAAAAACATGAAATCAAATTATGCCGCAGGTAAATTTGCTCGACCACAAACTTCTCTCCTCAGCACTTAATGCATGAAATCTGTGTACACTTTATGAACTTGGCTAATTAACAGCATTTATTCCAGCCCCACAGCGGGCGAAGCTGGTCAAGTATGAAAAACAACGAACAACATTTACAACATGGAAATTTATTATGCAGCTCGGCTGTGGAGTAAGGTGTAGTTTAAACTTGTTAATGGCTTCATTTATGTAACTTCATTAGCAAAGCAACAGCAATAACAGCAGCAACAACAACAACAAGTTGCTGTTGCTGTTGCTGTTGCTGTTGGTGTTGCTATTGCATTGAGTTGACAATTGGCAAGTCTCGAGGCGTTGGCCATCAATCAAATCAACAAATGGCCAACTGACTGCACAAAGTTGTCAACTACTGTCGCAAGCAGCCCAAAACCCAAAGACGAGGAAATGAAATGAAAACTCAATACACACACACACACACACACACACACACACCTATAGATAGACAGCAGGTGTGTTGCGGTGCATAGCTTTGGCCACAACGCCAGTTGGACAATGCGCACCCGTTGCCAGCCAACGAATCAGGTAACAAATCAAGCGGCGTGTGACATGCAACTGAAGCGTGCGTGCCCACGAGCGCGCGTCCTTTCATGCATTATGAAGTCAGTGCACAGACAGACAGGCAGCTACACCTGGACGGACTGGATAGCTAGCTAGCTGGCTGGTTGGCTGTCAGTGCTGTGCAGACGACTTGGCAGCTCGGCAGCACGGCAACTCGATAACTCGACAACTTGGGCAACTTCCACTAGGTAGTTTGTAGTCCGCCTCGGTTGACTTGGTTAGTTTAACACGTTTGCCTGTCCATTGGCTAGCAAGCGCCCCAGACTCGTCCCTTGCTATGTATGACACGTCAATGCCTTCATCATTTAATTAACTCTTTCGCCTGGCGTGCGAACAGTTTGGCCTGCACCTCCATGCGCAATATATGATGAAAAATCACATTTCGATATGCGCAACAGCAGCAGTCGCAGGAGTCGCAGCTGTGACTCCTTCATGGCACACATTGCATGTCATTTGATTGATCGCTTAGCCAAGCGGCGACTAAACGGGAAATTTAAATGTCACTCGAGCCAGGTAACGTGTAGCCCCAAGGTAATACAATGTGAATGTCTAGTTGGGAGTGAGTTCGAAATAATAATTTAAATAAAAATATCTTTATGTTATGCATATTTCAAATAGAAAAAACAAAGCTTATCTTAACATTAGAAATCTCTTCAGGGCCATTCCATTAGCAACTGCCAGAACTTGTTTAAGTCGCATTTAAACCCTTTCAGTACTCAGCACACAGACAGACAAACAGTTCCATTTCTTGAGTAATTTATCTCTTGCAGCAGCAAATTTTACTCGGAAATACTACGAGCTAAGAGTACAATAGCCTGCTGCGTTGTTTATAAGCTCTAACAAATCGCATCAATGTCTCTTGTGGCTTTGGCTTTATTTTCTTTTTCAGCTTCTTCTACTTCAAACAACAATTGCAACAAGAACTCGCAGCTATCAAATTAACAGATAAAGTCCGCTATGCAACGTCAGAGAGAGAGAGAGAGATGGAGAAAAGGAGAGGCAGCGTGTGAGGGTGTGTGGGATTTGGGTTCTATAATTTATAGTTGTAAATCAGAACGGCAAACAGAATTGTTTACGATTGCGTTAGGGAAAGGCAGAGAATTTCGAGCTTGTGTAGATTGAAAAGAAATTCGGCGCGATATTTGCGGTGATTTATGTATTATTTTCGACGTTATTTGAGTTTATATTTAAAACATTAGAAAACAAAAACAAAATGCCGAAACAGAGGGCAGAGGGCAGAGGGCAGATAGCAAAAAGCAGAGCGCAGCGAATAGATAAAAACTAAAACTGCACAATGGAGAAAAGCGAGTAAGCAGAGAAAAATGGAAACGAAAACATAGTTTGAATGTAGGTAACAAACAAGCGGCAAACAGACAGTCTGGCAGGCCGACACACAGACAGACAGGCGGACAGACAGGGAAGCAGATAGTCAGCAAAGAGAGTGTGAGAGAGAGAGAGAGAGAGAGAGATGCAGCTGCAGAGACAGATAAAGCGCAAAGGGCAGACAGACAAATAAAACGGAAATGTTAACGGCAACGAATGGCGGCACTGCTGACTGCAGCCGAGGGCAGCCATTTTATATATGTAATGTGTGTGCGTGTGTGTGTGTGTGTGTGTGTGCGTGTGTAGGGTACTAGTGTTTAGGTAGATTTAATTTTGGTACACATATTCGGCTGCACTTTGTACATGGTTTGAGTTTTAAGCTTGCCTTTAGGTTGATGCTGCAATTTATATACTATATGTGGACATCAGTCGCCAATTTAAATTGACTGCCAGTTAAGCTGGCCAAAAGTGCTGAATAAAGTTGTAGAGCACTCACGATAAGACCAACAGAAAGGTCAACTTTAGTGTAGTCAAGTATCAAGCTGGATGGAGCACGTTGATGCACGGCTCACAACATTTGTTGACATTAATGCCTTGGAGAAGATGGCTCGATGGTTCGCTCGCGTTGAAAAGCGCAGCAGTGCAGCTGCCAACTTGAAATCGTATACACTTATATAAGCGCAAATTTCGCCACACACGAACACACACACATGAACACTCTCACATAAAGCAAGTGCTTGAATATTGTCTACATAGAAGCTGCAGCTGAAAATAAAAGCAAAGAAGTGTCACTCACAATGGCACTGAAGTGGAGCACTTGGATGCACGCTCTGCTGTAGGGTCCAGCACATATATTCACACACACACACACACACACACACACACAAATATGAAGTAAATATGTGTTGTTGTTTACTCAACAATCGGCAACAGGCTGTGAAGCAGCTGCCTGGGGTCGAGTTGACTTTAAGTGACTTTTTCAATTATTTAAGAGATTTTCGTCGCTACGCTTATAAAGAATTTAAGAGCACAGAAATAAATGAAAAAAATAACTGAAAAAAAAATTGTATAAAAATTGAATTTTTTTGGAAGACGAATTATGCGAAAAGCGGCTACGAAAATGATTATCTAAATGTAGGTAGATGATAAGGATTTAGCTTAACTAAGTAAGTCAAATTTTAGTATGTGAATTTTAGCTGAAATTAAAAAAAAAAAATTAATTAAAAAAATTAACAAAAATATTTATAGTAAAAATGCTGCCGCTCTTCACTTTAATAACATTCATTATGAAACTTAGAGAAATCCAATTTTCCCTAACTCCAGACACTTCATCAGGAACATCATTATATGCTAAAATAACTGTGTGTTCGTTCCACCCAATTAAAACGGCTGCTTCAGCTCTGTAAATTCAACTTTAAAACGTGCGCAATTTGTCAGAAAGTTTCATGAAGTCGGCAAAGATTGTATATAAACATTATATATATACATATATAAATATTTTCTTTATATTTATTTTTTGTTTTGTACTTTGCTGTTGTTTTGGATAGATTGTTGTGCTCTCTGCTGCGGCTGTTGCCGCTGGGCACAAAAATAACAATTAATTCCGGATAAACACATTTCCTAATTAAAAAATTCCTTTGTAACATGAAGCAGTACAAAAACAAAAGCGTTCCAAATGAAATTAAGTGAAAACAACTAAGCAAAAAAAAAAAAAAAACAACAAAAAAAATGAGAGAAGAAGTAAAAGAGAAAATCAACCAAGAAGGGAACAGCTTACCAAACTGACAGGCCAGAGGACGACACACAGACACACACACACACGCACACACAAACACCGAGATAGACAAGAGCTGAGCAAGATAAAGGATGGAAAATGTGGAAAAAGTTTTGGACAAGCGCATGAAATGCGAAATTTGTACGAATTGCTGAAAGGTTTATAGCGCAGTCAAGTTGCTTGTTGCAACACATGGCGTATACGTAATGCGATTTCAACGGTTGCTAACGGTGTCGTACGCGCTTTCAATGTGACTCAAAGGCCAAAAATTTAATCATCTGTCGGTCACTAAGCTGATTAGGGTCGCATGCGGAAAAGGTAGACCAGCCCTCTCTGTGTCTGCCCTCCTTTCTTTCGCTTTCTCTTTTTGTTCGCCAAATTCATCTTTTCGAATTGTGAACATTTATTTTTTTTTTTTTCTTTCTTGTTTCTCTGCGCATTTCCCTGCAGCAAGTAATTTATTGTTTGTAGCGTAATTAACCCGCTTCGTGGTTGCGTTTTTCCTTCATTTTTCTCTCTTTTTGGCTTTCACACTTTTCATTTGCCTAACGACGCTATACACATTTTGCATGCGACCATTGAAACTCGTTTGTATACCCTAGATTTGAGCAAATATGCCAGAGTTTATGCACAAATTGTGATGGGATGGGTTTTGAACTGCTCTCTATATTATATGTTTATAGTATATGTTTATATGTTTGACTTCGATTACAGAGTATTTCTTCGCCTTTCACTTGCTTTACACAACTCTAATTTTATATATATATATTTCTTATCAGCCCAAACATTTTGTTGGGTCAGTAAATGGGAATTTCATTTTGTTTAGGTGATTTAAGTCTTATCTTCGTGTAAAGGCTTCAAAGTAATTAGTTTTCTAGCGGCCAAGCTGCCAACCTATTCCATACTACCCACAGATGATCTCTTTTCCCACTGATGTTTCACAAATTGTGAGAAACTTGGCCAAGCTCCCCATTGGTGTCTCCACTGACAGCGTAGCAGTTGGGAACTGGCAACCGGCAAATGTCAGCTTTGGCTGCCATTGCCCGCCCACAACGGCAGCAATGTGAAATGACAGGCAAATTAAACTCGAGTGGATGACAGACAACAGACAATTTATCAGATATATTCCTTTTAATACGTATACAAATTTGGATGTGTACGATAATGGTAGAGATAAGCAAAACACATTTATTGCTAAAATGTATTTAAAAACTAACCGAATCGTGAAATAATATAACAGTTTTAGTTAAATATAAATATATGTATTTTTTGTGGCACAAAAATATGTTTCGCAATAGAAATAATCAAGTATTCCGGTTAGGTAGAAAATATTGAGAAAATATTGTCAGTCGTCTCGATAATTAAAGTTGTATTTTTAGAAAATTTAGTATAATCTTCAGGTCATTCATTCGGAAGTGTTACTGTTTGTTGGTGTTCTGTTTCCTTTTTTTTTCCGACAAGTTTTCCTAACAACTTTTTGTTTTATCTCCTGTCTCAGACATGGCTACCAATGCGCCGACCCGCAAGCCCAGCAATGTGATCAGCACCCGGTTGGGCTATAAGCCATTGAAATTGGAAATGCCGCAGCTTTCACGCACCTATCAACAGGCGACCATTGTCAGTGTCAATGCCAAGGATGCGAGCAAGGACAAGGACAAAGATAGAAAACACCAAAAAATGGCAGTATCGAAGCAAAATAGCAATCCAAAATCATACGGCAAGCGCACAGATGCGCCAGCCACGGCCACAGCCACAGGCACAGGCACAGGCACAGCTATAGCCACTGCCACAGCCAGTTCATCCATTCAAATGGCCACCCAAGCTAAGATCAAGAAGGTGGCGTCAAACGAGCGCACCGTGGTGCTGGCCAGGCACATCGATCAGGCACAATATGGTAAGCAGGCACGCAAAACGAAGCTGGATGGGGCCATATCGCGGACGAAGAATCTGCGCCCCATAGTCGCTGAGACACCGCTTGCATTACACAAGCATGCGAAGGAGCCAAAATCAAAGGACAAGCCTGACGCTGCTGCACAGCGTCATATTCGTAGCAAGAACCAAAGTCACAATACCAAAATCTTCTTCGATAAGTATCTGAAATTCGCCTATGATCTGAGCACGCCCGAGGGTGTACGCCAGCTGGAAGCGCACTTCTTTCCCTCAGACAATCACACGGCCAAGCAAACTCGAAAGAAAAGTGATTCCGGCGACACCAGCGAGAAGCCGCTTCCCGGCGGAGAGGAACGCAAGTCCAGCATAAATATGCACACCAATGCTCAAGTACTACAGTAAAGCAAATGTCATGGAAGAATAGGGTGTGTCTTGAGATCAATTTCTAATTTTTGTCAAAATTTTATGGTTGTTAGAACGAAAAATTTGTAAACATTTACGATGAAAATTAAATGCGATAGCAGTTGGGCACGTTATGAATTTAAGGAAAGCAAAAACAATTTTACTTTAGATCTACCTGATGCAAATTTTAATTGATTGCTGCAACTCTCTTTCTCATAAAGATGATAGTAGCTAATATTAGTTGACTGAGTACACTGATAGATTTACCATGTTACCATTTATTTAGACGTTTTCACACTCAACATAAGCAAGAACACATAAGTGCATAATTTATTTCATATTAAAGGTATAACAAGTTTATTTTTTAATTACCAGACCGGGACACATAAGTACTCTGTTCTGGCTCTAATGAGCGTTAATAACACTGCGCTGCCAGCTGGCTAATTCGCCTACCACAACAACAAAAGCAAACATTTTTGCGCACAGTTTAAATGAAATTTATTGTCTAGCTGGTGTGGTCATCCCACATGCAAATGTATTATCCTTTATTGCACACACACACACACACACACACATACACAAACCGCAAGCTCATTCAGCAAAAGGCAGACACCAACAGACAAAAGCAACGCATTGGGCATTGTAAATCATAATCAAAACAATAGAACAAATGAAGCTAATGTGGTTCATGCAAAACAACAACAACAACAACGACAACAATTGCATGTTCCGCATGTACACAGTGAGTATGTATGCGTGTGTCTGTGTGTGTGTGTGTGTGGGCGGAAATGTTGCTGTAAGCGTTAACTCTGACTGCATGTGGTCGGGGCAAACTTTAAAATAGCCAACAAATTAAACTAAACAAAATTCTATAAATATGGCAAAAAGTGTTGAAGCCCTACATAAATGGCATGCGAGCAGCACTTGAATGCAGACGGCATGTACAAGGTGTTAAGCGTAAGAGAGATATGTATGTGAGAAATGCAGCTAATGGACTAGAATGAAAAATATTGCAACTGAATTGGATATATTTCAAATATGATATTTAGCAAATTTAACATATAATTTAACTTGTATATATATCTTATCTTTTTTAGAACTTATATCTATATATATTTTTTTATACATATTTTATAATAATTTGCTAATATTCATAACTTTTGATCTAATAGTAAATGTTGTATTGATAATATTTAATATATCCTTTTATAATTGGAATCGTCTTATATGTTTGTTACTTATCAAATACTTAAACAAATTTTATACATATTCCTTGCATATATTTTTTTGTTTTTATCATTATTAAATGAATTTATTTCATTAATATTTTTCTATTTTTATAATTATTTAATTTTGTATTTATATTATTTTATAACTAAAATTCTCTTATATATTTGTTAACTTTTAAATATTTATAGAAATTCAATATTATTCAATATTAAATTTTGTATTTATATTATTTGACATATTATTGTATAACAAAAATCCTCTTATAAGTATATTTCTTAAATTTTAAACATTTATAGAAATTCTACACATTTTATACATTATTTTATTTTTTTAACCAAACCTTACACACTAATAAGGCTTAATTCCATATTAAAAACATTTATAGTGCATGCAGAAATATTTAAATATACCTAAAAAAATAAACTACAAACTAATAGAACTCCACTTTTTACGCTCTTTTTATGTGGTTTAATTCAATTAATCTTGCTTTTGAATAGTGCGACAACAATAGCGCGTAATTAGTGGGAATTGATTTATGCGACGGCCGTCGCTGCAGCTGCAGCTGCATTAATCATAGCTGATGCAGCCAACTGCTGCTGCTGCTACTCCTGCTGCTCCTGCTGCTGCAGCAAACGTGCTTAATGAAATCCAAACAATGCGCTAAATTCAATACAATTCAATTAATATAAAAAAAGAAAAGAAAAACATAAAAAATAAAATGTATTGTGTACTCAAACAAACATCCACAACGCTGTGTGTAGTTGGTTGACATCGGGTCAGATCTGTTTTTCGAGAATTTGGTCCCCTTCAACCAGCTGTAGCAGTGGTTGATGACAACAAGTTGAGATGAGATTATAAAATAAAATGATGAATATCAATATTTAATTTAATTACACTAAAATGTTTAAACAGAAATTTGAAGCCATCTACAACTTTGTGTTTCAGCTAGTGAAACCGAGAATGGAGATTGGACTTATTATAGCAACTGCAGACACAGATACAGATACACATACGAGTACATACAGCATATAAAGATACAGTTACCTAAACTTCATATTATTCTTGTAAATATTATTAGGCTAACGACACTAGCATATTTATTATCAACATAATATATTTTATATATTTAACAGTCACGAGTTGAAAATATGAAAATAAAAATAATAATAAATAATAAATGTATGATGAACATGAAATATTGAATAGTATTAGAAAATGTTTTAAGTATCATTAAATTAAAATTTTTTAATATATAATTTAAAAAATATATAATGAAATACAAATAAATATTACTGACTCACTCAGCATATTATTTGTATTATTTATAGTTTTAAATATTTAATTATTGTTTATTAAAATAAAAATATATTCAACACTAATAATTTATTTGTAATCACACAACTTGCTAAATACATTTACTATTTTCATTGAAATATTTTATTTTATCTAATCAAATTACTCACTAAAAGCTTCAACGCTTTATTTAATAATTTAGATATGCACTAAAGTATTTGCAATAATTTTAGTTAAGTATCTATCTCACAAAATAGTGTAGCATACTCTCGAATACATATTAAGTGCCCTTGGAATTTCTTAGAATACATACCAAAAAGCAGAATAATTTGCAAAATAATTCAGGCGCAATAACTGAATATATGTGCATATGTATGTTGAAGTAGCTGGCATTGATGCAACACCAAATGAATTTGATGAAAATGCTTTAAATATTTACTACTTAGTATATTGTATATGTGCAGTTATAGTATATGCGAGCAAATATTTGCTGGGCACTGCACAAACAGCAATGAGTAGCTCGAGCATATCAAACATTTGTGCATTATTGAATGGAAGTTTTGAGTCATGTGCAAGCGCGGAAATGTCAAACAAAACGAATTTAATTAATTTTATGCCCTTTGGGTGGCTGATGATTGCGTTTGAGATTGATATAGAGACTCTGGGCATCATCATCAGCAGCAGCAGCTACTCACTCATTTAGTTAACAAACTGTGCACTAATCAAAGCAAATGCAAAACTTGGCCAAATGGAAACGTCATTAGGTTTTTGGCCAGTATCAAGTGATACGTAAATATGCATAGAATTGCACGCAAACAACAATTAGCAAATCGAATCGAACGAGCGAAGGATTCGATAACTGCAAACCAAATCCAAATTCTGGTCTTCAACTTCTTTGGTGTGTAATAATGTTGCATAATCCAATTGGTATCCAATTGGAGCGCAAAGTCCGTGGCTGGCAGAGAAAGTTGCCTTTTGGCTTCGCAATAAATTATTCAATTATTCGCATTTATCCAATGGCCTCAAAGTTCAAATTGCAATTGAATTTCAAAATGGGCGGCATTTAATGAAGCTGTCTGCAAAATGGAGCAGAAGCACAGAAAGTTCAGAGGACCAAACTGAACCAACCGAGCAGCAGCAGAAGCAGCGGATGTATAAAAAAAAAACACAGAGAAGAAAATCAAAATAAAAAATTCGATTTTTGCTTCCCTTTTTTTTTTTTGTAGCAAACGAAATTCAATTTAATGTAGATTTACATGCAGCCAAAGGCATTGCAAGCTTGTTTTTTTTTTTTTTTTACTCCTCCTGCTCTTCGTTTTATTGAATGTGAACGCTTGACAAATCACCGCACAGAACAGACGGGGGCGGGCAGCTGGGCAGAACAGCAGGGCAGGGCGCACGGGAACTGCCTGCGGCCGTGTCATGAAATGAAATCGACATGAAACCAACGTGACCAACGTCATTAATTATCGCCAGCAACGCTGTGCACAGCTAATTACGACGCGTCCATGTCCTGCCAGGACGCACCACAACCAGTTGGCAGCGTCAACGCGCAGGGCTGCGAGGGTGATGGCGGTGGCTGATGAGTGGGTCTGCTGCTGCGATGGCTGCTGCCCACTGTCGTTACTCAACATGATGGCGCGTATTTTACATTTGGCCACGATTTAAAAGTGCGCGGCTGCCCGCAAATATAATATGCTGCACATGGACCTCCCCAGGCCAAATGGTCATTAGCAGGTCGGGCTGTAAAAACTGGAGCTCGTCGAGCAATTGAATGCGTACTCTATAGGCGGACAGCTCCAGCAGGAGGTTTAATGCGCTGTAGGTTTTTGTATTCATTTTTATTTAATATGTATGACTTTTGGTGTAATTATTGTATTTATTGGTATTATTAATGTTTATAAAAATTATATATATAAAATTAGCATATCTTCTATTTTTTTCTTACATATACTAAAATTTTAATATTTTTCATCATAAACTGTTTCTAATGAACAAAAAGAAAACTATTCATTATATTAATATTAACGTTGAGAGAATGAAACCCAAAACCCAGCTAAATGGAATATGAATTTAGAAAGTCAAAATTACTATTATATTTTTTTACTGAGATAATTTAAGCCAACAACATAATAAATAAAATCTTAAATTTAAATCCAAGATTCTTTTTATATTATCCACAGCAAAACACACTCAAGTGAACTCAAGCTATTAACGTTATAAAATCTAATGCCAAATATTTTCCACATTTTATCATTTACTTAGTTCTATTCCATTAAAAATTGTATTGCACTCACACAAATAAACAACACAAATAAAAAAAACATTTACAATTACACACAGACAGAGACAGAGACAGAGACAGCGACAAGTGCAACGAGAGTGGATGCATTTAAGTGTTGTACATATACCCTCCAGTTGTATATATGCTATGTTATTTAATACATTTGGGAACATTTGTAACCGCTAACTGGCGACTGACTCTGAGTTATGATGCTCACAATCCATTGGATTGCATTGTGTTTTGGGTTGCGCTCGATGCTCAACGTCACTCGCCTGTCCAAGAAGCGAGCTTGACGAAAGGATGATGATGATGATGATGATGATAAACATAATGTTGATGATGAAAATAGAGACGAAAGTCGAAGGACGAAGGGTGAAGACGAAGTCGAGCATGAAAACGAAGATGTTGTGCAGATGGTAGATGGCGAGCTACTGACCGCACATTCATTTCGTCATTTTACAAACAAGTCGGTGTAAAAGATAAGTCGTGCCAAGTACGAACTTAAGCCACTGAAGCGAAAGATACACAACAAAAACAGCAGCAACAGCAACAACAATGTGAACAACAATAACAAGAACAGCGCTCCTCCATTGCGAACAAGCGACCGCAAAGACAGCAGCACAAAGGACATGCCAGAGTAATTCCTCTGTGGCTAGTGGGCGGCTGAGCTGCTGGCTGATGAGGGGCCCAACAGTGGAGCTGCGGTTATGTCAATATGACGACAATAGGATTTGCTACGATAAGCTGCAGCGTGGTCCTTGATTCGCTTTTGGACAGTGCCTGTGGCAGCAGGCAGCAGGCAGCGGGCACCCGCCGAAGTGTCCGCTACTCTGACATCCTCCAAAGTGCTCGCTGATAAATGAAATTCGCAAATAAATGCATTGAAGTAAACCGCTCTGTCTGTCCCCCACCCAACCGCAGCTGCTACGGCTGCCTATAAACTTAATTTTTTTCCATCTGACTGTTGACGACAGCAGTTTATAAATATTTCACTTCACTGCGCAGTCGACTTATTATTACGTATACGTAGCTTTGTATATGACTGCAAAGGGCATACAAGATTATGTAAACATTAAGTGCAGATCAATATGTTTGTGGCAATAACAATTTGACACTGGTCACGTAATATGAGCTCTGCAACTGAATATAATTATTGACTGCGGTATAAGCCCAAGACAGGCTTAAGTCTTTAGTAAGTATAGAAGCGACTTTAAGCCTACTTCAACTTATCTCCATAGACAGGCTGGAGAAGTTAAAAAATATTAAAGCTAAGACTATAGCTATGGGTAAATTTATTATTATGATTTATGTGGTTTCTCTTAATCTTATGAGTGCAGACTGCAGTGCTTTTTCCATAGGGTAAATCTTTTTAGTTTCCATAGGGTATATCTTTTTTGCTTCCGGATCTTTAAATGATTTTATTTGCTCAAATGTTCATTCATTTTTATCTACATGACATAAAATTCTTCTTTATAATTTTTAATCTCAAACCTTCATTGTCATTTAAATTTCTATAAATATTTTTCTAGTTTTTTGTTGATTTGTTTGCCGATGCAAGTGTGAATTTAAGACGAGATGAAATGTTCATTTATTTAATATTATTTAATTTAGAGTTAAAATTGAGTAATGAAAATATAGAGGGTAGCTTTAGCATAGGAATTCCAGCACTAAGAATTTTGATAAAGTGAGGGCTTGTTACTTACTTTTCCTGCTCTCTCCTTCACTTCCCATCTCACTCCTTTTTTTTTTTTTTATTTTGTTCTGCCCCTTTTTGTTGCTTAGCTGACGTTTCATTTATCTACTTTTATTTTCTGTTTATTTTATGTTCTTTCTTTAATATGTTCCCTCTCATTCCATCTACTTAATTCACTTTTCTACTGACTGTAATTCCCAGATATTTCTACTATAGATCCTTGATATATCATATTCTCAAATGAAATTTATAATCTGAATCAAGTTCAAGTCATTGCAAAAGTTAATACTTTAAGTATACACTTAAATTTATCAGCTATAGTACTAGATTATTATATTTCTTAGCATTAATTCGTCACATTATGACATAAATATTAATTTCAGTACGGGTTTTTATGACTGTGCATGTTAAATAGAAATGAACCGAGTCAGCTCGTTACGCAGCCATTAAAAATATAAATACATACGCATGCATACATCTACATATTGCTGTATGTGTGTGTGTGTATGTATGTTTGTGTGTGTGTAATTTATGGATGTGCAAATTTTATGTTTTTAAAAGGCTGAAATGTTTGGATTTCATTCGGCGTCCTGGCAAATAAGTCATGAAAGGACTTTAAAAAGGAAATCTGTGCAGAGGCCGTGGCCATGGCAACGCTACAGAGAAAGAAAAAGAGAGAGAGAGAGGGAGAGAGAGTGTGTGAGAGAATTGCAGCAAAGCCTAGGTGAGCTGTTACTTTGTGGGCTGGTGGCCATAATATGGGCAATATTTCTTTTGCTGACATAACTTTTTATGCGAACGGACTAAAAAGGACTAAGAGACCGAAAAACGTTGATGCTCCTGCTGAGCGACTAAATCGGAGCCATGTGACTGCGCCAGCAGAGACCAGCCGTGCCCAGCAGAGCTCCGGCAGAGCAACGCACATACTGAAGAGTTCTGGAACTCCTGTGACTGTCCTTCTTATTGGGCCGTTGGCGGAAATACGCTTCACGTTTTACTGAATTTGAAATTTGAAAATTATTCATGAGCATGTGGAAATTAAATTCAGGTCCGCACAAAAGAGATTTATTTGTCAGCCACCACCCGCTCAATCTCTATCTATGCCAAATGAAATGTATGGGCGAGCAGAGCAAAAAATACATAAAGAGATAACGCTAAAGAGACGAGAAAAATAACGAATTTAAAATACACTTACATTGTAATATTCATTTAAGTAAAGCTTCAAATTGTTAAAGATAATTTCGTATGATGGAAGTTGAACTTTCTATAAAAATAAATAATTGTTTTTATTTTGTACTTCCAATTATTCAATAATTCCAGTAATTATCTATGTTCTCTTAGAGATTTGTTGTCTACTCTCTACTCAAGTCAGTGCATTCTCTTGTGTGCTAAAAATACCACACATCGTAATTTTCGAGGGCTGCTTTGAGCGCTCTCGGCAATTGGATAAAAACAATAAAAACATTTAGAGAAGTGTGGGATAACTGCTTACGTTGCCCTTCGGCCAAGACTTTCCACCCACCCCCTGTATAGCCAAAGAAGAGAGGTAATTAAACTTTGCTTATCATTTGATTTGTCTTTGGTCTGTTGTTCAGACATTAAAGTGCGCATATTAATTGCTGAGCATCAAGAATGTTAAATAAATTCAAAGAAAATAAATTTTTTTAAATATATATTTCAACAAATATTTTTTTTAATATGTTTTAAAATAATTACAGTAAAGAGAAATTAAAAAAGCAATAATAAAATAAATATATATATAAACTAAAATATATTTACAAAAGAGATAAGATAAATATTTTATAAAAATAATTACACTAAAGACAAATTAAAATATAGTAAACAAAATAAATGTTTTATATATATTTATATTAAATATATATTAGGCTATTAAAAATGTTTAATTTAAGTTTAATCATGAAATTTGCAATACCCTCAGTAAGGGTAGGCTAAAAAAGCAAAATGAATACGCGCCAGGGTCAAGGGAAAAGATAGAAGTGAGGGCAAGCTATTTATCTGCCTGAAGCGCGTCTCCATCATCGTCGTGGGATTCAATGGTTTTTCTTCTCTTTTTTTTTTCGTTTTTGCCAACTTATCGCAAGTTTTCCATTATAAAATTAGGTCAGCTGCAAAAATAACTCAACTCAACTCAACTACTTTAGCAGGCGATGTTTTTTGCGCTGCGGTCGCCAGGGCAAATATTTAGTTGGACGCTAGCGACGAGCGTTGGCATAAAATGGAAAAAATGCTAATTTGTCAGTTTTAGGACTGACATTGGTCAGCCAAGCAGTCCCAGTCCCAGTCCCAGACGCAGTCACCCAGTCACCCAATCCCAGGCCCAGTCAGATGGCAACCACGTAGCGAAGATGCTCTGCTGCTGATGCCGTTCGGTTGTCATAAAAATTGTTTCCATTACATTATGCTGATTTCGTACATTTATACAGCCGACCGACCGCTTCGCATCTTTTAGTTCGACATGGCCTGCTTTGAGGCAACTTAATTTCATTTTTTTTTTTTTTTTTTTTTTTTTATTCAGTTCTTTTGTTGTTGCCTGCTGCTGACATGGGTGTCGTTCGAGTTGTTTGACCAAAAAACCAATTTTCTATTTGCGCATATCTCTGAAAAGTTTATTTTGCAACTAGGCAAAAATTTTGAAAGGCTGCACAGAGAGAAGTCGTCCAATAGGCCACCTGCATGTGCAAGAGTACAAGAATACTTATTTTCTATTTGTTCAGTACAAATGGATTTTGAGGCTTAACAGCAATTATATTTTTATGCCCCAATCTGTTTATTTCGCAATGGGGCATGTCAGAGTGAAATGAATTCAAGAATTGAGACTCGATGCCTCTTCGGCTTAAAAAAGAAAAACATTATTTCACAAACTCTTTCAGATTTGACTTCTCTTAATGCTCTGCTGCCCACAGGGTATTGCCTAGTCGCATATGCTTCACCTAGCTCAATTGTTTTGCTGCATGCAACTCATTGATATTCGAGATTTGAGATAGTTGAATAGACACTTGATATGGAATTATAAGTAAATAAGATTTCGCATACGATTTGTGTGTGTATTTTCAAGCACAAAAATAATATGTAATTGGAAATGTAATTTCAAATTAAAAACATTTTGATCATAAAAGCAGCTATCTAAAGTTTTCTATTTAACTTGATAACAAATAAGCTTGAATGAAGTTGCTTGAAATTTTGATGATTCTGTATAGTCGATTTTTAGTTGGTATCACTAAACTGTTAGTACTTAATATTATATAACTATTGTCAGTTGAAAAGCAGCAGCTAAACACTGTACATAATCCAAAATCGATAATCCATAGCTTTTATATGAGCATGTATTGTAAAAATAAAATAAAAAATAAAATAAATAAATAAATAATAAAATGATAGACCAATAGTTTTAATTTTTAATTTCTAGTGAAAATAAATCATTCACAAAAATTCATAGCCCCCATTCCAGAGGCATGTTAGGCAATTCATTTTTTTCCCTCAAAAACTAGCCAAGTTTCTGTAAATTAGAGCAACAAATAACAACGACATCCGACAGCTGAAAGACGCGACACAATGCTGCAGCAATTATTAAGACAACAACAAGAGCTAACCTCTGTAGAGGATAGAGAAAAAGGAAAAAAATAAAGAAACTTGTCGAAGCTACTGTCACTTTACGCTGATTGCATCAATTGAAGCTTCACTGTGCCGCACGTCCATTCATCATCCGGTTGCTTCATCAACATGATGACATGACAGCACTGGCGTTTGAGACAACACCATGCCCGGGCCCACTCACTCTTTAGACGGCCCAGCTCATCCCCAGATCTCGTGCTACGCATGGCCAAGCTAAACGAACGCGCCCCAAACTAAAAAAAAAAAAAAAAATAAAATAAAAAAAAATACTTTTCAACTTCATTTTGGAGTTTGTGTGTGTGTGTGTGTGTGTTCGGGGCACAAAGAAAATAACGGATTCTTGCGCAAACAGAGAAAACTAAACGAATTTCGAAAATAAAATTACAACTTTGTTCAGGATCCAAAGGATGCTAACGAAATTGTTCATCGTCGTCGTCGTTGTCGTCGTCGTCGTCTGGCTAAAGAATTTTCGCTAGTTGTGCACCCAAAATTAGTGCACAAAAATGTTGGCAGCGGGTCGCGCACGGCTTAGCTCAAATAGGTTCGGAAGGGGCCGGGAGCTCTTGGTGGGCTTCGATTAGGGGTTGTCTACTGTAGTCAGTCTATGTGGTCAGGCGGCTTGGCTAATGCCGTTCATTACGTTTCAATGGAACGTTTCTTGCTTCAAGCTGCCAAACAATTGGCTATTGGCGTTCGGTGATTGGCCATTTTCAAGAGGCGGGCGACCCGATGGGACGTTGGGGTGGGGGTGGATTGATTGGTCGATTGGGTGGTTCGCGTAATCAGAAATGAAAATGAATTTTCTTTCGCTGCAAGCTTGGCTTTTTAGCTGGGCAGCTTAATTGCTTTCATTTGGATCCGACTACAGAGCACACTCATCGCCACACACACACACACACACACACACACACACACATACACATATATATACAGTCAATTCAATATGACGTTGATTTTTAAGACACCCGCCCAACGTTGCTGGGCGACTCCCTAGTTGATGGCTCTGAGAAATTTTCCAGTGCACTTCACTTGGCAAACAATGATGCAAGAAATTGATTTTCAACAAGCACTAGCTCGACAGCAGAAGGAGTCAAAACGAAGGCTAAAACTTGAGGATTGTGCGGCACTCAAAGCCCAACTCCGCCCACCGACCTCGCCCCTAGCCGACCTCCAGCCTGCGCTGCATGATGAAAACGTCTAAGACAATTGCTTTGGCCAAAGTGCAAGAAATAGATAAAATTAGTGATGGACCAGCACCCCTCGCTGCATGCAGCACTCAGCTCGCCACTCGAGAGTGGGCCGAGAGCTCAGGTAAGCTAAAAGTCACCTGCCATTTGTGCTGCGTTTTGTTGCCAGCAAATGGCAAAGTGAGCAAGTGAAATGCTTCAAGCAGCTGGCAATTGCTCGGCGCAGATGGGCGCGCCTTCAATGCAATGCAATGCAATGCAATGCAATGCCAAATGCAAAACCACTTGACTTTTATATCAAATATTTTGCCACATTTTCTGCGTATTAAGTCTAATTGGATTTGACTCTGTGCAAATTCCATTTGCTTCCAATTTAAAAACGACTCTTCACATGTATTTGCATTATATTTTATTTAATTTGCACATTTTATTTTCTCTGCTGCAAAAAATAACTTCATTTGCATAATGTGCAATTATAAGCGAGTCGCACGCAGCACACACACACGCACACACACGCACACCTGTGTCTAGGCTCGGAAAAATATGCACTTGCAGTTTTCCTTTTACCTGGCCGCGTTTTTCGCTTTGTTGCCCGTTGCGCCCGTTTTGTTAATTAAAAATTATTGTAATTTTTTTAATGCGTAATTATTCACAAGCACTCGGCCATGGCCGCATTTATTTATTGTAACTATTTTCGCCCAGCACAGCTGGCGAAGCTGGCAAAGCGAACATAAAACTTAACATGGCGAGTGTTGATTGCTCGCTGCAAGACTATGAGATACCCTTTACTGATCAGACCTGCTTTTGCTTTTCATATGGAGTGTGTGTGAAATTTACTAAATTTTTTCTTTGGTTTATCAGCAATTAAAATTAAACTATTATGCACAGCTTTGAGCACTCGAACTGTAACCTATTCAAAAGGTCATACATTAGTTTGTATTTATTTGAAAGTAAAGCAATATATTTAAAAAAATTCTAAATTTACCTTTTGACTAGACTTTATACTGTAGAAGCTCATGAAACACTTCGCAGGCTGCTTGATGTGCTTTAGGTTCACTTACGGATAATAGCTTCAGCGTCTCTCACCAACAAGAAACAATGTTTTTCATCAACTTATTTATACATCCTTGATAAGGAATTTATTTTGATCGTGTGATTCAGTGAGAATAATGCGTCGATCCACTGGCAACAAAGTAAATGCAATGGCTAACATATGCCTGAAATTAATTTTTATTATCGTTGAGTAAAACCTTTTCTTTTGGCAATTAACAAATTGCTCAGCTGAGCCGAGCAAAGCTACTTCAGCGCTCTCTCTTCCCCCTAGCTGAAAGCCAGATTCTTTGTACAGCATTAATTATAAAATCATCAGGAAAGGAATTTGTTGAGCTCAAAGATAATAAAGTACCTTCAAACATTTTTTCAATATTTTATTGCAATTACAGGGTATTTACGTGCGCATGCCTTGAAAGTAGTATGTGCGCTTTGCTTAAGTATAATACATCTACTCTTTTTTCTCATATTTTTTGACATGTATGTGCGCATGCAAATGTGCAGGGCATTAAAACATATGTCCATGACCAGAAAGAAAACGTGCTTAAATTCATAAATCATAAATGTGAGTTAGTTCATGACTAACGCAACGTCATGGTAATCACATGAGTGTTTAAAGTTTCAAAGAACACTTTACTATATCATAAAACAAATAACAAGTCAACACTTTGGTAATTATTCTTTTATTTGAATTATTAATTAACTGATAATATAATTGGCAATCAGTGTTATTCCAACACTCCATTGTCTCAACTAAATTTCACATCTGCTCAAGCTGCTCTTAGAATGCAAACAACAAACAATATAATTTCTATTGTATTCCACTCCATTGGATCATACAAATAGGCTGCTGCCTGATAATCTGACAAATTGATAGAGAATTCTACTTGGCAAGCAGCTATTGTAATCGAACTGAGCTTTAATGAAAGCCGCTTACGGCAGCATCTGATGAATTTCTGGCAACTGGGATAATGCACATACATATCTCTTGGATTCATGCATCATATTTGGACAGCAGTGGAATATATGAAGCCATTATCGAATGCCTTGTCTCATACAAATAGACAAAAAGTCAGGCCGAACAAAAGGCAGCTCGGCACAGCAAACACATATACATATACATATATATATACACTCTCCCCAACACACACACACACACATACATATACGCATTATGCAGTCGTGAATAATAGGCTCGGGCTGCATGCATTAACCAAATGAACCGCAACGCCTGCCATAATATTATGAACAAATACTTAAGTACACACTACCCCAGCTCACCCACTCTCCCACGCCGTGGTCCCATGCGGTGTTTGCGTAATGCGCTGCGCACAGTTGCATTAAACAAAGGTGCATGCCATCGCAGCTAAAGGTAGTATGCAACTCTGAGATACTCATTAGAAAAGCAGAATGATGCTGGAAAGTTTTCAAGCTTATCTTCTCACAGATCTCTTCAATTTGAAATAGTTATCAACTTAAATCAGTTATTAGTTGGCATTAGCTACGTTTGACCTGAGGCTAAGGCAATGCCCATAAATTGAACTTAGAGTTCAAAAAGATGAACTGAATATTCGTAAAAATGTATAAACATATCTGTCAGACTATGACTGTCTATCTGTATATGTGGTTAATTGTTCTTTCGTCCGCCTATTCGTATGCCATGTCCGCCCCACAGTCATAAACAATAAGAAATCAAATAAAAAAAATGTATTAATACATCATCTATTACACAAGCTAATCATATACTTGCTTGCTTTTATGACATCGAATAAAAAAATACATAATAAAACTTTGGACTTTAATCATTGTTCACAAATTACAAGAGATGACTCAATCTTTTAAATATATATGCAAAATTCTCCAATAGCATACCATTTACCCAAATTAATTAAAATGTATAGAAAACAAGTTTAGCTTAGAGTCATAGTCAGCTTATCATACTGAGTAGCTCAGCACTAGCTTCAGAGTGTCTCTTAGACGGGCACTGCCGGCCCACATCACGACTCTTTATTTCTTACATAAATTACACATACATAAATATTGCATATCATATATAGTTTATGATAAGCACTTTGAGTACTGGGTATGCCTGAGGCCCAAATGATGTGACAGGATTAAAGCGATTGTGCTATTAGGCTACGCTAGGCTTATTAAGTTCAATGCCAGCTGTAAATGCTGTGAATTTTGACATTTTCAAAATATTTTACTTTTGCATATAGGTGAAAATATGTACATAATATTTATTTTATTTTTTTTATATATTTTATGTGCATATTTGAGTGCTTATTTCAATAGGTCATCAGTTATAGCACAATATTTTTGTTCATTTTATCTGCATGCATTTAGCAACTTCATTTAACAAATTCAATAGATGATTGAGTTTCAGATCAAAGCTTAAATCTAATGATTTCTTTCGCTTTGTTTGCTTGTCAACTTGCAGTTGCTCATTGAACTCATCTTGATCATAATCATCATAGCATAGCTCATAGTTAACCGCAAGATGCATAGCTCAGCTGCATCGACCGCAGAGTTGTGGCAACAAATGTGCAACGAGCACGGTTAGATGAGTGAAATATCAGGAAGGCACGAAATGCATTATTCCAGGGAGCTCGGTGATATCACATATAGTGTAGTCCACTGGCCAGGGATCGCATTACAAGACAGCAATTAGGCAGTTTTGGCATAGCTCTAATTGGAAAATTAATAACCAGCAACTGGCAAGGGAGTGAAGTTCGTGGCAGCGTGAAGAGGGGCAGAAGCGGCGCGGGGCAACATGCATAAATCGCATTTGATTCAATTGAACCTCAAAATATATTGATTGAATGAATGTAGCTGCAGTGGCAGCAGATGCAGGTGCAGCAGCTGCTGTTGCTGCTGCTGCTGCTGCTGCATTTTCAGCAAAAGAAACTGAGCTCGTTGCGGCTCGTTTCTGTTGCCAACGAAATTGCTCGTTTGCACATGAGCTCAGCTGCAAATTGCAACGCGAAACACGTAGCCAGCAGCCCCACAAGGCAGTGCAGACAGACAGAGAGCGGGTGTGCAATAGAGTGGGAACGATAGAGTCTGGGTGGGGGTGGAGCGACCAAATGATTGGCTCTGTCAGAGAAACTTATCACGAATCCTTCGCTCGTTCCGTGCATTGGCAGTTTATCAATGGTGCACCGCATTTTCAATTACGCGTCAAGAAAAAAAAAATATATATATATGCTACAAAGTGAGGCGAAAATAACATTTCCTTTTTGGCCACAAACCGTTTAAAAAGTTCACGCAGTATCCAGATAAAAAAATACTGCAAAGAATTTATTCAATATGGCAAAAAGTTATCTCAAAAAAAGTCGAAACTCATCAATCAGGAATCAATCAATCGCATAAGGTGAAGCATCAAATGAATATACATTATCTCTCTCTCTCTCTCTCTAACTCACTCTGGATATATTTTAAGCTGAAGTAAACATAAACTTTGATCATAGAAACATTGATGAGCTTTTAAATTGTAATTTTATTTGAATAAATTAAACTTATGTTGTCATAAAATTTTGTTTAAAATATTTCTTTTTTTTTTTTTTTTTTTTTCTTACATTTCAGTGAAATGTTTTTGTGCAAACTCTCAAAGAAAAAACTGTCAACAATCCATTCGTTTGTAATTTAGTCGAAACAAACTCAAGTTCAACATTTTACTCACTCGATTTTAGAGCCGTTTTTATGAACGCCGAGCCCAGTTGAAACTGTTATCGGCTCTCTGGCGACTGTCCTATATGCTAACTGTTGTTTGGGGAGCCGCATGGTCCGCCTCTCATACAAATTGATTAACAAAATGAAGTGAAATGAAAAGCCTCATAAAAGAAAAGAGATAAACAACAGCAAGAAGAACAACAACAACAAATATAAGAGAACAAGTAAACAAGGCCCATAGAGCCTGGGCTATAAAACCAATTGGTCATCCCATGACCCACTGGCAATTGAGTGTAAAATATAAGCAAAGGGACGCTGCGACCGATTCGGCCTCAAGTCAATACGACAGAGTACAATGAAAAATTTATGCCTGACGTGATGGCTGGCCAACAAAATAAGAGAACTGAAACAAAACAGAAAAAAGCAATGAAACGAATATAAGGCAAAAGCTTTAATCATTTAAATGAAGACTTGGCCAGAACTTTGTCGTCGCAATGGACACCGCACAAAGAAATCAAGCGAGTGAAAAATTACAATTGTCACAAGACCAAATCACATTTTCATTGCTTGCGCGAATTTTCACATTGCGTTTGACTTAATGCGCAAATAATTGTATGCAAATTTGTATGAATGCTGCGCTTGACGCACTCCCAGATAATAACAATCATTTGTCTTTGGCAGCTGTTTTTCATATACCCTACACGGATGACAGGAAAGATGACTGCTAAATAAAGATCACTGCTCATAGAGCTCAAAACTGACAGAGAGAGAGAGAGAGAGAGAGAGAGAGAGAGAGAGTGGAAAAGAGAGTTTCATTGCATTATTAACTTATCATTTAATTGAATTGCATACATAGTTCTCGTATAGAGTATTTGCTAGCCGATCTCAGTTTCAGCTTCTTCCATTTGTTCGTCTTTCATTTTAATAATACGTATACGTTGCATTGGCCAGTGGGCTAGTTGGACCATTGCTCAGCTTAATGACTTAATTTTCAATTCCATTGCACGTCATGATGGAAATGAAAAGAAATGCAAATGCTGTTGGAATTCACTCCAGCCAACAATCTTCTCAGACCCGCAGCTTCCTCCTACCGCCTCCTGCTGCGTGTACCATGAAACTCATTAGCCATTAAGGTGCCATTATGCGTTGTACGTTTAATTATGGAAATGCTTACGCCTCCATCTGGACCATTCGACTAACAACTCTTCATGACATGGCCAAGGCAAAGATGATGGAAGTTTCAATTCTTTTTGTTTGGCCGTGATTTAAGTCGGCTGAAATGGAAGTCGGAAGTTGGAAGAGTGATCAAGGGATTTTTTTCTTTTTTTTTTTTTTTTAATTTGTATAACGAAGTTTTATCTCACTTGGAAAGCTTTAAATAAGAAAAGGAATTTTTAGAAAAAATAATAAATAATTAGATTGTAAATTTTCTAAATAGTTAAGCAAAAGTTCTTTTTGCTTTCATGGAGCCGAACTCAAAACTTCATCTAGTTATTTATGTAAAATAGCTCAACTAACTAAAGTAGCAGTTGCCAAAATTGAATTACCCACACACTTTAAACAGCGATACACGTCGACGTACATGGAATGAGGGAGGGAGAAAGGTTGAAGGGATGGGGGATGGGGGACTGAAAAATGTTGTTGGCCATGTAAAAATAAATTTTGACTGTGCGGCTTTTTGGGTCTGGCCGGGCGAAATGTCAATTATGCAAATTCGTTTTTCGCTTTTATGGCTAGCAAATGTTTAGAAATGTTGTTATAAATTCATTACAAAACTAGCCCCCCAAAAATGTTTGTTTAATTTGATTTTCGCAAATTTATGCAGAGCACTGCAAAACTACAAAATGATAAGTTCAAACTTTGTACCAATGCCAGTGAGTGTCGAAAAGCTAATAAAATGCGAACACTTTACTCGTTTTCAGATATCCGATCAAATTCATATGTGCTACGATGCCTATACATATATATGCAAATAGATACCCTTTAATGAAATTAAGTTCATGCGAATGTACAGAAATTGTAAAGTAGCAGCTGAAATCGTTGAGCAAACAGATTGATGTAAGTGAGACAGACAAATCGAGCCGGATATATCAAACTACAAAGGTCGAGTCAAACACATAAAATGGACGTGTGCAGAATAATATTCAGTCTGCTAGAAAGTATATAGAAATCAACAGGAAAATAGAGCTAATAGATATAGAAGTGATGTCGATAAATATATAAATCGAACTGACTGTATATAGATATATAGAAGTTAGCTCTATCAATCTGCCTGTCGATTGTATTAAAGTCAGATTGAGTCAACTGATTTAGCTGATTTAGCTTTTAGAAGTCAAATCAAGCTGTCTGATCAAACGGATTCAGATGGATCTGGCTTATGCTTGAATCTATATACGACTATATATAAATGTATGTTGAGCTGCCAGTCGAGTTATACATACCTTAATAAATAGTGAGCTAGATCTATCGGCAGTTTCATATTCATTTCTATATAAAGTCAACTCAAACTGTATAGACAGTTTATATTCGAACTATCTTTTCTATATATGCAATTGACTTGACTATAATATACAAACCGCTCGGTCTATCTGCCCAATGCTACAGCATACCTTATATACTTATCTCTCATACATTTCTCCTTTATACAGGGTATTTCAATTTAAGTAATTTCATTATAATATTTTTTGAGCCATATTCTGATAGCCAAATGTATTTTTCAATTAGCAAGCCGAAAAATAAAATGTAAACAAAATTAACATAAATTACAATCAACGAAATATATTTCCAAGCCGCAGACATGAAACTGAAATAAATGCTAAATTTTTGGATTATTTATATGAATATTTATATATCTACATATCTATGTATATACAAATATTTTTTTATGATTTTTTTTATTTTTTCTTTTTTCGCAAAACTACAAAATAGAGGGTGGTGGAGTAGTTAGGGCACAGAGATCTGCTGCCAGAGAGAGTTATATTTATTATCACAAAACATTTGCGCAAATGTCCTTTTGCATAAGCAACGATGGCGCACAGTGTCGTGCAGTCCTTTGAGAACATTTATCTTATTATCTTTGCATACAGCGGCACAGGCAGCAACAACAGCAACAATAACAACGGCACATAAATAAGACTCAGCGTAGTCAACGACAACAGCAACAACAACAACAAGAACAATGAGATGATGAGCAACATTAGGCAAGGACAAACAAAGCCACGAGAGCTTCGAAAAGGCTCTGCGAAAACCAAAAGTCAAGTCGAGCCAACAGACCGCAGAACAACAACAACAACAACAGCAACAACAGTGGCAGCAATGGCAGCAGCAACAACAAACGCAGCTCGAAAAACATTTTTGGCAAAAGCCGCCTAGCCATGACAGGCAGGCCACAAAAGTTGCACATACGCCCCGTGTAAGCTCCTCAGAGTGTGATTGTTCCTGTTGTTGTTGGCTTTGTTGGTGCTGTGTGTGTTTGATTTGCTTTATTGTTGTGTTCACAGCCGCCGCACAAACACACAGACTCTCTCTCTCTCTCTCACACACACACGCACACATGCCAAACAAACTTTTGGCAGAGCGCAAAATTTTTTAATTGATTAAAGCCACATTTGCATTGCGGCTTACAAGCAGCTTAACAATTTTTACGAAATTTATTTATTCTTTTATTTAAATTTCAGTTTTGTTATTTTTATCTCACACAGCACTACAAATGTAGAAATTCAAGCGTTGTATTTGCACTTCGCATTTGCAATTTCATAATTAAAATTGAAAAATATTTTTGGCGGAAAATAACTTGGGCAAATATATTCAAAATTATTAGTAATTTATGAATTGGTAAAAGCAGTTGGGAAACATAATTATTGCAATAAAAAATATTTAATTAATATGTGTAAGTATTAACGTATTTATATTATGCATGAATATATTTATAATATAAATTTAATAAATATTAAAGTATTCCGACCTAACACCAGAACGAATGTATATCTCTAATAGCTCGCAATAAACTAAAACTAGCTTGAGCCTTCACGCTCTATTTATAAGATCAGCCGACATAATCGCGCTCTCCCATTCCCTTTCGCTCTCACTCGCTCTAAGCAACAACCTTCGGTTCGCTTTCGTTGAGGCATTTGTGTTGCACGACTCGTGTGACGCTCTTTTCCTCTCGTTTAGGTGGCGATACGATTAACGATCGCGAAATGGAACTAAGTAGATGCTCTCTAAAACTCAGGTCGTGGAAAAGCCAGAGCAAGAAAAAAAAGAGAACAAATTATGCTTCTGTCCGATCGTGCTGCTATCGATCGTTTGCTCTCTGAGTTTTTTCTTAAAAGCGGTCAAGAGATATTTGCGAGACTCCCTCAAGGCATTTCTTAATGCTTTTAATTGAGCTTGCTCTTTAAGCTATATTACATTAATTTGCTAACTCAAAATTACAAAAAATATATATATTAATTATATATTAATAAAAGTAAAAAGTATAAAAATCATTGAAAGCTATTTAACTGCAACTTCTCTAGGTTGTTCAATATTTATTTCGACTACAAATAAAAATGAATATCTGTTAACAACATTTATAATTGGCCCACACAGAAAATTCTAGATCTAGATTGAAAATTCGTAAAGCAAATGCCAAAAGCAAAATAAAACATTTTCATTTTACTTATTTTGTCTTTTCGAAACAGAATCTGTGAGAATTCCGTACATGTTGAGCTAGTTGTGTTGGCAATCACGGAACAATAGACCAGCTTGTTTGCACATATAGATGCAATATGCTATGATAGAAACGAAGTTTGATTTCCATATTAAGTTTGTTGTACTTCATGTAGTAAAAGGTGTCCAGTTAACCTTTTTATGTATATCCTACAAATGTTGGAAATGCAGTTAACGTGGTTTTGATGTCTTGTCAAAATTATTATGTGCGGAAAAAAAATGTTAAATCACAAAAAAAAAAAAAAAAAAGATAAAAAAACAACAAAAAATTAAGATTAAAAATTAAACTTTATAGAGAAAATTGCAAAATTCAAATCATGTTTCCAAAAAATAATATTTTTAGTAGAGAAAAGTACAATCAAATTTGAAAAGTACGAAATATGTATAAAAATTATATACATATATTGAGAAAATTGTATACAAATAAATTTTTTTAACGATAAAATAAAATAAATAATATGAAGTTTATATATAATATATAAATAATTAATTTTTATTTATTTTATTCAAGCTACACATTAAATTGCTTAAATTATCTGTAAATGAATTCCCGTCTTTTTAATCTCATTTAATGAATAAATAAATATTTATAAATAATAATAATTAATGTAATTTAATGAATAAACAAATATTAATATCATAACTAAGTAATATTTGAAACTATTAAACTGATCAATTTAATTTGAAAAATTGAAGCTATACTCGAAACATGGATTAAGATTTATTTGATATGGTCACTTTTGAATTTGATTTCGAAATGGCAACAGCTATTCCATCTAAGCTAGTTAAAATCGAACATTTCTAACACGGCACCAATTTTATTATTATTATTTCTAGATTCGCTGGCGCTCCCAACTTCAAATGCCAATATTGTCGGCAGTCGCTTAGTTGTCGATATTTTTGCCGTGTTTTATTTGTGTCAATTTTATTTTTGGCCTCTCGCACAATTTCCGCTGTCAGTCGTGTGTTTTGTGGCCATTCGCAGTTCGCATCGTTTGGCTTCTAATTTCTGCCGCATGTTCATGAACCAACCAAATTCCCGCTCTCTCATTCCCATTCCTGTTCCTGGCAGCAGCCACCCACTGTAGCGTCGACACAGTTTCTATTGGTTTTGTAGCTTCACTGCGTATGCGTGCTATAAGCGCTTAACAGTGCCAAAAAACTAAAAGTTGTTGCTGCTATTCTTCTGCCATTTGGCAGCGACAAAATATCAACGATGAATGGAGCACAAAATTCTAAATTGGTCGTACAACAAATTTACTATAGTTTTTACTGTTATTCGGTTTGCTTATGCGCGTGTTTTTTCCGTTTCGATTTTTGCTCTACTCGACACTTTTTGTCAGATTTATTAAAGCTTACGCAATTAAGAAGCTTAATGCGAATATAGTTTTGCTTTAAATGCTGTGAATGAAGTAGAATTCAATTACCTTTTACATTTCTTTAATTTTCAAACACTGTTTCTAGAATTCTCGACTAACTTAACTTTAATAAGCGCGTCAAGAGCAACCTTTACATAGTCCATAAAAATCCATTAAGCAATTTGTCGTGAGACTACTCAAAAAAGAAAAAAAATACGCTTCTTAAGTGGCATTACGGCTGGGCTGGCTTAAACATTAGCACGCATCAAAATGCAAAGTAATTAAAAACGCCAACGACAAAGACAGACAACGAAATTACAGAAATTACATGGCGCAAGAGCAATAACAACAAGCAGCAGCAGCAACATGAGCAACAACAATGACAATGATTGTCGGCCGTAATGCAATTTAATGGCCAACAGAAGCCAATGGCCGTAACCACAGAATGGCCGGGATGAGTTTGAAGTGTTGCAGATATTGGTCAAAAGTGCCGCCAACTGGCCAACAAAAGCCACACGGACAGAGCAACTGACCGGCCAGCAATGCGAGATAAATGCCCATTGGAGCAGTCATCAGGACACGCTGGACGCACAAAGTTGAGCTTGGACAGCCGGCGACAAAGTGCGCTCACATAATAATAATGGATATAATTTAACTTATTGGATTTTAATGGGATTACATATGCGCAACATGGCCAGCAATGGGTATTAAAACTTGGTCAACTTCATCACACACAGTGTTGCCGGTGTTTAAGCTGAGTGTGTGTGTGTGTGTGTATGTAATGGCTGTTGATAAAGTCAAATTCAATAATGATGCTTGGCCGATCATTGCTGATTGTAATAATTGCATATATTTCATATAAAGTGTATTAAGCTGCAGCAGAGAAATCAAACATAGTTCTTATATATCCATAAATAAAATATATATAAATAAAAATAAATAAAATATATATAAATAAAATGTGTAACATTTTTAGAATTTTCCTTTATATTTCATGTTTTTAAATTTAAGGAAATTATTTTAAAATATTTCAAATTTCTATCAACTTTCTGAAATTTAGTTTCACATCTAATTTAATTTAATTAGAGAAACCATAAAATGATCAATCAAATGATAATATTATATTCATATTAACAAACTGCAAACTCATATATATCATTCAATTAAATTATGCAATTCAGAAATATATTCTAGCCAAGGCAGCTCTAAGACATCAAAATAAATAATGCATATGCTTAATTATATTAATTAAACATTTGCTTAAAGCTAAAAGCTATCAACATATCTCAGCTGGAATGAGAACTCGGCTGCTACCAGGGCACACACACACACACACACACACACACATAGGGAGACACACTCACACACATTGTGCAACCGCAACTTGACGGCCTGCCACTGTGTGCCGTGTAAACCATATTGCATATCCTGCCACACTGCAGCACCTCCTGCTGCTAATGCTGCTCCAGTTAGTGCTGCTAGTTGATTGTGTGTTGTACATGTCGCTGGCATGCTTCGGATGTGAAGACTGTTTTAAACATTTAAACACCAGCCAGTGTAGTTAGTGTTACCTGGCTGATGATCTACTGCCGGACTACGAACTTTAACCGGCCAACGGCCACCAGCCACCAGGCAGTGGCAAAAAGTTTGTCACGTCAGTCAGTCATCAGCGCATGGTCAACGACTAACCGCATGCCGCGGGCCTTGACAAATTCAGACATGTAAATGTTACAGGCCCGCAGACTGGGTAGGCGCATAATATGTGTTAACTTCCATCTTTATTTTGCTTAATCTGTGTGAAAATACACTTCTGACTGGCAGCTCATTGTTAAAATGTTACCTGTTTTGTTGCTGAATACCCTGTATATATTTGACAGGGTTCGAGGAGGTATCATGAGCTTGAAGCAAAAGAAGTGAATAAGTTTTATGAACGATATTTATTAAATACGATACTTTATAAATAAATTTAATAGGTGTATGAACAATGAATATTCCCAAAAATGTATTTACATTTATGAATGTTTTTTTTTTTTTTTTTTATTTATAATGTTTGTGCATGTTATTGAAGATTAACGAAATTAATAATTAATATTAAAAAAAAAAAAAAAAAAACTTGAATCATGAAGTAGGTTATAATAGATTCCAGGGTACCTGCTTGTCGTCACTTCATTAACTAGAGTACATTCAGCTGTATTTTTTTATTATTATTATTTTGCGGTCGCCGCATTTGCTGACCACATTTTAGCTTCATTTACAGTTATTTGCTGCATTGTCCCATTGGGTTTATACATGTAACGGCCTTTTGCGTAGGATACCTGAATCCCACTTGTTCGAGTTGTCTACCCAACTACAACTAGAACTTGGCCCACACGCCAAAACCGCAAATTCAATTTTGGTTTGCAGCCTACAACGTTTGTTTACAACGCTTTGTTAATATTGTTGTTGCTGCTGCTGTGTCCTTTTAATGCAATTTATGTGAAGTGCTTTACGTGTTTTGTTTACCCCTAGCCGCAAACGATCTTTTGTGATATAAATCAGGTTCGCAAAGAAAAAGCGGGGGTGTATTTGCATTTGTATTTGTGAACTCTTCCCTTTTTAAATGTTTTACAGTTGCACTGCTTGTTAGTTGGTTAATTTGAACTGGTCAAATATAAAATTGGGACCGTTGCACTGCTTGCCGAGGGGAAGTTTTGATAATTTGAAATATAAACTGCTTGTTCGCTGTACTTAACAAGCAGTGCATATAGTCAATGCAAATTATATTCTTTTTTTTTTTTTTTGCTTATACTCTAATCGGCTTGCTATTCTTAAATCGTTTACATGCATGTTTGAGGGTTTTTCCTTTCATCATCCTCATCCATCAGCTCACAGAAAAATACATTTTCCAACGTTGATTTCATCTCTTGCGACGATCTTCCAACCAGCGATAAGTTTGGCAAATTTTTAAAGAAATCCGAAGTATCTGCGATCTTATGTTCAACGGCTAGCGACTCTTTGTTATCGAAGCTCTGCAGCCAGTGATGTATTTCCTCTTTAGTATTAAAAGCTATTTCTGGGCTCCTTTCGGCTGGAGATACGTCATCCGGCTTCTGGATATTATTAGCCTGTTTTATCGTGTCTGCAATCAGCTTATTCTCCAGCTCGTAATCGGAAGCTGCATCTATTTGCTCACTGTCATCCTTGCCATTCCTAGCTGCTTTCGAAGAATGTTTATCAGCCTTGGGCTTTCCAGCCGATGATTGTTGTCGCACATCGTTGGCCCGAGGCAGCGATCCGCGAGACTTTACAAAAAAGTAAATAAATAAATAAATAAACAAATAAATAATAATAATAATATAAATAATCGTAAATATTTCTTTAAAAACCGTTCGTTTACTTGGCTGGTATGGCCCTCCATGCTAGTTTGTTTCGGCTTCGATCTGCTTGGTGATACGCGATTTTGTGAACGTGATCTATCGTGATATGTGCGTGGATAGCCTTTTCCTTGATGCTCCATTAAGCTCTGGGGCAAAGGAAATTGCTGTTGCAGTTTGTCCTTTAAATATTGCTGCTGTGGCTGATCCATCGGTTGCGATATACTTGCATATTGCTGATAAGATTGTTGTGGCAAATGCTGTTGCGAATGACGATCGCGTGACTTTTTTCGTCGTGAATCATTCTGCTTATGCTTAAATGGATCATTTCCTGAAGTTCGGCTGCTCAGATCTGATTGCCATGTATGTTGTTGATGCAGCTGCTGTAGTTGTTGTTGTTGTTGCTGTTCATTCTGTAAGTGATTTATCCTTGGCTGAGCATTGCGTTGGTCTTGCTGCCTATAATCACCAAATCTAGATTTCTGCAGAAAGTAGTATAGCAGCATAGTATATAATGGCATATCGTGACTAATCCAGGACTACGAGAACAGAATAACAAATACATACCAGACGTGGATCAGGCTGATGCTCATTTTTCTTCTCATTTGCTCTACCACCTGACATCATGTCCATCGCTGAGTGTTGGTCAGATTTCAAGCGTGGTATGCGTAAACCTGACATGGTATCCGATAAAGCAGGCGTCACCTTCGCAGCCACAGGCTTAGCTGGAGGATTGAATGACTTGTTTAGAGGCGCCGGAAGTTGGTTCGGATGTGTCAACTGCTCAATCTAAAAACGCGGATCGATGCAAATGAAATTCTTCATTATTATTCATTAACTGAAATCTACGCTTACACTTTGGATCCGTATGTATGGCTCAGACGGGGATAGAACACACTTCCAGAACTCCTCATAGTTCTCCTGCCATTCTGCATAGTTGTACTTGTCTATCCCCGTCTGCGTGATAATCTGACTCCACATACGCAGGATATCCGTTCTTTTTAGCTGACTAAACTCCATTTTGCTGAGCTGCTGATTAGTGAAGAAGTGCGTGGTATTGCTTTAATTTTAATGGTACTATTCGAACAGAGCCTGCTACAATAGAATCTATTTGGAGCCGAAATTTGTCAACACATCTAATATAGTAGCCTTGTCATTATATCTGTCAGTATCTAAAAGACGTTTAAATAATAGAATAACTGATTTTGACGAATAGTATTTAACATTCGGTGGGCCACTCACTTCCATTTAAGATTCCCTGTCGATAGCTTTCAAAATGTCAATATAATTATTGTAATACGGTTTCATCAACTTAATCTTACCAAGTAACAAGTAAAAAACATTCGTATTTCATTTAATATATATTTCTTTTAATATTTAATGGGAATTCATTTAATTAATATTGTTTGCCTAGCTACAGATGAAAACTTTCATATAATGCATGTATAACAATCAATAATTTTATGCTTTCACTAGTATATTTCAAGTACATATAATATATTATTACAAACACTGTTCCATTTTTACATTCGTAAGCAGCAAACGCAATATATATTTGTATACATATGTGTATATATATGTATATGTAGTTATGTATATGCTATGCGCTTTGTATAAATATTTGATTTGTTAATTTGAAATATGAAAACTATTAATTCAAAATTTGTATACGCGTTGCTTACTTGAGTTTTTTTGTTTTTGTTATATCTTTAAATATTATGGTACTTTTGATTTATTTGATAGTAGAACATTTTGATTAGCATAGTGTGTGTGTATGTGAGAGCATGTATATATATATATATATATATATAGTAATATCTAAATAACCAAAGAACAATGACGATCAATTGTGGAATGCAATGACTATGAATAAAATTTGGTGAATTTAGAGGGCGAGAATTATGTAGTCCTCAAATACTATGAGTTAATAGGTTTGGCCAATTAATATGCTAGTTAGCACATGGATTACAACAGCAATACATACACAAGTTTATAATAATAGTCGTACATAATACGTATAGTTACTAGAATTTAGTATTTTGATATGATCATGAATCACAACAATATGTTATCAATATCTATTGAATATACAATGTTTTCTTCTTTTAGTTGGGCGTAATATCATTGACGATTTACACTGTTACATAAACAGGTAGCAATATACTCGATTTGATTTATTGGTTTTTAAAATAATTAACAATGTGCTATATATTTAAAAATTGCTGCTTTTAAAGTCCTAGCAATGATAATAAAAAAGATTAAAATTAAATAAAAACAATAAAATCGATTTCAAGAAAAAGGAAAACATTCTTTGGAACGATAGCAAATATCAGCTTAAAAATATAAAACCAATACAAATATACAGTATAGTTAGTAATAGTATAATAGTATATAGTCGAACTATGTACGTAAGTATATGACGACGAACGGCAACGTGAATAGTGTCCGTGTTTAGTACGGCTCAGTCTTCTGCTAAACTCAACGCAATGTATCGATGATAAAAGCGACAAATGACTCGAGGACGTCTCTTTTGGCATTGGCATTGACTTTATCGCATACTAGGCTTAGGCATTATTATTCTCGCCGCAGCATTGTATGCAGTCCATGCAGTTGTGCTACCTGTTTCCATCATTCTTTCGGGTCATATTCGATGAGGTCAATTGTATCTACAAAACGAAAAATACAAAAATTAGTAATGATCTCTAAAAAACGAAGACGTGGGATATACATGCATAAAATAGTTGGTTTATATCTGTGTGTAGGTGTCAGAAGTAAGTTAAATTCATGCGTGCAATAAGTGACTGACCTTTAGTCCTTGCATTATTATTTGTGGTATTCTTAAGGCTAACGTATTTCAACTTCTCACGCAAAACAACAAGTACAAAACGTGTAAAGTGACAAAAACGTACAAACAACATTTAGACGTGTACATATGTATAGATAGATAGACAGTTAAGTGAGTGTGGATCGTTGTGTCAGTGCATTATAATATTGCTGAATATAATTGGAAATATACCTGCAAGGAGCGTATGGTATCTAACAAGGCCTTCTTTTCTTCTAGCAATATGCTTATATCATCCTGGGCTGCCTTCAAATATGATCGCAAGACATCTGTTTCCTGCCTGGTCTTTTGCCTGTGAGAATAACCAAATCAATTAAATATATTTTTTATAGCAATAATTTATATTATTATTTATATTATTAGAATGAATACCTATAATTTTCTGTATTGACTTTGGAATCGACAAGCTGTTTACGCATGTGCTCATTGTCAAGCTTCATTTGCTGCATGACCAGTTGCATGGAGAGCAGCTCACGATCGCGTTCACGTGTTGTGCCACGCAAGGCACCATTTAAAGCCTGTTGCTGCTCTGAGCTCATATTTGTATCTGCAAATTGGGACAATTTTATACAATTCTTAAATGATGTCGCTTTAATTATTAACGCACCTATAGGCTGTATGTTGAGCTGACCAGTTTTGTCGCGTTCCAAGTGCATGCGTCCAATACACAAATTAATGGGCACTGGACCTGGCGATGTAATATTAACAGGCGGACGATCTTCCAGCAAATTGACACGCACGTTCTCCAGGTTAATCTGAAGCCAAATATGGAACAACTGAGCTATAGGTACTTGGGCTTCAATAACAAACTTACAGAAACAGGCATAGGCGGTGATATTATCTCATCTTCAGCTAGATCAGCGAGACCAATTACTGTGCTCATAGACAAGTCAAGATTAATATCCTTCACATGTATCTCGGCATGATGTGTGAACCAGCTGTTAATATTCAAAAGTAGATATGAGATTTTTAATTAGCAATCTATAGTTGAGAGCTCCTTACCTTTGTATACGCTTGCGATCAATTATTCCATCAATTTCCTTGGGCATGTTAAGAGTCTCCTCAAGGCGCAGTTTAATGCAAGGCGGCGCTTCTGGATTATAAGGTGCCAGATTCCAGGCCTTACAGCGTGCTCCAAACTTGGTCTGCAAGTGAATCCCGAAAATAAATCAATGTGCTCCAATATCAAGTATAATGCTCTATTAGTAGTTGAACTTGCATGCAGAAGAAACACTAGAAACATGCAAAGCAGTAAGCACTTACGCACATGCAGTCTGCTGTGAAAGTGAATGTGATTGTGTGAGTGTGTATGTGTGTGTGTGACAGATTGATGTAATGTTTACGATATACTACGAAGCAGAGTTAATATCAGATTTAGTGGTTGTCATTAGGGCTGAGCAGCGTGTTTATTTAGTGTTTAGGTCTTTAGTATGTTGAAGCGCCAATTGTTATACCCAATGTACGTTTCCAGTTAGCGTTGTTATTGTTGTTTTAGTTGTTGTTATTGTAGTTGTTGTTCTTATGGTGATTGTTAAAACTTTTGATTCGTGTATGCCCAACTGAGGTGTGAGCGCCTGCAAACCTAAGTGTATTTATGACCAAGCCAATTCGCAAAAGAAAAATCAACGAGAAATCCAAATTATAAACTAAATTTAAAACTGGGTACTACAAAGTAAAAAATTAACTAATTAATCAAAACTGTATGCACTATTTATATTATTAAAAGTCTGCAAGGCCTTGCAGATATTTAGGCATCGGGGGCGCATGAGGAGGCATGCTTTAAAAAACATTCTTATTAAATAATAAACCATTTTAAGAAGCTGCCTACATTATTTCAGTTTTTATATCAACTCTTTGAGTAATTTCATATATATATCATACTTATTTATATATGTATATATATAACATATTTAACTACTATAACTAGTGGCCAAAAAAACGCTTTCAAACCGTAGCAGCGCTGGCAACAAGAGCCATCACCAAAAGTTAACTACAGAGAAAAACTAAATGAACTAATTGTTATATAAATTTAAACATCAAATCAAAAGGGCATAAAATATTTGTTAATAAGTATATACAAAAGCGGCATAAATAATAAACAAATAAGGTTAGCTTTTAAAAGAGAATTTCAATTTTGTAGTTGAGCTTTTTTCTATACCTTGTTCGCTTGATGCGCGATCTGTTTTATTGTTGTTGAAGAGTGTTGGTTGTTGTAGTTGTTGTTGTTTTAGAAAATGTGTCATGTAGATGTTGTTGTCGTAATTCAATTTACAAAGTGTTCGTTGTTGTTTATAGAGTAAATTAAACGTTGAGCACAATATTCGTATTTAATTAGCACACATTGAGATCGATTTTTGTATTTTTTTTTTTTTTTTTATGAAAACATATTTGGTTTTTAGAGAAAAGAGAAAATATAATGAGAAAATGATTATATATGAGAAGTTTATCTTACAGTAAAAAGTATTACTAAATAATTAAAGAAATCAATTGGTTTTGTTTAAGTTTTCTTTTCGAGTATAAAAAACTTTGTTAGATATTCAGTAGAGATTGATCGGAGCATGCAGAAAACGTTATGAAAGTTTTAGCAAAAAACATTTAATAAAGTTTCAGCGAAAGTTAAAAAAAAATATATATATATATATATAAAATTAAAGAATTAAAAACACAACGAAATGGTTTGCTTATATACAAAACTCAAATTGTATAAAAGAGAGAAAAGAAAAGTGAAGACATTGAAATGAAAATAAGTAAACAAAAAAATAAAATTTAAAACCCAAAATATTGCGAACCTGCAGCTCATCCCAGGGTATTGCACCGCATTCATCACAGGAAACAGCAGACACCTGCAAGCGCACCGAGGACTTGGAGCCCTCCTGCTGGCGTATTAGCTCCACTGTGGTCAATCTGTAATTAAATAGGATTAAAATTATAAATTAAATTGAATTAAAATATCTTTTGGAGTGCAATTGCAACCTAAAGGTGGCCATGGAGACCAGATCACGGCGCCGCCAAGTACTAGCTTCTGATGGCTCTGATGGCGAAGACATATTTGTCTTGTAGCTGCTCGGCTCCTCGCAAACTTCGCTGGCCACCTCAACGGGAGAGGCCTTCATGTTGTTGTCATTTGTAAATGGATTGAGACGGAACATAACGTCCATGCAGTCCATTGTCTTATCATCACCCATTACTATTGCAAAATTCTCCGAATCAGAGCTAATGTCGCTCTGTACGGAGAAGGTATCACTGGCATCATCATTGGGCGTTCCGGACTTAATGGCTGAATCAATGGAAGTCATAAAACTTGAGAAGCCCTTCTTCATGGACATAAGACCCGAATTGATTTCCTTGGTAATGCTGGGCACAGCATCGCTACCCGTACCAGGGCGCACCGAGCTCTTCAAGCTCTTCGAGGCAGACGATAGTGATTGCGATTGCATGGAGATGCCAGTGTCAGGCCGTGAGCCCTGACTTGGCGTAGAGGAAGCCAACGTTGGAGTGCTCTGAATTTGCACATTATAGCTAGAAATGAATAAAATGCAATAAATTGAATGAAAAGCAAATAGATTTCAATTGAAGATGAACTAACCCATGTGTATTTGGATTGGATATATGAATGCCACTATCGAAGGGCGGATCATTGGTCACTGGCGATGGAGTCTCGACGCTGCCAAAAGTGTTGCTCTTTAGCTGATCCAACGGAGGTGGCGTGGGCCACGTTATGTTTCCGCCTGTGAAATCGTTAAGTGGTTTATACAAATTGTGCTGAGAGTTTGGACTTTACGTTTATCTTTTACAATATTTGATAGTTAGTCACTAATTAGCTTTTGCGTTAGTTTAGTACAAAACATGCGAGATTATTTATGGGTTAAGTATTTTAGCAAGCCAAATAGAATTTATTATCGTTAAGAAATGATTTATCGGCTTACCACAATACGCATTGTGATAAGACTTTAAAATATTTCTTTTCAGTTAAAAATATGGTTTTCATGTGTATTAACAAGAAAAAGTTCCATTAGGCCTTTAGAAAAACTTTCCCATTATTTTAAAGGTTAACAATAAGTGACTTGGAATCCTACGTGTTTATTCCTACAATTTGATAATTAAAGAGTTTCTTTAGAGTAGATAAGCAAAAGTACAGCATCAAATGCAAATAAAGAAATTAATAGAACAAAATGAAAACGAAATGAAAACTGATCCTAAATGGGGATTTAAGAGGGAACGGTGAGTTAGACTGATTAAGAAGCACTAGTCAGTGAGAACTACTTGTGAGAGTTTTGTTAGTTATATGCTTTGTTTCGTGATAATGTTAGAGATCGAACAGATCAAAGAGAGTTCTGTGGTTAGTTAGTTTCGTTAACGCTAGCGCTTAATCGATAGAATTAAAACTAAAGAGTTTTTGAAAGAGAGACAACAAAAGATATATAATTCTTACTATTCATGTGTAAATCATCACCCAAACTAGCTGAATCGGGTAAGACACTTTCAGCATCACCACCACTCGATTCCTTACCAGGTGTTGGCGATGGCATCACCAGCGTCACCTCAATCTGTGGCACAACACACCCAAATATGATGGACTTTTGTTGATTTTGCTGTAGAAAAAAGTGAAATATATTAATTATAATTTATTAATTAGATGGTAGCACACCTACCTTTTGCAAGATGCGCTCCGCATCGAGGTTGAGGAACGTGGACATTTCGTTGAACTCTTCGGCCAAACGCAGCAGGAACAGCAATTGATAGTGATCTATTTGCAAGCTGACCAAATTCGATATGTGCGCTATCGCATGTACATCGGCGCTACGCTCCACGGGTGTGGCAGGTTCTGTGACCGGTGGCTGCACGACACGCACATCCTCTTCGCTGAGGAACGGATTGCGCGGCAATGGTGGCAGGGTGGGCAATGGCGGCAGTCCCATACTCTCCATCTGTGAGCTGGTTGTACTTGGACATTTGCCCACATCCAACTGGGCCGGTGCCTGATCTGTGCCTCCAGAGTGCAGCCAGAGCGTGATGGGCACCGCATCCACAAACGGTATGGCTTTATTTGGGCCTAGCGATCGAGCGCCAAGAAAATCCACCCAAACGGGATCTAATTTAATGCACCAAACATCACGCGGTTCCGACCACATTGCGTAGCGCGACAGGTACTGCGTGGATGCAGAACGCGCCATTTGTGCCTGTGTTGGTGACAACGGCGCTGACATCATGGTAACGTCCGAGGCGGCCACGTGCGACAGAATGCGATCCGTAACGATGCACATATCACCTTCGACGGAGGGAAACCCGGAACCGAAGACCAGGGAGCCCTCCTGCAGCGAATGCAGTGCCTGGGCCAAATCTGCACGTGAGCTGCCCATCTCGCGTATATTGGTCAGGGCAAAGCGAGAGATTTGGATTAGCATTGTCTTGGGGCGATCCTTTTGATTGGGCGCATCCAGCGCCGCTTCCATAACCACGCGCGGCATTATAGCCTCCACCTTGACATCCATGTACATCAGATTTGGCTCCTGTTCCAAGCTCAGCGCAGCGGCCATCTGTGTACCATTGGAGCCATAGGAGACATTGGAGGCAATGGAGCCGTGCGTGCTTTGCGGCTGTTGCTGCAGCGTGGTCTGGGAGCCGACGCTGGTACGCAGCAAACTCTCGTGCAGATTCAAACCAAACGAATTCAGCCACAATATCGAGCTCAGATCAAAATGAACCTGCAGCGGATTAATGTGCACGAACATCTTTGAAGGCGGAACTGTAAAAAATAGCGTTAATTGCTTTTCAATAAGTCATTTGAATTTAATCAAACACTTACGTGGAAATACAAAATCCCCGGGATAGTAGAAATACGTGTACTCGGCATGCACTATGGGCATCTCGGCGGGAAACGAGTAACGATCCTTATCACCTGTAATCAGACGTGTTTATTCGTTTAATTTAAGACAATTTGGTTATGCCGAAGCAAATTACAAATGAAACACACGAACAATTTTGGCATAGGACTAAATTAATAGCTCATACACTGCTGAAACTCATAAAGTTCAGTTAGTAACTAATTTAGTGTTGATCTAATTAATTCAGTCCCTATTCAAAGGCACAATGCTTGCATGATATTCACCTGAAGATTTGATTTTCCTCTTATGTTGTGCTACATTAACAACAATAACAACAATAACAAACAACAAAAGCGTTTTACAAACGAGACAATGAGATGATGAGATGTCATGACGGCAAATGAGAAACATGTGAATTGTGTGAGAAGTACAAAAACAACATAACAAAAGAAACAAGCAGAGAGAACAAGAGAAAGATAAATTAGTTGAAAAGAAAATGCTGTGTAAGCGCAATAGGGGCGTGTCTGTGGGTATGTGTGTGAGTGTGTGAGTGTGTGGGTGTATGGGTATGTGGGTGTTTGTATGTGTTATATATTTAAGTCTCTGCATAAGTGTTGCAATGCAATGCTCTAAACTCTGATATACCATTGAAGAGAATATAAGATTGTTAAAAAAAATTAGTTGAATCTTGATTTTGAATTAGTTATGCTTCACTATAGAAGTAAAAATTAATAATAAAACTTTTCTCTATGTGTAAAAGATTATTTCGTACAATAATGTAATAATCAAGTGTTTCATATTAGCCTTGGGCCCACTCAGAGCTGTTACTGCAATTTTGTTTACTTTAACAGTTCTGTTAAGTAACATTTTAGTACACTGCACACTGCAGCTGTTGTAAGCTTGACTTTGTATATTAGGTGTGAATTGTCTATAATTTGTATGTGTTTTGTGCAGGTATTATTTAGAGTCCTACAGTTAGTTCATACCTGAGACAAATTCCTTGGGCATTTGTTTTTTGCCCGACGTGGTGACTCGATACAGGGTGAAATCCTCTATTCGCAATATGACACATGCGCTCATCAGTTTGGCCAAGTTCTCCAACGTGCTGCGTTGCTGTGCCGCCTGAGTGTATTGACTACTGGTCGAGGCATTGCCGGAACCACCGACGGAGCTTGAGCTGCCAGCAGCTGCGGCTGCAGTGGGCGTGCTGCTGCCATTGGAGCCGGAACCAACGTTACCAAATTGTGAATTTAGAAGCGAGGCATTCAACATGATTGGCGAAGCGGGCGCACTCCGTTCCAGCGGTGCATGCGTTGCGGGTCTATTGGGTTGGCTAAGATTCAGGACTGCCTCCCGGAATGCATTCAGCGATTCCTTGAGCCACAGCGCTGGTGCCACTGACGCCTCCTTGTACTTAGCCCAATGCGAGCGATCCGATTTGGCCAAATGATACGGATAATAATCCACCTGAAACGCAGTCACAGACACCTGCAGAGCACCGCCCTTGTCCAGTTCCGGATAACTTGATCGTCCATCGCCCTCATCATCACACAAGTGCAAATCGATGCGCTGACTGAAGAAATGATACGAGGTTTCACGCACATCAAATGCATTAAACGTTCGCTGAGCTGTCGTCAAGTGCACCGATTCCGAGAGACGATTCTGCTGCTGCGCCACCTGCGCCTGGTATTCTGGCAGAGTCTAAAAGAGAAAAGTATTTCAATTAAATTTAATTTACATATTTCATTTCAGCTCTTCGACTCACCTGAAGCTTACGCGCAGCTTTTGTCTTCTGTGTGGCATGTGTGGCGGCCTTGATCAATCCGGAAAGTGAATCAACAAAGTGAAGCGCTGCCTTCAGATGGGAATCGGTCAACACCCACAGCAGATCGTCCAGTATGAGCACCAGGCGCGATGCCAGTAATGTGCAATCCGCCAAACGTTTTCGTATCGTAATCCGACAGCGCGCATGATTTGTAAGCAATCGCAGCGGCGTCAATGATTTATCCTGAGTGGAACTAGCCTCAATACGCACCGTTTGCCAGGAGAGCTCTTTGAAGATCAGTAGAATACCCTTCTGGCCATCCTTGAGTCGTGTAAGACGCAAATCAGCATTGGCCCACTTTGGTGTCTTGGACTCGACGCGAATGCGCGACATTTGCACCGAGGCGGTGAATGCAGGACTCACAAAATTCACATTGACCGTATTCACCACAATGGTTATGCCGTCGACGACCTTGTGTATGAAGCTGTATTTACCCTGAGGCACTTGTGGCAGCGTAGCGGCAGTAGCGCCAGCATCGCGCGTTGTGGGATTGCAGGTCTCGATGGTGATGCGTACCTCGTCCAGTGTCTAGGCAATAAAAGAACGAGATTACCATAAGTATTAGATAATAAATGGAAAAGATATTGCATTCCACTCACCAGCGTTATGGGCACGCTTTTCAGCTTGGTCCAGCTAATGCGAAACGAGACATGATTGCACCAGGCTGACGTCAGGCGCAGCCAACTGGGCAACTCCAACAGCTCTGTCAGTACACGCTCATCCAATTCCAAATTGGAGAGCTCACCCTCGCCACGAAATGTGCTCAAATTGATTTTGTCCGAAGATAGGTTCTTCGTGTAGCTATTAGAATGGGGTAATAGACAATATTAAAAGCCGTTCATTTCAGTTATAAAAGCTGTCAAAAACAAGCGGCGCCAGTGACCCGTCGGTTGCCATCAATTGACCCATTTCAAGTAAACGTCTTTCAAGTAAATGTCTTGCATGCATAATTAAAATCTAAATATTGATTGAATCGACGCTGATTTGCCTGCTCGAGCTCAACAAAGATGTCTCTTTGAGTATCGAGTGAATAAGGAGAGTTGTTGAGTGCTTAAATGCAAATACTAAATTATTTATACGTTTCACATTTAATAGTCGATGATTCATTTGATAGGAGTTGCCCGTTTTAAGTACACATCATTTTTTTGTTGAAGCTAATTGTTTAATATTGGCATATTGCATGATTTATGCTTCTCTTTATGGTAAACAACGTTAATTATTATGATAATAATATTTTAAATTTCTTTCAAGGTTTTGCCTTGATTCCTAAGTCAAACATTTAAATTTATCTTTTCTACCTAGCAATGCAATATAAAAGATATTACGATGCCAATTAAACTAACAATTAATAAAATATAAAATACTTAATGTAACTATTAATATTTTTATTATAAATTTATTTCGATTTATATATTTTAATTTTTTATACCAAATTAAAGTCAACAATATTTTAATTTCAATTAAGTCGGAAAAATAATAAGTTAATTTAATTTTAATTAATAATATTATTTTAATATTTAATAATTTAAATTTGTATATTTTATTAATTATTTTCACTGCAACACTAAAATTTTTAATAACACAACTGTATTTCTTGAATATTTGTTTTTTATAAGCTAAAGATATGCATTAACTGTTAATTAATTGATATGCCAACAGTATGATTGATAGAGTCATAGAGTTAGATTAAATTAGATAAGATTGCATAAAAAAGCAATAAACCATATATGTACATATGTATATCAGTCAAGTTACTTAGTAACTGTATACATTTCCCTTTTTTTTATTATTTGAATGCCGTTAAATTTAAATGAAATGATCCAATATCTGAATGCCACAAATTTCAGTCAAGTTTCTTAAGCTGCTCCATAAATTAATGCCCATATACTTTTAATCTATTTATAAGTAATATATTTTTATATTTACTTAAGAATTCCAATGAAATGCTTTGTAAATGCCAGCTTAAAACTTTTCAATGCTGCAAAGTTTATTTGAGGCACAACAAAACTTTGTACTCAAAGGAGCGGCTCTGCTTATATATATGTATGTATATTTTTTTATCAAATGGGCGGGGATGAATAGGGAGGTAGGTAGATAAAAGGCAACAAGTTTGCTTTGCATTAACATTTAAGTCCTACCATAAAGTTAGTTTGTTTGCAGCTTAATTGTGTGCAAAGAAAAAAGTGAAATAAGTTTTAGGACAACAGCAAACTGAGTTCTGCCCGGGACGAAAAGGAAAGTGAGCCCCTCTTATCGTGTGAATACACACACTCAGAAGATAACTAAATGTTTATTTAGTCAGACACGTACATACATGTATGTACATCTATAGCTTAATACAGCGTAAGTATTTATTAGTATTTAAACCGAAGTGAAAAGATAGAAAGAGAAAACAAAAGTGGTTCTGTGTGAATAGAAGATAGCTCTAAGAGAGCTCAAATGCATTTATAAAATATGCTTAGTCTGCACATTTTGTCATTCAAATAACCTAACACTGATAAGTGCATAAGATTTTCATATTGTACTTATTTATGCCCATATGGTATATATTTATATAATTGCTAACTGAACAGTCGTTTCCATTAATATATTGGAGCCAAAACTCAAATAAATATCGCTATTTATCAAGCTGATAATATGCTTATACACATACGTAACAAGATATATACATACATACATACATAAATATATGTACAATATGTTCGCAAATTAACAAACTCTCTTAAAGAAACCCATGCCAAAGCCGGGACTCTGTTAAAAATGTTTATAATTAAATTGCTTTTTTTGTTGATAACAGCTGTAGGCATGCAATTGAGAGAGTGAGTGAGAGGCATAGAGTGAGGGAGAGGGAGCCGCAGTCATTCACTTGTTACTCTTAGTGAGCAGAAGGGACAGTCGATAAACAAGCGTCCCCCATATGCAAGTGTTGGGAGGCTGCAAAAATCTACACACACACACACGCACTCACACACCAACATGTACACAGAGCGGCACACCAACACACGCAGAGACAACGACATTAAAGCAACAACAAGAACAGCAACTAAAACAGAGCAACAGCAGCAGAGGCAACGCTTGGAAAAATCAATTTAATTTCCCACAGCAACTGGCGCCGGAGCAACCGAGCAGCCGACCAACCACGCAAGGCCATAATTAGCATAGAGTTTATAATTCAATTTCATGCTAACTCGTTTATGATGACACTTACATGGACAAATGCTTGAGCAATTGGTTTTTTATCAACGAGACCATTTTGTGACGTCAGCAGTGAGGCGGCGGGCGGGATGCGATTAACAGATCGAATGCACACAGCTAGCAACAGCAGCAGCAGCAGCCAATGATAACACTTTCAATAAATCTCGCAGCTATTGAACGCACTTAACACATTGTTCCGTTATACTATAGAGGCACAAAGTGAGAACTTGTACTTTTTTGCTTTGTATTGGAATTGGTATTCCGAAGTGGCTCTTCTGCAAATAGCTTCCAAGCCGTTACCGGGCGTTACACATACACAAGAATTTTCGGCATTGGTGAATTTAGACTACGCGCGCATTAGTCATATTTTAGAGAATTATATTTTTATAATTAACAAGTCTTATCGCGAACCTTTTTTTGCGTGCACTCGACGCAGAGAGATACTGTTGCTTAGAGATGCGCACAGCCAATGTACCTGTGACTTATTCTCTGTGACTGGGAATTTAACTGTTGCTTATTTACAATCTTCGATGGAGAGAGAGTAACAACGTAATTTTAGGGCTGAGTGCTCTGAGGAATATAAACGATAAATAACAGTTACAACATTCGCTCTTCTCTATATGATTTTTATAAATATCGATAGAATCGATAACTCAGTACTCTGTGCTCTTTAGTCCCAAACAATTTTCGAGTGACTTACAGCACTTCAAGCTTGCATACATTTGCATTTCGCATCTAATAAAAGTTTAAGTTTCTGTTTCAAGTGGGCTGTGAGCGTTATACGAAAAATCTACAAGCTACTTAATTGAAGAAATCGATAAAGTCCATTTGACTCGCTGCAACGCAATGTCGAGTGGCAATGCAGCAATAACGGACGAGCTAATCGAGCGCGTGGTGGAAGTGACTGCTTGCACTGCGGAGGAGGCCAAACACTATCTTGGCGCCTGTGACAACGATGTGGCTGCAGCCGTTGCCTTGTTTTTCGAACAAGGTGGCAACGGCAATGGCAACAGTAGCGCCAATGGCGCCTCCACATCCTCAGCCATGGCAGGCGCTGCAGATGAGGAAGAAGTGCGCGCACCCATTGCTCCAGTACGGGAACAACTGATTCTACCGGAGGATGATAATTTTTTTGCGTCTGGCAGCAGCAATAGCAACAGTCGGCTGTCGCGCGTGTCGCAGCGCGTCAAGGTTTGCCCACTGCGTGACTTTGCACGAGAAGGCGCCCTAATGGAGGAACAGCTTCAGGCCACTGGCGTTTACTCCGATCCGAGCACACATCGTCGACGCCGCGAGCGCTCTGCCCAAATGGTTGTGGCCGGGCAAGCCATGTCGTTACAAGGCCGCTCAGGCGGCAGCACTTCATCCCGCCTTGGTGATCTCTTCCGCCCGCCCACGGATCTTCTCTATTCGGGCTCCATGGCAGCGGCTCGTGAATTTGCTAGTAAGCGCGAGCGCTGGCTGCTAGTTAATGTACAGGGTGACAATTTTCAGTCGCAGACCATGAATCGCGATGTATGGAGCATCAAGGATCTAAAGCAACTGGTGCGACGACAGTTTGTGCTCTGGCAGGTGGACAACGATAGCTCCGAGGGCCGACGCTTTGTGGCTTTCTATCACTGTGCCAAGTTGCCCTATTTGTGTGTCATAGATCCACGCACGGGCGAGGAGGTCTGGCGCAGCCCAGAGCCCAATCAAGAAAATGTTCTGCCAGATTTGCGACAATTTTTGCGCGATCATCGTGGCTTTTCGCTCGAGGAGGCAAGTCCCTCCAAACGCACATCCATACAAATCGATGATGACGATGATCAGGAAGACACTGCTTCATGCTCCTCTTCCTCGACAATTGGCATTCCCAAAAAACGAGCCAAATTGCTGGAACTCAGCGAGGAAGAGCAACTGGCCCTGGCCATCAAGAACTCAATGAACGAGAATGGCGGAACTGCCGAAACCACCACAAAGGCGACCAACGCCAATAACAACGCCAACTCCAACTCCAATGCGAATGCCAATGCCAGTGACTGCGAGAGCCTGGAGGAGTTTGATGAGGATGAGCTTAAGGGCGCCGCCATTTCGTACGATGCTCAATTGGGCTCTCAGACGGAGGAGCTAACTGCATTGAAGTTGCGTCTGCTAGACGCCGCCGGCAATGAAGAGGTCATCCAACTGCGTTGGCCGTCCGATACCAAGCTTAAGACTTTACGTCTCTATATACGTCAAACGCACAAACACATACCATTGGAAGGCTACAAACTGATCTGTGCCTTTCCGCGCAAGTCTCTAGAATCGGAGCACAATGAGGCCACGCTGAAAGAGCTTGGCTTGCATCCCTCCGCTAATGTGCATCTCACGCTGGACGAGTAACTGTTTAAATCAGCGCATTGCTAGAATATTTATTTCACGTTATTTGTCTTATCCTTCTACTCTACACATGAATTAAATATCTATATACATAATAATAAAAAAAATAAAAAAGTAAACCATTATTTGCATTAATTTTTTTTAATCCAATTTTGCTAAAACTATACGTAAAATTCATACTTTTACCATAGACCTAACTAGCAAATTTTTTTTTTTTTTTAATAAAACCAAACGACTACCTCTCAAGAAATAAAACTACACAAATTATATTAGAGCAAAATATAAGAATTCAAATATTTTGTTTACGCGCAAAAAAGCAAAGTATGGCAACACTGTGTGCAATGCAACTGCCATTTATAAATGGCAGCGTCAAAACAGCTGTTATCGTATAGAATATGTGGCAAGGGCACGTGTGCGCTACATAAGGCATTTAAGTTACTTAGCTAACTCAATATAACTAGATCATATGCCCAATATATTTATTTGATATTATATTTCTAGTTTCCACTTTAAATCTTCGAGAATTGTTTAACTGATTGTATATGTTGTTTTTCGAATATAATATTAAATTTGGCAAATTCCGTTTGTAAAGTAGTGCACAAATAATTCGCATTAACTGAATACATGCGCACTTTTAGTTCACTAAATACCGTTTAATCCCAAGTAGCAAAGTGGCCACGTAAAAAGTTGATGTCAACGCCAACGCCAGCAGCAAAATATGTACGCAAGTAAAGAAATAGTTTATTTTAAATGAAGAGAAACCGAACTAAAGTTTTGGGCCATTGTGATAATAGAAATGCTCAAGCGACAAGCGCCACAACTGCGGAAATTGACATGCATGTCGTGAGGGGCGCTCAATATCAGCAGAAAATAAATAACAATCCATCATCGTCTGCCCCGTCATGGACGAGAAACTAAAGTATTCGCTACTCCGCGGCGAACTTGTGGACACACAAAGTATATGGAGCAGGCAAGTACTCTAACCATAGTAAGATGGAATTTCCTTATTATTAAAATTCATATTTGCAGGCATGAAAAACGCGTCTGGTTCATTACGCTCCTCACGGGCACTTGCATGCTGTATTCGACGCGCACAACGATGCCGCTGCTAGTGCCTGCTGTGGCAGCGGCACAAAAATGGAGCAAAACCGATTCCGGCACAGTGCTCAGCTCATTCTTCTGGGGATACACGCTCACACAGGTGATGGGCGGCTATTTCAGCGATCGTTTTGGCGGACAGCGTGTTATATTGTTTGCTGCCCTTGGCTGGTCTCTCATCACATTTCTAATGCCTACGATTATCTGGTCGGCAGCATCCGTTAAGAGCTATGCGATACCCATCATTGTGACCATACGCATTCTTAACGGCGCGCTGCAGGGCGTTCATTTTCCAAGCATGATCAGCTTGACTAGTCAGGTAAAGGTTCCCGTTAAGACGAGAATATATGCGTTATATATTATTTCTATTGCAATTTTAGAATCTGTGCCAAAGTGAGCGCAGCAGCTTCTTTGGGCTGCTCACCTCTGGCTCAGCTATGGGTACGCTCTTGACCGGCATCATGGGCTCCTTTGTGTTGGACTACTTTGGCTGGTCGTATGTGTTCCGTGTCATTGGTCTGATGGGCTTCGCCTGGGCACTGGTATTGCGTTATTATGCCATGGCTGGGGAGCGCAATCGCATAATCAACATCTCTACGCCAGCGCGCCTCTGCGGCAATAAAGCGCCTACGGAGTCGTCTGTGCCCTGGCTTCGTTTCTTTAGTCGGCTGCCGTTCTGGGCCTGTGTGCTGACGCACGCCTGCGAAATGAACTGCTTTTTTGTGCTGCTCTCCTGGCTACCGACATATTTCCACGATGGATTTCCCCATGCCAAGGGCTGGGTGGTCAACATGATACCTTGGCTGGCGCTGCCTCCTTGCACCTTTTTTGCCAAGTACTTGACCACACGACTCATAGCACGGGAATGGTCGACGACGACAGTCAGGAAGCTAATTCAGAGCTGCTGCTTTGCCGCACAAAACGTGGCGCTATTTGTGATGAGCCGCACCACGGATTTCCACACGGCTTTGATCTGCATGACCATTATCATTGGCGGCACAGGCTTCCACAACAATGCGGTGACTGTGAATCCTCAGGACTTGGCCCCATTGCATTCCGGCAGCGTCTTTGGCCTGATGAACACTGTGGGCGCCATACCTGGATTCCTTGGCGTCTACCTGGCGGGCCATATTCTAGAGCTGACGCAGAGCTGGCCAATGGTCTTTAGCGCGGCGGCTGGCATTAATTTGATCGGCTGGATCATATTCCTGGTCTTCGGCTCCGCTGAGCCGATTGTTTAATAATTAATTCCATTATATTTTCGTGACAATTCCCATGTGCGGAAAAATATTTATTATATAGTGTAGATATTTTAAGAGGTCGTAGTTTAAAATCGAACAAAACGTACGACAGTTCTAAGAGCAAAATCACAAATTACATGACGCAAACTAAAGATAAGATCTAAATCTGTTAGATATATGTACATCATTTACTCCTTGATTATATATTATATATATACATTATATTTACTATCTCAGGTAACATCTTCCTGATTTGATCTTTCGATCTCCAGTATTCTTCCATAAGCTAATGATGCTATCAAAACAATTTGAGCTGTTAGATTATTTAGTATCTTTCTTTGGTATTTTAAAACTATAATTGCACACAGCTTTAAAGTAAAATAAAGCAAAAGTTGGTTCTAGAGGTCTGGCAACGCTGGTATATTGCATGGAAATGTCGACCGCAATTTGATATTTAAATTCGTAAAAAAAATCAATTCATCAATATGTCTGGCCGGCGTAAGGATATGTGGAAATTGTTGTACAATTTGGTGAATCGCAACGAAGGCAACTTATCCGCTGTATACAATGTAGTTGACGACATTCTTTGCCAGGATCCGAGTCTCATCAGCTGCTCGTCGGTGCGCGAATTGAAAACTAAATTTCAGGATTCTTTTCTGTTTTGGATACTAAATAAACTGGCTGTTTGTTTGAGTGAGTGCACTGATGAGGGGTAAGTAGATAAATTTCTATTCTATATATATATATGTATATGTATGTGTGCTGATTGATATATTTAGACAGTGCCTGAAGAATGTGCAGCTGCAGCAGAAGCTTTTGTTATCCTGTTGGTGCAATCATCCGAAACTCTACGAGCGTCTTGTAGAGGCCTACGTGGAGGCGCTGCAACTACTCTATGATCTAATGAGCGCCTTTGACTACACGAATCCCAGCAAGAACTCCACAGAACTGCGCACTTTACATTTGCACATCTTTAACTGTGATGTTAAAGTTCTGAAGGAGATCGATGAGCAATGCGAGTTCCAAGTGATCAAACTACAGCTGGACAACTCGGATGCGTATGCCAAGTACTTGCTGTTGGTGCTGCAGCAGGCACATCACATCGGACACGCCACACATAGTGAACTGTTTGCCGAGAGCATGCATCAGGCGCTGCTCACACTCAAAGAGTGCAACATGGATACCAAGCTGACGTGTCTAAGCTACTGTCATGCCGTGCTCCAAGCCCATTCCACAACAAGCTGGTCCAGCAGCGTTGTTGTGACGCATTATGCAGCGCTCACGCTACGCGCTCTGGTAATGATGTGGTCCCTCATCAGCCGCTGGAAGGACAAGTGCATGACGCATGCGCAACTGGAGCAACTGGGCACACACACCGAGCAGTTGCTGCTAGTGTTTACAAAGCAAAAGATGTCGGATTCGAATAGCCTTGATCTGTGTTGCCAACTGTTGCATGAATTGCTGTCGCTACCCGCCAGCGATCGGCGTTGCAATCTGCTCCAGATCGTGTGTGACTATCTGCAAGAGCAGCTGAAGGAGGCGAATTTAATGCTGCCTGGACACACATGCCAGCTCTTGTTACGTCAGTGGCGTGGCAATCCTGAGCCCCTGCTCTCGCTTCTTGCTAGCGTTGCTGCCAAGCAGCCAGCAATACGAGATAAAATTTCAGCGATCCTCGGGCAGAGTCTGGCTCAATTATTGACCAATCCGACACCCAATAAGCTGCCCGAATTGTTGGCCGTGCTGCGTGCGCTTAAGCAACTGGAACAGCTGCTGTTGGTGGCCAATCAGGTGGAACTAGTGGCTGCCAGCAACGAGGCTCTCAATGCTGCGCTGCTCGCCCAACTGCCGCAGCAACACGAGCTATCATTGCCCACAGATGATAGCTGCAATTGGAATATATTGAGCGCACAGCTCTTGGAGGATTCACTGTGCCAGGTGTGCCCGGAGTTCATGGAAATCTGTGCTCTGCTGCTGCACTGCACCTGCCTGCGGCTGCAATTGAAGCCGCATACGCAGCAGCTGCTGCTGGGCGTGCTTCAAAGAGCACTGCAGTCATCGGAGCACGAGAACAAGCGTCAGTCTTTGCTTGCCTTGGTCACGCTCCGCCTGGAAACCCCATCCAGTGCACATACCCAACTGCAGAGCTTCTTTGCACAGAAGTGCCTCACGTTGCTCAATGCCGAGCAAGCCGATTTAGTGCAGCTCCTCTGCGACCATCTGCCTCAGCTCTATGTGGCAGGTTACATCAAATCCGGCAATCTGTTGCAAATGCTGCCTAATCTGAAGTCCACAGAGGATGGCAACACGCTTGGTGCTGTACTGCGCCTATTAGTGTGCACTCAGCCGCCAGAGACGGCGCATGTCTTCCAGGCAGAGGATCGGCGTATCATATTGTGCTGCTCCAAGTGCGAAGAGCTGCCTGCCAGATTGCCTGGGCTCTATTTAGGCATATGCAAGCCGAGCCCTGCAACTGCCAAATCCTTCAGCAGTTTGAGTTTGCTGGGCGAAGCTGTGCTGTTCAAATCGAAATGCGCCTATATTACACATCACTTGGATGTGGTCAACGTGGAGCCATCGCTCTGTCTGAGCGTGCTTCGAAATGCCTCCAATTTGCAGGCACTTCATGAGCGCAGCTTCGAACGACTTGTGCCCGTTCTGGCAGCTCAATCATCAGACTTCATGCAGCAGTTGGCAGATCTGGTGCTCGGCTGGATTGTGGAGATGCTAGCGAAGCCTCTGGAAGCACAGAACGAGGCACAGCAGCGAAAATTACTGCGTCTGATCGTGTGCGCAGCGCATCCGAAAATCGACGAGCTCTGGCTATTCCACTGGTTCAAGATGACCTTCTTTTTCCTAGTGCACACACGTTCACTGGTCGCCCAGGAAGCTGTGCTCGCCGCGTGCCAACTGTGCGCACGCCACGACCTGCAGCCACTGACGCTGTGGAACTGGTATAAACGAGATGCACTCGGCTTGGTCGTACAACTGGCACTGCATGCCTATGTGACGCAAGGAGTACGCTTCACCCACTCTCTGCGAGCGGTGAGTCCTTAGTATGTCTAATTAAATGAATCGAATCCAAGATTTCTCTTCCAGTTGACCAGAATGCTTGGCTTCTCCTGCGTGCAGGAGTTCACCTGCAAGTATCACCGCCTGCTGACAACCTTAATATTGCCCTATTGTATCAAGGAGCCGCGCTGCAAGGGCGTCTTTGTGCTCATTGCCAAGCAGGTGCATAAGCCAATTGCTGCGCTCTTCTCGACGTCGTTTCTGCGTCTCTATGCGCACGTTCATCTCAGCGAGCCGCCAGAGCTTGCCAATCGCTGTATCGAACTTGTGGCCAGCTGTACCCAGGCCACAGTGCAAGAGTTGATGAATGCGGACGTAAAGGTGTGCTAAGAATCCCCATCTTCAAATTCAATTAAACTGAGTAACTTATCTATCCCTTAGCAAACTGTGGCCGAACTGCTAATCTATTTTAATCGCAATCCAACCTTTGTGATGCGCTCCTTTCAAAGCCTGCTGCAGTTGAGCAACGAGAGTCTTTCCACGCAGGCTACCAATGCTCAGTTCTCAACGTTTATTGCGGAGCGCATACTCGGCGTCATTACTTATTTCGAAAGTTGCCTGTCGGAGCCCTCGTTCGAGAAGCCCCTGAAGGAGGAGACACTCTACAGTCTAGGACAGATTCTTCGCTTTGTTGGCCCCCAACATGTTACGCAATTTCGCTTTAAAATCATAGCCATGTTGAGTTTTGTGCATACGCTGCAAGAACCGAATCTGCAGCGCATTTGCTTAAAGATTTGGCACATATTCCTTCATGTAGTAAACATACAGGAGTTGGGTCCGTCGCTCGGTCGTATTGTAGCCACACTCCAACCGCTGCTCGCTTACAGCGTGGAGCAAGTTAATGAACTCTACGAATTTGTCATCCTGCGCAATGCTTCTATGCTGGGCAGCTATATACAAGGTAGCTAAATGAATAGCAGAATTTGCTCTTTATTTCCCTAATTCATATTCTTATGACAGATTTATATTTTCTGGAACGTCTCGATCATGTTTCGTCACCTATAAGGGAGTGCATTAGGCGTCACACGGCGCAGCTGTGTCTGGCCGGCCCTGTGGCGGATGAAGAGGAGGCTCCGCTACTTGATCAGCTTCGCTTTCTGCACAAACAAATCACCAACGAGTGTTTGCAGGTGCGCGTCTATGGACTAGAGCATCTGGCCGAGCTGTTTGGTCGACGTCGTGCCCAACTGAATCACATGATACTGCAGAAGCTGCCCATGGAACCACTTATGGAACAGATTGTCAATATCCTAATGTCTGGCAGCCAGCATGATGATCGCTCGCTGCAGTTGGCCTCAGCCAAGTGCCTGGGTGAATTGGGTGCTATCGATGCTAGCTATTTGCCTTCCAATTACAACTATGCCAGCTCTCAGCAGCTGCCGCTGAGTGTCCTGACGGATGACTTCACGGTGCTGGCTTTGACGGCCCTCTGTCGTGGCTATCAGTTCCAGCAGAAGACGAAGCACGTGGACAGCTTTTCGCTGGCCATACAGGAAACACTCGCCGTCTGCGGCATTGCGCCCAAGGAGCAAAAGAAGCTGCAGCTGTGGCAGTCGCTGCCGCTGCGCATGCGCGAGATCATGGAGCCGTTGCTTAACTCCTGCTACACCTGCTCGCAGCGGCCCAGCACGCTGACCCAGCAGCCGCTCTTTGGCAGCCATTACACACACAACTCCTATGAGCTATGGGCGTTTCTCTGGGCCTCGCGTCTCGTCGACTACGTGCAGTCCGCGGACACGCGCCACTTGCTCAGCTCCTATAAGCCCTGCATTCGACGCGACTCCAATATGCTGAGTACCTTCTATCCCTATATTCTGCTGCACGCGTTGCTTGAGTGCAATGCGGAGCAGCGTAGCCACATCGAGGAGGAGTTCCAAACGGTGCTACAGGCGAACGAAGAGCTGTCCCAACAAGTGGCGACACCAGCCAAGGCCGCACTTAACCCAACTGCAGCCAATCGCATCGCAGGCGGTTACAAACTCTTCGAATCGAGGAAATACAGGGCCGGCACTAAAGCGACTAATGATGATCCTCTGGCTGGAGCCAGTGCCGAGGATCAGTCCCGTTTGGCCGGCAAGCTGTGTGCCGAGCTGCTCGACTTCCTTCAGCGCTGGCTGCGCGAATGGCAGCGCCAACACGGCTTAAGCATGGCCGGCAAGCCGCCCCAAGACGTGGACGCTAACTACGGAGCCATCTACGAGTTTGTGCAGCGTATCGACAAACTGCGTGTAGCACGTGCCAGCTACAATTGCGGCGAATACGCGCGAGCGCTGCGCTACTTGGAGTCCTACATAGAGGGCGACAAGGCGGCGCGTTTGCTGGAACAGTTCACGTTTCTAGTGGAGCTCTACGGGCGACTGATGGACGCCGATTCGGTGGAGGGCGCGGTGCAGACGCGCAGCTGCGACATGAGCGTCACGCAGGAGATTCTAGTGAACCGTTTAGTGGAACGCCAACAGGATATGATCACTTGCTATGAGCAACTGCTGTCCAGCACAGAGCAGCTGCAGCCGGAGCACATACGCGCCATCATCGATGCCTATTTGCGCATGGACACGCCCAAGACGGCGCTGCTCATTGCCGACGGCCTCTCCCAGCGACTGTCGGATCAGCATACGGAACAGTATTTCAGCGAGTGCAAAGCGGAGTTGCTCTGGCGCCTGGGCAGCTACGATGAGTTGGAGCAGCTGCAGCTTCAAAGGCAGCAGCAAAGCCGCTGCAAGCCCAACTGGCATGCTCAATGTGCCCAGGCATGCCTCGCCCTAAGACAGCCGACGACCACCAAGGTGGAGTTTGATACGCTGCTGGATAGCATGCGCTGCTCGGTGCTAGACCAGTTGCGCAGTTGCTCCGCCTTGCAGCAGCATTCGTATGCGCATGCTTATGACGATGTACTCAAGCTACATATGCTGCACGAGCTGCAGTGCAGCCAGCAGCTGGTGGAGCAGCTTTCAGCGTTGCAGCCGGAGGAGACGGAGGAGCAGCAGACACAATTAATGCGCAACTACTTTGTCGATTGGCAGTCGCGATTGCAGATGCTGCAGCCACAGCTTCGCGTGCTGGAGCCCATCTACAGCTTCCGACGCAATCTGCTCGCCGAGCTCAAGCGTCGTCTGGGCGATCGTGCTCCGCTGCAGGCACAGCTGCGTACCCAGCTGGCCCAGCTCTGGTTGAATAGCGCCCAAATCAATCTTAATGCCGGCCAACTGCAACGCGCCCATCTCTATCTGATGAAGGCGGCTGAGTACAAGCCGAGCCGCCTCTTCCTGGAGCGCGCCAAGCTGCTGTGGCAAAAGGGAGATCAGGTGCAGGCCATGAATTTCCTCGAGGAGCAGCTGTCAGCAATTAGCCAACAATGTGAGGGCAACGTCAAGCAGTTGAGCGGCGAGCAGCGTCAGCTCTACTTCGAGGGCAAGTATCTGCAGGCGACGTACAATGCGGACTCGATGAATCTGTGCGCCGATGCAATACTCAAGTACTTCCAAGAGGCCATTTCTGTGCATCACAAGTCGGAGCGCTGTTTCGTGCAGCTGGCCCAGTTTCTGGAGAAGATGCGTGAAGCACGAGCCGCTGGCACTACCAATACGCAGTCACGTGAGGATGAGGAGCTGCTGCTTCAAATTATGGTCAACTATGCGAAATCCCTGCGCTATGGCAGCGATCATGTCTACCAGTCTATGCCGCGCCTGATCAGTCTCTGGTTGGATACGGCCGCCACGGCCACGGCCAGCACGAGCCACGCGGAGCTGGTGCGCAAAATGAACGATCTGCTCAATAATTGCTGCACGGCGTTGTCCACGGGCATGTTCTATACGGCGTATTCGCAAATGCTCAGTCGTCTGTGTCATCCTTCGACCGACGTGTTTGCCGTGCTTCGCACTGTGATCATCATGCTGATCCGGGAGTATCCACAGCAGTCGCTCTGGATGCTGTTGCCCCACTTCAAGTCCGCTGCTGTGAATCGCGTGAAGCGCTGCAATTCGATACTTACCGATGAGCGGCTGCAGAATGCCGAGTTTCAACGTTTACTAAGCGACTTTAATACTCTGACGGATCGCTTGATTTGCGTGACCAACAAGGAGGTCACCCTGGATCGTAGCTATAAGCTGAGCGATCTTGACAAGCGACTGCCGCAGCTGTGCGGCCAGGCGAACTTCTCCAATATAATGCTGCCGTTCGAAAAGTATATGCAACCCACATTCAACATATCCTCGGCGCAGGATAATACACCCTCGCCCAGTCCGGGCGCCAACAACAAGCTCTCCACGAGCAATTGGTTTCCGTATAAACATATTTATATAACTGGCTTTCAGGAGAAGGTGCTCGTACTGCGTTCGGCGGCGCGGCCTAAGAAGCTGACCATACGCTGCAGTGATGGACAGGACTATGATATTATGGTTAAGCCCAAGGACGACTTGCGCAAGGATGCACGCCTCATGGAGTTCAATGGACTGATGAAGCGCTATCTGCATCAGGATGCACGTGCCCGCCAGCGTCGTCTACACATACGCACCTACGCCGTGCTGCCATTCAATGAGGAATGCGGCCTGCTCGAGTGGCTGCCGAACCTCAATTCGTATCGTGGCATTTGCATTGCCTTGTACATGCAGCGTGGTCAGGTGATGAGCGGCCGTCAGCTGCAGCAGTTGGCCTTGCCGCAAACGGAGCCGATAGAGCGTAAACGTGCCGTATTCTTGAAGCAGCTGCTGCCTGCCCATCCACCCGTGTTTCAGGAGTGGCTGCTGCAGCGGTTTACCACGCCCCACAGCTGGTACGAGGCACGTAACTCGTATATACGCACCGTGGCGGTCATGTCCATGGTGGGCTACATCCTGGGCCTGGGTGATCGACATGGCGAGAATATACTCTTCGATGAGCGCAATGGCGATGCGGTGCATGTGGACTTCAATTGCTTGTTCAATCAGGGCGAAGCGTTCGCCTATCCCGAGGTGGTTCCCTTCCGGCTCACCCACAACATGATCACGGCCATGGGCCCATTGGGCGTGGAGGGTAGCTTCCGCAAGTGCTGTGAGATAACGCTGCGACTCCTTAAGCAGGAGACCAAGACTCTCATGTCCATGCTGCGTCCGTTCGTCTACGATTTGGGTGTCCAGAGTCGCCTGACGGCATCATCCAGCAGCCGGAACAAAAACGGAGCCGAGGTGACTGATCCAAAGGTCACGAACGATGTGAAGCGCATTGCGGAACGCTTACAGGGACATGTGAGTAGCTATTAAAGAAATTTCCTAACTAGGTCAATTACTCAAATTGAATCATTGCTCTTCACAGGTCAAGCGGCAGCAGGCAAACAGCATTCCCCTGTCCACAGAGGGACAGGTTAACTTCTTGATCAATGAGGCCACTAACGTGGATAATCTCGCTGCCATGTATATTGGCTGGGGCGCCTTTTTATAGCGCCTTAAGTCAAGTGATTTGAATGTAAATTTTACATTTTGTTTAGTTTCGTACATGTTTGTATATGAAAATGTAAAAATTGTTATAAAAGGAATAATAAATCCTTTGTAAAGCTAATTATCATTATTAGCTTTACAAAAAATATTTAAACTATAAATGAAATATATTTGTAAATAATAGTAAATACAATAAATAACTAAAACATAAATATTAATAAAAATAAGTGCTTTTAAGATATTTTGTATAGTACAGGGCATGTCGAAGTCGAGCTTTGCATTTGAGACATTAATCTTACGCGTTTACCTAGTACAAAAATCAAATTATCTTTATTGATAGCCCTAATTTAAAAAATGGGCTCTTAAAACAAATTATTTATAATTTGAACAAATTCTTAAAAAGCACGACTTTTATCCATTATCAATTTAACGGATACTGTTAATTAACGGTGCAATTGTGCTCATAAACATTTATTTTTATTGCATTACGGTGAATTCCGCCTAGTAGCTGATATATTCAGAATTATAGGCATATGAGTAATGTAGAATTTGATCTAATATTTACTGAAAGTTAAGTTCATATATATAAGTACATATGTATGCCCAATAGGAGATGTGATTCTGTAAATTTCCGGATAAGCGAGTCTATACTGTACTTAAAGTTTATTAGCTTGACATTAAGAGACAGGGGACCCCATAAAAATGTGTTTCACACAAATAGAACTGTATAAATAGCAATAGATTTTGCATTTGCTTTAAGAAGAAGAATTAAGAAAACTGTGCACACAGAAGAGCTTTGATGAAAACGTGCCTTTATTTTCTTATTCTTTGTTAAGAGAGCTCCCAAATGCTTATTTGCCTCAATTGGCCAATTCAAATGCATAACGACCCTGCCCTTTTGTCATTCTGTGATCAGCTGATGGCGCAACCTATCGGACTCATCGCTGGAATGTGCCGGCGCAACAGCCGCTGCATACAAATTCTTTAAATTGGCGACAATAATAGACTAAGCATGTCGAAACCAATTACTTTTGTGACGGGCAATGCTAAGAAATTGGAGGAACTGGTCGCCATACTTGGGCCCAATTTTCCCCGTACGATCATCTCAAAGAAGGTTGATTTGCCGGAGCTGCAGGGCGAAATTGATGAGATTGCCGTGAAGAAATGCAAGGAGGCAGCCCGGCAAGTGGATGGACCAGTGTTAATAGAGGACACCAGCCTGTGCTTCAATGCGCTAGAGGGATTACCTGGTCCGTATATTAAATGGTTCCTCGAGAAGCTGCAACCCGAGGGACTGCATCGCATGCTGATGGGCTGGGAGGACAAATCTGCACGTGCTATCTGCACGTTTGCGTATTGCGAGAGCTGCGCGGCTGAGCCGCAAATCTTTCAGGGCATCACCGAAGGCATCATTGTGGAGCCACGTGGACCTCGTGACTTTGGCTGGTTCGTAATGAGTCAATAGGAAGAGAAATTTATTAAATATTTTGTTGATCTTATTTGCCCACAGGGATCCAGTCTTCCAGCCTAAAGGCTACGATAAAACCTATGCGGAGCTCCCCAAATCTGAGAAGAATACAATTTCGCATCGGTTCAGAGCGTTGGATTTGTTACGAAAGCACTTTGAAAACGAAAAACAGAAATAATTAAAACTAGGATGACTTCTAATTACAATTCCTAATAATAAATTTATTTAGTTTTGATCTTTGTTCAATCATGTCGAGAAAATGTTACATCCTAATGCTACGCTTCTTATTCATCCTTCTTGCTCTTGGCCTTCTTGATCTTTGGAGCGTCCCGCTTGCCAGCTCCGCCCGCAGGCTTGTTCCAGTAGTAAAGCAGCTGAGCGAATATGACGCCATTGGCAAATGTAGAAGCGACGAACGTGATGATAATCATCGTGTCGCCAGTCTCTTGAATGGATGTGAATATGCGCGCCACGGAACCGGCGAACATCATGATGACCGTAGCCGCTGACAACTGACCCGTGGACCCGGCCTTATAGTTGGTCAGCGCCTGAGAGAGTTTGCCCACTAGCAGGATGGGTATGTTGCAGCTCTGGATGGTGAGCAGCACCTTCATGGGCGTCAATCCGGAATTGAGTACATATAGCAGTGCGGCGTAAGCCACAACAAAGATGTACGCTTGTGGCTTTCGCCCGCCAAAATAGAGGACGAGCGCAGCAATGGCCACCGTTTGAATGGCGAGGAAAGTGTTGTCGCCCCAGGAGCTGAATGGATAGCCGTTCATGAAGTTGTACGACAAGTGGAATGTGATGGCCAGCAGATCCAGCATGACACCCATCAAGTTAATGCCCTCTCCAGATTTATTATTGAGAATCTTCAGCACTTGCGGCACCTTCACCAGCACCGAGCCGGCAATGATGCCGATGCCGAGACCTTTGCTCAGCAGCGCCTTGAAGCACGGCACTGCAATAGAAATTCATTTATATCAACTTTCTTTGACAGACGTAGCTCATCCAACTTACCATCCAGAAAATTGTAATCAAGAAAGTAGTTGTCATAGCACTTCTGATTCATGAGAAGCAGTGCGCCTTTTTTGATAACATCGATCATTTTTACGTTTGTGTGCTTGACTGACAAGTGTATAAAGCAATTATGCCGGCTCTTATCGAGGCGCTACAATTCGTTGATTGTGCGCAATTGAACAACGAAAATGAAATTGAAAGCTGTCCAAGCAGTCCACGTAATGCTAACCGCACACGAAAACACCAATTTTAGCTGTTTTTTTTTTTTTTATTATTTACTCTTGAAACTAGTATTTTTTTAACAGAACTCTGACAGCCCTACAGCGGTAAGTCATCTGCATAACAGCAACTATTAAATTGAATTTGAAATTAACAGCTTAAACAATTTAAGCATTTTTGAATGGATTGACATACTTACAGATGTTAATAAAATATTCGTTTGACACAGTCTAATAAGTACTTGTTGAAACGTCAAATAAACGTACAAGTTTTTAATAAAAGTCTACTTGAATTTCTTGTTCTAATTAAATGTTGTATGTTTTTCTATCTTGGCACATATCGATAGTTCTAAGAATGTTTAACAGCACTAGTCCCTTGCTGACACAAATAATCGATTGTATTGCAGCTGAGACAGCTGCTTGCGAAGACAGCTGCACGTACATATGTATATTTCAAATTAAATATACTGCTACGCACATAATTAGCATTAAAAATAAACATTGATTATTTCCAAAAATATAATCTGGTCTGAAAAGCGAATTTAACCAAATCAAAACAAAAATAACCTCCCTCCTGGTTGTGACACAAATAGTGGCTTCAAAATGGGATCCGATGACCTCAGCGCAGGCGACAAAATCCAAAAGGGATTCCAGATCAACTACATGATATTGCGCGATGCGGACACCGGCAAAGTCATTTGGCAGGAGAATAAAGACTTTTCCGCACCGGACGTGGAGCACGAGGCGCGGGTGCCAGTCAAAATTCTGGACATGCGCGCCGTATCGCGTGAGATCAACTTCAGTACGATTGAGTCAATGGAAAACTTTCGGCTCGACCAGAAGGTGCTCTTCAAGGGTCGCATCATGGAAGAGTGGTTCTTCGAGATGGGCTTCGTGGGCGCCAACACCACCAACACATGGCAGAGCACCATTGAAGCAGCGCCCGAGTCCCAAATGATGCCCGCTAAAGTCTTAAATGGCAATGTGACAATTCAAACCAGTTTCTATGACAACGAAACACTCATCACAAAATCGGTTGTGCGCTTATATTACATATAAATATATATACATATATACATATATTGTGTGTGGGCGATACACCAACACACACACATACACACACACACACACTAAATCCCCCACTGTCAGGTGTTCCTCATACAAGCATATATTGATCTGCTGCTGCTTCTGCCGGTTTGTTCATTCTTCTGCATTTTTTGGCACAACAAAAAGAGAAAAAGAATATAATATATTTATAAATTGTCTCTCAAATACATTTTTACAGCTTGCCCAATAATTCGTGCTCGCTGCGGACAAGAAGCAGACACAATTTTAACGCATTTCAATGCAATTGTTTTTGTGCGTTTTTTTTTAAGCTAGTGAATGCCATCTAACAGACATCTAGACTAATGCATTTTAATATTTAATTATTATTATTTAACATTATTGTTTAACTTATTAATAAAGTATTAACGAATGTAATACGAATAAATATAGATTAACTTGAAGCTGCCAATGAATTATTGAATTCTCAGGAACTTTCAAATCTGTCATATAAAAACGGATTGGATATGCTTACCTGTGTGGTGTGTATTACAGGTCAACACCCCCGTTGACAGCAGAGTCTATTTAGTGTATAATTTCATCTTTGCTTAGGCTTTAAATTTGGATCTATTTTCTTTTTATATATATGTACCTAAAATGGGCCAAAATTTGGTTTGGTCTTGGCTTTTTACTTTCAAAGTCAATCTTAATCTCTAGAAGAGACTCTGAGCCTCTTAGCGCACGTCGCTTGCGGCAAACGAGTTTGGGCTTTGGCAATCTCAACTTGATAAATATTCATATTCTGCATTTGCGAAAATCGAATTAGATTAAAAATCTTTGTGGCTGACAAAGGGAACTCAACTCGAATCGAATTGAAGCGAATCGTTGACAGCGACTTGACCCCATTTCATTGGGGCTCTCTCATCTAAAACAGAACCGCCGCCAGGTGCCCGGTTAAGAGATACTTAATTATGGGGTCGTCGTCTCGAACCCGTTGCGAAAGTCTTCGTTTTGAGCTGCCAACCAATCTGGTCAACAGTTGCCTTTGAACGTGTAACGGCAACGGGTCAAATCATGGCAAATCTACGGAAGATTGTCTTGCTGCTCTTGGTGGCGCTTCTCGCTCTAGCTGCCATCAACGGCGCATCGGCTCAGAAGAATAAGAAACAGCGACCCAAGCCGGCAAACCCCAACAGGCGCCCCAAGCCTCAGCGACCCCTGAATCAAAGACCAAACAGGCCACAGCCAAACAAGCCCGATTCCAAGGTGTTTACCACTACGGTGCCGGATCTAGGAAAGATTCGTGGTCGCACCTTGCTCACGGAATGGACTGGTCAGAAAGTAATGCAATTTCTAGACATTCCCTATGGCAAAGCGGAACGTTTTAAGGTGAGATTTAAATTCTATTTTACATTTTACATTTGAAATTCTTATTTTTTAAGCTTGAGTTAAAATTGATTTATATTTTTAATAGGGAGAATTTTAATTCGATTTAATTATCTCAATTTAGGTCAATATGTAAAAGACTATTTTGATGTTATTTTATAACATTTCTTAAAAATAGATGAAGTTTCTTAAAGTTCTGTAAGTTCTATATTCAAATATATTATTTTTGCTCTATAATTTCTTGTTAAGTCGCTAGATAATGACGAAGATCAAAATAGAAAAAAGTTAATATTTAATAGCAACTTATTTAAATTTCCAAGAGAATTTTGAAGAGCTGAATATACAAATATATATATATATGTATATATATTATCTGTCTTTAAAGCCAGGTGAAATGAAGTCTTCTTGGAAGGGCATTCTGCAGGCACATCGTAATCATGCCGGCTGCCCCTCGATTCAGGATTTGGCGAAGTTCGCCAAAATGGAGGAGAACGGCGTTGATGTGGAAGACTGTCTGCGTCTGACGATCAATACAAAATCGGTGGGTTTATACTGATTTAATCTGCTTGAATCACATATATAACGAAGCTGTCCATAGCTGGAGGGTAAACTGGCTCCAGTCATGGTCTATGTTCATGGTGACTTCTTCTATGATGGCGACACTGTGGAGGCAGCACCGGGCTATCTGCTGGAGCAGGATGTGGTCTTGGTGTCGGTGCGCTATCGTCTGGGTCCCTTCGGTTTCCTCTCGACTCTGAGTGACGAAATGCCCGGCAATATGGCCGTGACAGATCTGATCTTGGCACTGAAATGGATCAATGAACACATTGAAGACTTTGGCGGCGATCCGGAGCGCGTGACTCTGTTTGGCCAGGTGGGCGGTGCGGCGCTAATTAATGTGCTTACCTTGAGCCCGGCTGTGCCAAAGGATCTGTTCCATCGTGTTATTTATATGTCCGGCACTGCGCTATCGCCGGCCTTCATCACGGACTCTCCGCTGACGACTACCAGGGAGATCGCACGCATTGCCGGCTGCAAGCAGCTAACCAAGACGGACTCACTACACAAGTGCTTCAATCGCATGAATGCCACAACGCTGCTGGCTGCGTTCAACCTATATGGCGAACAGAAGCCTCTAGTTGCCTCCGGTGCGTACGGCGGTGTCCAGCTAGTCATTGGTGGACCATCGGGCATTCTGCCACAGCATCCGGGTCGACTGCTGGCCGCCGAGAAGTTTACGGCATATCCTACATTGGGCGGCAGTGTCAAGCATGGTGGCACCTTCCTGATGAGAGGTAAGTATTTCCGTAAAGGTAGATCGAGAAAGAATATTCAATTAAACTACCTTGGGAACTCTTCTCTATAGATATATTTGTGGATACTTTCAATGAAAGCACTTCGGATGCCACGATGACCGGAGAGAAATACATTGAGACAATCATTCAGGAGATTAATGGTGCCGATCCTACGAGCTCATGGCGTGAGTTTGCCGAGGAGTATATATTCAGTGCAGAGGACATTCGGAATGGCAGCTTCAGGCGCCTCACGCCGGGTCTAATTGATGTGAGTTGCGACAATCTATGCAATAATCTCTGAGTAAAACTCATTAATTCGCTTTTGCTCTACATAGCTATGCAGCACGATTGCACTGAAGAATCCTGTGCTGTTGGTGCTCCAGGCCAACGCCAAGAAGCTGCCTAACAGCACTTATCTGTACACATTTGACTATGAGGGCGAGTTGAATCGCTATGCCACCGGCGACGATGAGGCCATCGATGTGCCCTTCGACATGGGCGTCAGCCTAACCGACGAGAACCTCTATCTGTTCCCCTGGCCGCGCATCAGTCTGCTAAATGCCAATAGCGATGTCAAGATTGCCAAACGCATGGTTGCCCTTTGGACCTCATTTGCGGCCGATGGCGTGCCCAAGGCGGCTGGTGTGCCCGCCTGGCCGGCCATGAATGATGAAACTGGTCCATATATGCATATCGGACGTACGGTGAGCTTTGGTGACAATTACCTGGACGAGTATAGCATTGGGGTGCAGGAGGTGAAACAGGGCTATAATCTTGTCAATGAGGATTACTACGAACTGGAGGCAGTGCTACGTGATGTTCTCGACAAGCAGGAGAAGGAAACTGCAGCTGCAGAGGAGACAGACGAAGAAGTGGACACGGAACAGCAGGAAAGCACCGATGGGGATGGAGCCACTGAGCCGCGTGGCCAGAACTTGGTTTTCATAGCTAGAAGATCAACACGCATACACCATTAAGTTGCGCGATTCAGATATAAGTTAATTTAATCAGGAAATCTAATAAAGATTGAATAAATTAATGATTCGCAATTTCAAAAATGCTTAAATTATATAAAAAAAAAAAACTTTCTTTTATACTGATTAATCTTAATTGATGCCGAAAATGTTCCTAGTGTATAACTTTTTTTTTTTATTTAATATACTATATACTAATTTTGTTTGCATATTTTCGGACTTAATAATTCATTATCTGTAGAATATATAAACTTTGAACTTTGGTGATACAGCGATTTTATGCGACTTTTAATTTATATTAGAAGAATTCTTGGAATATTATTCGTTCGAAGAAGGGCTCCCATTGAAAATGGGAACTCAGGGTATAATGGTTTTGCTATTAATATATTCTGAAAGTTTCATGAAGATCATCCATCTAGGAATGGAGTTATAAGGGTCTAAAGTATAGCCCACCCCGCCCCCAGCCAGAAAAAGAAATTAGTTTTTTTTTGCAGGGTTCAGGGTATCTCGTAGTCGAGCCGTCTCGACTAGAGCATTCTTTCTTGTTTTCATTATAAAATTATTCTGCAAACGATTATAGTTCTTGAAAAAATATTATTGAATGCTAGATAGTCTTTAACAAGAGCTCAGATCATTCAGTTCATTTGTGAAGCGCAGCTCGATTAGCAGCTGTCTAGCCTGTGTTTAACAATGGAATTTTACTTCCTTATTGCTTCAATATGCATATTATTGGGATGCTTGGACAATGTGGTATGCAGAATACATGACAATAAATATGTATATAAACTTGTAAAGGTAAATTCTATCAGACAACAGTTGTATCCTCTGACGATCCGCGCAGCCGATGTGGAGCCTATTGTTTCCAGGCATTAAAGCCGTTGTTGGATCATTTGAGCGTCTTGGACAAAATTACGCAAGTCTGTGATGCAGGCAAATTGACGAAATCGGAAAGCAGACTGGACAAGATCGAAGGTCAGATGGCTGCCCAAGCAAACACATCAACCAGCCATGGCAACGCTATCGTGGAAGTCAAACAGCAGTTGACGGAGCACAATAATTTGTTGAAAAAATACCAAAAAGTTCCCAACAAAAAATTTCAGAAAATCGGAACAGGTTTTTACCATATTGAGCAGCAAGAGAAGGTAAATTGGTTTGGTGCGGCACATAAATGCACCCAACTTGGCGGTCATCTCCTCAGCCTAAATAATCAACAAGAGCTAGATGCATTAATTCCATTCTTGTATGTCAACAAATATTATTGGACTGATATCAGTGACCTTGCCGAAGAGCATGTTTACCGATCCCTATCAACTGGCCTGAAAGCTGAATTCCTGCCCTGGCGCCGCAATGAACCCAATAAGGCGGGCCAGGAAAATTGCGTTCATTTGCATCCATTATCGTCTTTTCAATTAAACGATATCAATTGCAATGATCGTTATTATTTCATTTGCGAATTCGATGAGTAGATTCGAAATGTTCGACTACAAATAAAGGATTGCTTTTGAATAAGCTGAGAAATAATTGATTTGTATATGGGTTTTAATTATTTTAATGGATTTCTCATTTAAGAGAAGATTTCTCTCGTTGGAAGTGCCTGAAAATTCTAATAATTATAGCTCAAGAATATATATAGAATATATTTTAATGATGCGCCACAGCTTAATTTATTGTTTCTCCTGGTACGGACTTGAATCACAAAAGCTCTAAACGCTACAGATCTTCTCTCTTGATATGTGCTTGAGCATTATTGATTGAAATTTGCATTTGTTATGGGTTTCGCCAAATTCCAATAACAAAATTGTTATATATATATAAAACATTTCAAGTATCATTTACTTATGGAAAATCTAGTGCATTTTCTTGAATTCAGTTTAATAATTATAAATGTTCTTATTAGAAATACTGGTAAACTAATTGGCCTAGTTGCCTGAATCCTAGAAGCGTATCTTGTTTCGATTGGGACGCTTCACGAGACTCTTTCGCACTTCAAGTTTCTTGAGTTGGCTCGTCGCTTGCTTCTTGCGCTTCACCTGGCCGTGCTGCTTGCGACGTGCTCGATTGCGTAGATAATAGACCTCACGTATGAGACTGTGGCCCTGATCCTCGTCTTTCAGCGTGGCCGAAAACTCAGTGAAGTAGTTGCCGCCAATGGTCAAGGTCTCGTCGATATTCATGTAGGGGCCGTAGAGCGTGGTCATGGGCGGCCAGTAACCGGATCGATAGGAGCCCAAGGGATTACCCGTAATTATGAAGTTTGTCCACAGTTCGACCATGCGCTGGGCCATTGTCATATCGGGTGGGCTCAAGCGCTTCACATGATCGGGATAGGGGAACAAGTAGAGCGCCTCGTCGGTGAGTGAGACGCCAGCCCTAAAGGGGCTCTGCATGTTCGTCTCCTCGTCCATGTCGCGATATCGATTGAACTCGCCCGCATAGTCAAAGGAATAGAGGAACGTGTTCTCCGGATTGTGTTTGTTGTTCATATTGAGAGCCAGCAGCACGGGCAGCTTATGATTTAAGGTGCCCGCCACCTGAATTAGATATTGGTTTAGATTATCTACATAAATTCTTTCGTAATTCTTAAGATTCTTACTCACATCAATTAGCCGTGGAATCAGAGTGTTGAATGTTCCATTCTCAAGTAGCTGACGATTGAAAAAGTCGTGGGTAACGAAGCTGGTCAGCAGCATGGTCTTATCGGTGCCCACCACCTGGCGTATGACATGATCGATATAATCATAAGTATTATATTCATCATCTGGTATCTTGCCCTCGAAGTCGTTCTCCACAATTTCATTGAGCACACGTGTGCCCGCATTCTTGGGACAGCCGCCCATGGCGGGGTAGGAAAAGTTCGACTCCAGCATGAGATCATATGGATGCTTGGGCAGCACCCCGCTGGGACCGCCAATGGTGAACTGTATGCCACCCGTATGACCAATGCCAAGATCAGATTTCTCGAGCTACCAATCAGTTAATATGTAGAACAGAATATATGAATATAAAGCTTCCCCGAGTTAAACGAAAGATTTCACCTACCGCATGCTCCATGAATGCATTCAGCAGCTCCAAGGCGCTCAGCTCCATTAGACATTTATTGAGATCGCGCACCGTTACCATTCGGCAGTCGGCCTTTTGGGCAATCTCCTGGGCATGCTTGCGCGGATTGTCCTCCAGGAAAATGGGCATAATGGCCGAGCCGGAATGATAAATCACTTGACTGAACAGGCCGCGCTGCACCATCGGCGACAGGGTGAGCAGATGAGCAATGGCCGCACCACCCACCTGTCCAGCCACCGTAATGCGGTTCGGATCGCCGCCAAAATACTTCACAAAGTGCTTGACAAATTGCAGAGCCAAAAAGATGTCGAGCACGCCTGCATTGCCAGGTATCTCATCGGTTTTGGTCGACAAAAAGCCAAACGGTCCCAGTCTATACTGTGGCGTCACCAGCACTATATCCTTTTCCAGCAGATAGTGGGGTGGCGCCTCCGAGTTGCTGCCCTCATAGAGGTACTCGCCATGAATGTAGACCAGCACCGGCAAGCTGGCCGTCACATTGGGCGTGGTTATGCTCATGGTCAGGCAGTCCTCCACATCCAGCACATCGTCCAGCTTATGCAGGGCGTCCATTGAAACGACTGACGGACAGCCAATTTTCTCAGCTGTCGCATCCATAACATCTTCCCAGGGCTCAATCGGACGTGGTGGCTGAAAGAGCACACAAAAATTAAATTCCGATGATTGATGGGCTTACGGCTTGAACAATAATCTTTGCCCTAATTAGAATTTATCATTTACCTATCAAGCGGAAATTCGTATCTTAACGATTCTTGCCCCTTTAAGGTGTTACGAGCAGCTCTTCGCTCTGATTAGGACCGGGGCTTACATTAATATTTATGAGCTTGGTGAATGTTTTCGTTTGGACTGTTTTTATAAATGGTTTAAAGCTGCGGGTGAAATGTTCGGCGGCCAAAATCTCTAAGCCAACGAAATAGTACCGAACGTCTAGCATTATTTATGAACGTTAGAGAAACTTTATATAAATCAGCTGAGTTGCCGATGTAGTATTTATACAAATTTTTAGTATGCATCATTGGTTAGATAATAAATTATGAAATATTTATGAATGCAGAATTAAAATTATTTAAAATAATAAAAATAAAAGACTTGGATTACACAGAGAAATCATGAAGCGAAAATTCTAATAAAATTCAACTTTGATTTAAAAAATGGCTTTTAATAATTATTCTCTTAAATCTGTCAGCAGAGGTAATTCTCATTTAAATTTGATATATTTTACATATTTCAGAGAACTCATTCTAGCTTAGATTTAAAGAATATTTTTATTGATTATTAACTTAAGTCTCGCTCTCTCTCTCTCTTTATCTTTCTCTCATTTGCTCTTTCTCTCTTCAACAGGAGTCTGTGAATACTTGTTCTGTCCTACCTTGAAGCGATGCTCTCCCGTTGGCGGCTCAGCATATCTGACATCCACGAACTGCAACACTTCCCGCTTGGTCCACGCCGTCTCCACTATTTTGCCCTGAATAGCGCCCAGTTTGGGCAGTTCCACAATTGTATCCTTTTCGTCATCGTACAGTCGGCCAAGAATTCGTGCCTCTGCCACGAAAGCTGCGTCGAATGCGAGCAGCGCGCACAGAGCCAAAAATTGCATGTTGGATATTGTGAAGCTAGCCAAGATGCGACAGCGCTCGCATAAGTACGAAACTCAACTGATCTGAGGCAGCAGTTGGCGATTAGATTTTAGTCCGATCGCTTTGCTTGGCCACAGTAAAAGTTTTACCCCGGTGCGCGAATACTATTAAGAAGCAGAATGCGAAATAGAAAATGGAAGAAAAAAATAAATAAAAAATAGAAATAAAATCAATGCTCATCTACGTTATAGCCGTCACATTGTTTTACCATTTTTGCTACCAATTAATTTGTTTGCTCTGGTTTCTTGCAGCGGCGTTGATTAAAGCCAAAGAAAAGTAAAAGGGAAACTTGACAGCAATTAGCTAATAGCTTTTTAGTTCTCTCCGGAGTTCACTTCTAATTAAAAACTTAACTAATTTGTTCAGCCGCAGATCGATTAAACCTTTTCCCCGCATCTTGGCGGATCGCCATCGAGCCCCTGAGGCTCAAGTCAATTTCAGCAAACACACAATTAATACTGGCTGGCCAAGAGCAAATAGTAAATATCGAAGCATCAACAACAGCAAACAGAGTCGGGGATTACCATTAAGGCATTGCCCGTTTGTTTGTTTTTCGCATAATGAAAGTTGGCGCCTCGCATCGGATTGATTAGGTTCAATTATACTTTCAGAGCTGCGGGCCAGAGATAATTCCCATTTAAATTTTAGATATTTTAATTTGAATTTTCATTGTTATTTTATTTTTATTTTAATTTTAAATTCTATGATTTCGCAGCTACTGGTTTTCATCTTAAAATTAATCATTCCGCGCGGTGGGTGAAAGTATTTACCTTGCTATATGGCTTTGCAAATATAAATAACCTGGCCTGGATGCTCTCATTAAACGGTTCAGAGTTGGGTTCAATGAACTTTGTAATAATATATAAGCATATATAAATACATATATGCATATCTACCCATAGGTCAGAGAGCTTATCTTAGACAACTTTGATATAGCACATGTGAAATATGTAGGCATAAATTAATTAATTATAGGCGAAGGTTATAGCTTAATAATCAAAGCTAGCTTAGCGTATATCACGGTTGTTTATGCAGGAGTGAAGGTATAAAGAATATTGAATCTATGATTTATTTTTGCATCTTCAATTTAATACTGGCACTCGAACACTTTGAAATTATTCTATCTAGACGAGCCAATTTTTCAGTCTTTATCGAAAGTCATCAGAGGTAAGTGCATGCCTCTCCCAATCCCAACCCAATTCCACCAGTTTATTGTATTATAATTCTTTCAGATCACAACGCTTCTTCAGCTAAGAGTGTCCAGTAACGTCATTAACGTCGATCGCATGTTAATCAGCAAAGATATAGACATGTAAATTAAAAATGTTCTAAAATAGTAAAATAGCTTAGCTAATTGAAGATATATGTAAATAAAGTATATATATAGAAGAGTTAAATAAGTAAAAACTCTGTAAATTTTAAAATCAATAAATAAAGAAATTGTATCAATAAATAATCAAACTGTATTTTTTTTATTTTGAACGGTTTCTTTGCTGGCATTAATGTTCCAAAATCAATGGTCAACAAAATGCACGTTACAAAATACCATTGCATAACTTTGGGGTTAGAAGTACCAGGCGAACAGCAATGTTAGTAAGGTTATAAATGTTAGTTAACAGTGAGTTAGCATATATAAGTTAATTAACAGGACATCAACCGCGCTATGTTACTCTACTGTAAAGAAAAAATTTGTCGAAACTACTAGTAGCGTTATAAATGTTCTTCTCACTTCTGTCTCGATCTGACATTATTCGCTATTCTAAAAATGTTGCTAACCAATTAATAATCGGCAGTGATTTTTATTTATTAAAAAACAAACTGTACTTTACATAATTGCAAATATCTGTTGACATACGCTAACAAATCTAAATGAAATATGGCAATGATTACTTTCTATAAATTTATATGTTTAGATGCTAAAGCGCTGATATCTGCGCATATGTTTAATTCGTCGTGGAGTATTATCGGAATACAAATTATCTGCGTCTAACTGGGCATAGGGATCGTTTGCTGGCTCATCATCAGGCGATGCCTCTTGTTCAGCACTGGCATAGTTCTCTGGGTTATAAGCATTGGTGAGCTCTTCCACCCACCTTGTGTAGGCTTTGACATACTCTTCGTAGCTGGGATAGGCACTTGCATCTGGCGGAGTTTCTTCGTTCGCAGAGTACGTCTGTTCACCTCGCTCTTGCTGTTCGCGCTCTTGCTGCTCCCGCTCCAGCAGCTCACGTTGCTGCTGCTCGCGTTCGTGTAGCTCTCGGGACTCTTGATCGCGTTCCTCCTGTGCTCGCTCCTGTTCCTCGCGCTCCTGTTGCAGACGTTGTTCCTCCGAGTCTAGGGGTATCAAGTGTGGTTGCTGATTCCGGTCTGCCTGCTCACGCTCCTGTTGTTCGCGCTCCCGCTCTCGCTCTTGCTGTTGCCTTAATTCGTACTCACGCTGTTCCAGCTCTCGTTCATCCGGCTCGTCTTCGTCCACATTTTGCCGAGCCGCGTTCTCGCGCTCTTGCTGCTCACGTTGTCGCTGCTCTCGCTCAAATTGTTCTCTCAGCAGTTTCTCTCGTTGCAGTTCTGCTTGGCGTTGCTGCTCTTCTCTTTGACGTTCCTCCTCTTCACGCAAAAGCTCTTCCTGCTGTTGTTGTTCCCGCTCTTGTTGCTCGCGCAGCTTCAACTCCCGTTCCTGCTGCTCCCGCAGCAGTTGTTGCCTGCGCACCTCCTGCTCCCTGGCGTAGTAGTCGTTAAAGGCAGGTTGTCTGTAGTCGGGCTGCTGCGGCGGTCTGTAAGATTGCGTGGGGTAATACGGACGCCTGGTTGTTGTCGTCGTAGTGGTGCTTGTCGTGCTGCTGGTTGTATTGAAGTATTGCGGATATATGTTAGGCACATTGATGCTCTCTCCAAAGTGCTGGTCTAGCTCCAGAATGCTATGCCGTGAATTGGTGAAACGCAAAAATGGACCATACTCCGAAGAGGCCGTGGGCCATATGCTCGGATTCGGGTTCGGAATGCCACTCTGTGCAAAGTTCACCCACATGGCAACCAGGGCGCGAGCCAGCGATTTATCCTCGGGATTCAAATTGCTAGCACTTTTCGGATAGGGAAACAGATAGACACTGTCGTCACTGAGCGAAGCATCCACTCCGAACGGTAACGGATTGCCAAAGTGCGCAAAGCGATGATACTCGCCGCGATAGTCGAACGTGTACAGATATGTGGGATTCTTCTTGTACGACGAACGAATCGAGTAGACAACGGGTGCCCGATACAATATGAGATTGCTCAGCTCCACCAAGCCCTGCGACACGCTGCGAGCGTTGACATAACGCAACTGTTCCGGCGTGAATATCTCCCGAATAGCCAAGTCGTGCCATATCTTATGCTGCTGCGGCGGAGCTGTGTGGCGCAGCACCACATTGATGTAATCGCTGATATTTTGCGACTGCACACGCTGTATTTGATCATAGATTCCTGTTGAAGACAGAATTAAATTTTCGGATAGTTAAGAGCGTATCTAGGACTTAGGTAAAGAACTTGTTATCGGTGTTTATTTAAAGAGTCTGTAGAATAATCTGAAGCACTTACGTGACACAATAAAGGCGCTGGCATCCTTGGTGGCGCCAATAATGGCGGGCTTTACGGTATTGTTGGCACTGTTGCTGGCAACAAGAGCAGCAGGATGCTGAGGTAAGTAGCCAAGGAAATCGCCGACGACCAGCTTAAAGCCACCCAGGGCGCTGAGACCACGTGGCTCGTTCTGCTGCAGCAACTGCTCAAAGATGCTAGCCAACTGGGATGTACGCAGGCGACTCAGGCATTCATAGAGCGGGCTAAGATTGCGACCAGCACTGGGACAGCGAGCAAGCTGAGCAAAGGTGGCCAGGCTGTCCAGTGGCCTCTCGTCGATCAGGTAGGGGTTCAAGGCAGTGCCCGACTGCAGAATGAGCTGTTGGAACAAGTGCTGCGTCTTGGGGCTTATGCTGAGTGCGTGGGCCAGCGTGGCACCGCCTGCCTGTCCGATAACCGTTATTTGGTTGCTGGCGCCGCCAAAGTAACGAATGTTGCGTTGTACCCATTCGAGGGCCTGGTGCAGATCCGACAGCGCTACATTACCGGGCAGCTCAGCAGTGAGGGCGGCTAGAAAGCCGAATGGCGCCAATCGATAGTTGATGGAGACCAGGATCACATCGTGTTCCAGCAAATAGTCGGGCTGTGCCTCTTCGGCACCGCCATCGAACAACATCTCGCCGTGCACAAAGACCAGGACGGGCAACGCGCGGCCGCCGGCGGGCGCATAGATGTCCAGCGTAAGGCAATCATCGACGTTATCGCCACGCGCCTCTGCCACCTGCAGGCGTTGCACTTCCGGAAACTGTGCACAGTTGGGACTCGATTGGGTTGCATTGATGATCGGCTGGTAGGGCGCGGCTCTGGCTACCTGGAAGCGTCCCAGACCACTGTTCACCAGGGCGTAGCGTATGCCCAAAAACGCATCGATGGGTCGATTCTTAATGTAACGATAGCCGCGTAGGCCAAACACCTGACCCACGCCGGGCACATGAACTCCGTCACTTGGCGGCGGCGGTGGCGGTGGTGTAACCGCGGCCTCTAACTGCCAAGGAGCCACCCGCAAAGGCTGTGGTGTAAACACACCGTGTAGCCAGGGTTCCCTTACGCTATTGGCATGTCGCTCAACGAACTGGGCGTGGCATGCGCCCAACACCAACAGCAGCAGTAGCTGCCAAAGTAGCCGACCGTTCCCAGTAGGCAGCTCCATGTTGTGCATTCCCTAGTGGCTAAATTGATACTGATTTTCAATATAATGCCAGACAGTCGGAAATCAAAAGTTCAAACCTAATCGCAAGTTACCCGAATCATCAATACTAACAAACACACACACATACAATGGGGAGATTCAAATAGAGGCATAGCTCTAAGTAGTTCTAGTTCTCGTTCTCGATGTCGATGTCGCCAGCCTTAATCTCGTCTTGATGACAGTTTATATACTGTTTGTTGTTGTTGCTGCAGTGCGCCAGATTCGCCGCAGTTGCCTATCTGGAAGAGCTACTAGTAACACAGAGTCGACAGTTGATGCGGGGTTATCGCTGTAATACTAAACGATTGCCTATTCCTCGTACTCATCTTGCACAACTTACTAAGAAATTTGTATTCAATTCATTTCACTCAATGTGTAATCAAAAGTGCTTCAGAATTTTTATTAATTATTTTTCGATAATTGGCGACTTTAAATAAACCCATTTCAAAAGTATTTGAATCAATCGTGGATCTAAGCTATAAATCAAATTCCAAGGTTCATTGCTGTTTACAAAATGAATTTCAAGGCAGATTTCTAATAGGTTGGTAGGCCTAGAAAATTGTTATAAGTAAATATTATACTATATTATACTACACTGTTCTACACTATATAAGCTATGTACATACAATAAAAAGATGCCAACTTTTTGTTTAGAATAGATTGCAAAGAAAAAACATAGTATTATTAGTATAAATGTTTTTCTGAGGATTTTATATATATTTTCTATAAATATTCCAATCTCTATTCAATGCAAAAAAAGTATATTTTTTTTAAATCCTTTGCTTCTATGTTGATTCTTGAAATAACATTCATATATATATAAACAAAAAAACTTTCTATATGTTCAACTTGATATTCAATTCATTTCCATACTTACTTTCATATTTGCTAGATACTCGAGTTTTGCTGCAGAGCCTATTTGAATAATAACAAAATATAGATCGGAATTTGTTTCATAATATAATATTCTCTATATTTTCATTTAATAATCGTTTTCGGTTCATGTTTTTCTTTTTTTCTTGTTGTTTCAGTATGTTTCTATAATAATATGTTATAATTAAGAATCGTCATTTCATCTAAATATTTCAGTTATAATAGTACAATATAATAATTTGTTAATAATATTGTGTTAAATTTGTTTTGTGTGTTCGCTCTTTAAATTTAACACTTGAATGCGCTGTTCTCGCTGTTTCATTATTATTAATTTTTTTTTTTATATTTAGATGCTGTTAATTGTAAATGTTTCAATCTTAATCGCGCCGCTGCGAAGTCAATTTTTCGTTCTGATTCCCTTCCTCGTTTTCAATTTGCTTTCTGCTTTTTCATTTTTATTATGCATTGACTTTTGATACTTGTTGGGTCAAATTAGATTTGGTTTTGCGATTAAGCTTGAAGAATCGCTCTCTTCGACAACTGTGTATGGATGTATTAATGTAGGTAGTCGCACTTATGTACGAATATGTTTTGTTTTTGTTTTCTTCATCTTTTTTTTTTATATTTTAAATCAGAGGACTAGGAAAGCTAAAAGCAATTGTATGTAGTATGTATATATCTGTTTGTCTATATGTATATATACGTATATATATACATATACATATATATATATGTTTTTTATTTAGGTATTTGCTTTATATAGATCTTGTATATGCCCTATGTGCGCGCAGACGGTAGATCGAAAGTAATATAATAATAATCATAATAATAAGAAGAATCAGAAATGATATAATGTGTGAAACATTTGTAAACTTCAACTGCATTACGTATATTGGGGTACAACGTTTTCATGTCCTGATCGTCGCCAATGATCTCTAAGCCTTAAATGCGTTTTCTTTTCTGACGAAACTTGTGCGTAATTCGATATACATATACATATAGTATATAATAAATATACACATAAATGTTCAAATGAATTGTCAATAAAGAAATGCAGAAGTTCCATTGTTTTTGTAATTCGATAGATCTATAAAAGTTGATAAATATTGATTTCACTTAAATGCAATACGTTTAGGAACTTCTTAACAAATAATTGCATTTTAACAAATAATTACATTAGCTTCTTACAATAGAGATGTATAAGTAGATATAAACTATAAGTAAAAAAAAAAAATAATAATAATAAAAAAAAACTGATAAAATATTTTGCTTTTAACCGTTTGCTTCTCTCAAATTCACCTCCTGTTAATAAATTTTTTTATTATTGATAAGTTTTTTTTTGTTTTTATTTGTAGCTCAGTCTTTTACTAACATTTGTTTTTCTTTTTTTATATTTATATATTTTATGTATTAATTTAAGAAATTGTCTTGAAAAGTATTTTTTATGCTTATGTCTTCTGAAGCGTTTGGTTGAACTAAGTAAAGTGCTGCTCAATATTTCTGGCGGGCTCAAAAGGTAAAAAGAAAACCTTTCAGAGTATTTTTTTCGAAACTAAAAATGAAATGATAGACAAATCCAAATATCATCATTAACATGCCTATACTGCATTTTATATGTATAAGTTAGGTATGTGGCAGAGGGGGGTATCGAGAAAGTAAGTGTGTGTTTGTGTAGCTCTATAGTTGCTTGGAAGTACCGTTCTGTGAGTTCTGTTCAAACTACGTTTCGTAACTTATCTGATTAAATATTTATTTCGTTTTTGGTATATATGCTCTATATACTCATAGTGTTATTATGGCTTACTCATTCGCCTTTTTTATTCATTCATTAAATATTTTTGTGTTGCGCTACATTTTCAACAATTTAAATTTAAATTCAAATTCAAGTTTAAATTTAAATGTATTTTACATACAATAAACGCCAAAGAATGCATAACATACTTTTAACTATTTCTGCAGTGTGTATGTGTGAAGGTGTATGTATGTGTGTGTTTTTTTTTTTTACCAAAATACATATACATATATACAAACATATGCATGTATAATATGTATATATTCATGTTTTAGAGAAAATCGATTTTGTGTTGTGTTTTTCTTTTCTTCGAATGAAAGGTTATTTATTTGATCATTTTCAATGTTATGTTTGTCAATTATTTACAGAGTCTCGTATGTGTGTATGTGTTTATATATAGTTTAGATTTGTTGCGTTATAAAATCTTAACGTAATTATATAAATTGATTTCTCGCAAGTGTATTGAGTAAAATGCATCGATTACGCTGCAAGTTATTAGCGGGCTACTTACAAATTAAAAAACCAAACGCTTCGTGCCGCAGCTAAATGCAAGACACGTGAACCGCACACCGAACCAGAAACGGAACGGAAATGGAACCGGAAGAGCAACCGGAACTCAAGCCGGAACCAGTTCGGCATAGACTAATTTTAAAACAATTTTAGGCATTTGAATCTACATTAGTTCGCTTTAATGCTCATAAATAATATATGGTAAATGTAATGCTTAGATCTAATTAGTTGTTAATTCTTTCTTGATTTCTTATGGTTTTTGTTTTGTTTATAATTTAATGCCTTTTAATAATATACTATACTGTTATATGGGTATGCATATATATATATATATTTACATATTATATATATATGTATATATATGTATTTTTTTGTAATGTTATTTTATGTAAGAAGCACTTGAATATATATCGTTTTTAATGTTAAATGAAAACTTGAGTGTGTATGTTTTGTGGTTTGTTAATAATAATGTTAGTTTCTTATAATTTTCCATTTACCATTTCTCGCTAACATGTTATATGTTGTATTTGTTGCTGTTGTTTCATACATTACATACATGGCAAATATCAATTTTTATCTTATCTGAAGAAAGTTAAAAATCTTTGCTTAACATTAAAGTATGCCTCATATCATTATCATTATCATTATCTCATTATTAAATATCATAATTAGCATTTGCTGCATACCTAAAAAGTTGCTTGAGTTACGTTTTGCTATCCATGTTGCATTTTTTTTAATGTTTATCTAATAACTGTTATACGATCTGTTATACGATTAGTACTTCATGGCATTTGTCTCACAAGTTTTGCATTTGCTGAAAGATTTCACAAATTAATTCGTGTCACTAGTAAAAATTTTTTTTTTATTATTTTTCAATTTTCTTTTTTTGGTTTTTTTTTTTTTTTTTTTGTTTTGTTTTTCTTTTAAAAGCATTTGGAGACAAATTGTCTTCTAAAGTATTTTTGTATTCGTAATTTATGTATGTATGTACTTATAGGTAATTTATAGGCATCATCTATGCGTGTCTGTATAATCAATAATTTTGACTGCTCTTCAACTGACTATTCTCGCTGTTCTGCAGGCATACTCTGTAAAACCTTTATTAATTGTAGCTTGAATCTTAATTACAATACTCGTCATACATCATACTCTATAAGCAAGTACATAACTATTTGTAAGTGGTATGTAAATGTAAAGTGTATAAAAGTTAATGATCTGATTTAATTTTCCAGTATATATGTATATATATATATATATATATATATATATATATATATATACTTGTATGCAGAGTTTACTTGTATGCAATGCTTTATTTAGTTCTAGATTTTTAGTTGAGTTCTCTATTAGCATATTAGGTTTCTACGTGTTCTTCAATTCTATGATCTGCTATTACATAATTTCTGTTGTTGTTGCTTGTGACTGTTGTAATTTAATTAATAATTTTTACTTATTTGGTACTTGTATTGTATTGCTTTTGATGTAGTCGACACTTGATATCAAATAAACTGAAAATAATAATAATGAACAAAATAAATCAGAAAACATTAAATTTGATAAATTTTTGTATAATTTTTTATTGTAACCAAATATAAAATTTAAATTAATAAATTGTTGTATATACATAAATAATGAAGCGTAAGCAAATTATAAATGCACTCAAATAATTTTAATATAAGAGATATATGTATATATACTTATAACTTAAAAATGTGTCTTTGGCTCTAGAAATGTATAAATTGCGCCAAATAAATAAATGTTTTATTTTCTTTTAGAATTACATACTTTCTATACGGTTTACTCTAAGTTAATTTGTATATAGTATATATTTAATCTGGTTTGTTTTCCATTCTTTATACATTTGCTTTGATTTAGATATTACTACGCTTTGTTTCCGTTCGTCATATATGCAATACAGAACGTTATGTTAATATTTACTTTAAAGTTTGTTTTTGCTTTTGTTTGTTTGCTTGTTTAGAATTGTTTTCTTTTCTCATAGTTATTTTTTTTTTGTGTTTCTCTTTAAGCTTTATACAAAATATCGTTTTCTCATTTGATTGGCTTATACTACGAAAGAAAAACGTATTTCACTTAGCAATTCAGCCAACGACCTACTCTTGAATATTTGCAAAAATTTCGATTTTATATTCTAGTATAGTTGTAAAGTCTCTATAGCTAATGTTACGTTATGCTTTTCAATATCTTTTGATCAATCACTTTATTAAAAACTGTATTATAACAGAAATGCAAATCAAAAAGACAAATAGACAGTAGAGTTTATTCACTGAAATATGTATTTGTTATAAATAACAAATTTCGTGTATAGTATCATCGAAAACGGGTTTTGGTTTCTTTTAGTTTGTAAAAAAAATTAGATCAAAAGCAGGTGTATACAACTGGAATAGAATAATATTTGTTTCGGTTATTATTCGTTAGCAAATATTGGGTTTCATCGCATTCCTTTTCCTTCCTTATTTATGGCACATATATCGCACATATGTACAGTTATAATGCTATACATTTTATACAAGTTTCATTATGGTTAGATCAATTGTTTTTAAGCATTGTTGTACTCGCATGCAATTGAGAGAGATAGACTGAAAAGCATAAGGCTGCAAATTAAATTGACCGATAATACGTAAGTCGAGTATCTGAGATTTCATAGGACAAACAAAGTTGGTTTTTGCCAAGGTAATTCTCTTTGCTATTTAATAGTAGGTATCGTGTGTATCGAAAGTCAACTACATTAGCCTTATATAAATATCTCTATATATAACTATATATATTTATATATATGTGTGTGTGTATATAGGCTTTTGAATAAAGTTATATAAGCAACGTTCCGTTGTCTGTCGTGAAATGTAAGCTGTTGGCAGTTCCTTTAAAGCTTATGCATATCTCGATTGAAAAAGAAATGCACAATTCAGTTACTATGTACATGGATTGTAATCGTTATCAAGAGTCAATGTAAACAAACGTGACAAAGCAAAAACAGGAGCAACAATTTTGATTAAATATTTGTATGTATGTAAGTATGCACTGACTATATCTTATATATGTAAAACTAATTTGTGTTTGTTTTCATTTTTGCTTTCTCTGCTTTTTTTGTTTTACTATTTTGGTATTTTACTTATTCATAAATCGGTAATAAGCGTTTCGTTTTTTTTTTTTTTTTTTTTAATTATTATTATTTTTTCTTTTTTACTTTTATTTTTGTATATTTTTACTATTTTTTTTTCTGTTTGTTTGTTCTTGTTTTAAATGCAAAAAATTGTATGTACTGTATATAATATTTTTCTCGGTTTTTAAGATGAGTGACAACTTTTCTTGTATTTCAATATTATTTACAAATTGCATTGAAAATCCCTAATTTTCGCTTTCGTTTTATATCCTTCAAAAATTTACAAGTTTACTAAGTTACGAGTATGCTGCATATCTCGTTATATATATATGTGTGTGTGTGTGTGAGTGGCTGTGTGTGTGTATTAATTAACAATAATTTTACTTTGTTTTTTTCGTAGTTCTTGAGTTTTGCTTGACAACAAATTTTCCTGCTGCTGCCTACTCTCACTTATCCATAGTCGTATAATTAGCAGCTCTTGGCATATGCATGCATATATGCACATATTTATTTCTATATACATATATATATGTATATATAACTATTTATAAATATTGTGTATAATTCTAAATGTTGTTGCTGCTGCTTGTGTACATACAATATATATATATATGTATATATAATATATATTTAATAATTTCAAAAATGCAAACTATTCACTTTATTGCGACTAAGTTTAGTTGGGTGAATGCGCGAATATCCCATATACTATAAGTATGCCCCTACATACATACATACATATCTCTTATTAGCAAAATTAAAACAAAAAACTTTCTCAACTGTAACTGCACTAAATACGTATGTAAATATATATAGAGATATATATTTATTACTAAGCCATGCCCGTTTGTCTAGTAAGCAATTTCATATCATTTGCCCCGAGAATTGTCCTTGAAGTTCCATTAAATAATTTATATAATTCTTAAATTTTTAATCAAGCTTTGCACATATTTTAAGCGAATTTTTAACATAGAAAATAATATAAAAATATTATTTTATTTTTATATAATTCACAAAATAAATAGTTTCACTTTTTACGTCATTTAAGGTATATAAACAAATTTGCTAAATTAAAAAATATATAAATTATTATTTAAGCATTTATTAAACATAATTTATATTAATTACAAAAGTGAAATTGATTACTATATACCCCAAAGACAATCCTCATCTCTATATAATTGCCCACACGCAATTATTATTATTATTATGATTATTTCTTTTTTCACTATTATAAGAATGCTTTTGCATTTGGTAATCTTAATGTAAAGTCGCATCTAAAATTGGCAAAAATTATATATGTATAAACTCCAAACTTTCTATGGCTATAAAATGTGTGTTGAGTGTGTGTTCGTATTAGCTTTTGCCTATGTATATAAATGTGTATATGTGTGTGTGTGTGTGTGTGTATCGCAGCTAATATAATTTACAGAAAGTACAAATTTCACATACTATCGATACGATTTGTGAGCTATATATGCAGTTTTGTTTATATAAATAATTATATTTGTTAAGATTGCTACAAGTACAATTTGGAGTTAGGAGTTGGAATCGATTGAATCGCCTTTGCCGCTAATACATCTCATTCTCATCCCAGTCGACAGACTGCAGAACAAGCTTATCCAATTCCTTGGAGTCGCCGTTGCTGCTGTTGCGCCGTCGACGCTTGCGCTGCAGATGCGCCCACTTGCGGTTCAACTGCGCCATCTGCGGCGTCGCAAACATAGCGGCAGCAGCGGCACTGAGCTTTGTGGGTGTGATGGCATTGGACTTGGGCGTGCCCGGGCTCATGCTGAATAGCTCGCGATTCCCAAAACGAAATCGGCGCGGCGGTGGCAATGGTGGTGCAGAGGCGGCGCCAGCTATCGTTAGCTGAGGTGTGTCGTAGGGCGGTGGCGGTGTAATCATGGCCAGTGATGAGGTATCCACATCGCCGTCATCCAAGTCATCCTCATCCTCGCCATTGTCGTCGTCATCGTCATCGTCATCGTCATCGTAGGGTTGCATTTGGAATGTGGCATCCGAGCGGGCATGCCGAAAGAGTGCGGGTCGTGGCTCGTACAGCTCGTATGAGGGCGAACGTGGCATTAGCATGAAATGGGCGGCCGTTGGATCTGTGGGCGATTGCGGCTGTATGGGCGTGACGGGCATTGACTTAGCTAACTGTTTGCTGCTGCCCAGTACTTGATGGTGTTGTTGTTGTTGTTGTTGTTGTTGTTGTTGCAGCTCCTGCTGTTGCTGTTGTTGTTGTTGATGCTGCATTGGTTGTGTGGGTGTTGGCGTGGGCGTGGGCGTGGGCAACGCCTGGATGAGTGGCATCGATTTGGTGTTACATATCAATCAATCACGGTAAATGTAGCTGCAGTTCTTGGGGCTCTCCTGCGGACTGGGGCTGCTCGATGGCGGAGCTGGACTGGAACTGCTGTTCGACATTACGGGCGATGAGCCGGAGCTGGAGTGCGGCTGCTGCTGTTGTTGTTGCTGCTGCTGCTGCTGCTGCTGTGGGCTATTTGAACGGTGCTGAGTTACTGCAATATCCAGAAACGAAGCACAAACAAAAAGAGAAATAGAAACGAACAGCAGGTCAATTGAGTTCAGTGGTCAGGTGTTGAGAGTGCATATGCAAAGACACGACACACACACACATACGCACACACACACGCGCACACGCACTCGCACACACACGAGCAAGTACATGTTGCAACAACACAAATAGAGATAGATGCAAGGCAAATACGTATACACAAATACATAGAAACATACATATTTACTGCAAATATATTTTTTACATATTTTTTCTTTTTTCTTTTCAAAACTATTTTAAATACTTTTTACATAAAATTGAGTTCGTTGCAACATGCACAAATATACAGACACGCACACACATACGCAAAAACACACGCAGATAAGAAGTAAGAAAAGAAAAGAGACTCTAAAAAATAAAAAAAAAAAAGTAAAAATGTATATAACAATCTATTTTTTATTATGATAAAATATTTTTAATAAAAACCTTTTTTTTAAAGATTTAAATTAAAATATTAATATATTAAATTCCATTTTTTTTTATATTATAACTAATATTACAAAAAAAAAAACGTATTAAAATGTATTAAAAATTGTAAAAATGAGTTAAACTTTTTTTTTTAAATAGAATTAATTTGGTTCATCAAATACATAGAGAAAGACAGCAAAAAAGACAGAAAGATTAAGAGAGAGAGATACATATATTGACAGAGAGATAGAGAGAGATATAGACAGTTTAGAGTTTGTGAAGAACATTGAAAATGGACAATTCAATTCAAATTTTGTTGTTGAATTACTTTAGGCTTATTATACGTGTTTGCGTGTGTTTTTTTGGTATGTTGTGCGTGTGTGTGTGTGTGTGTGTGTGTAGTACACAATTGGAAACTGAAAGAAATTATGAAATGGAACAGAAAAACTTACCAATACCATGACGGGGCGGCTGTCTTCTTGCGCGACCAAGACTTCTGTTTCGTGTGTTTGTGTTGTTTACAGCCTAGGAGTGGTGATATATAATCTTTTTTTATATATTTTCCTTTTGTATTGTAAAATGTTGCTCTTACAAAAGAAACTTTTACTTTACTTTAAGTGAAATAGAAACTAAAACTAAAAATTTGTTTCATCTCTGATTTGGCTAACGAAAATAAAAGAATTGCTTTACAGATCGAAATCAAATTCGCATCAAGCATTTCAAATCCAATGTTCAATTCTTATATCCGGTCAAATGCCACAAATAAATTATAAAGTATCTATAAATTTGGGAGTATTTTTAAGCTCTCTGATCTTTGATTTTTATATAGTATGTATGACGAATAACCTAAATAAAGTTCTTATGTAATTGTAATTAGCAAGCAATAAACTCAAAAAATTGAATAGCATTACATTAAGTGAGTATTACGAGTAGTTCTATGTTTCTGTGTGGGTAATTGTATTAGATGGTATATTAGAAGTATTACAAAAACATTTATCATAATCATATTGCGAATATGTAAGTAGCTAGGTTCAAATGCACACACATTCTTTGGCTAATGGTTTTATCGTTTTTGGATCGAGTGTAGTTTATCGCTAATACGCAAAGTGCTGGAACGCCCATGCAGTAGAAGAATTGCCACTCGAGGCAGTTGTGGATCAGGATTGGGTTACAAAGACAGAGAGAAAGATCGAGAGAGCGAGAGAGCGAGAGAGAGAGACAAGGAGAGCAACAGGCACACACAGCTCATACACGCAGAGACGCAGGCATACGAAATCGATCGATAATCGATATATGGTCGGTCGATCGATCAACAGATTATATAGAAATTGTAACCCTTCCGGTGGCAAATGGCAACGAAGCGTCGAGTTGGGCGCGGGCTGGCTGACTGATTGAGCGAAGTCTTTGAGCTGATTTGAGAATTTCTTGTTTTTGTCTGAGATAAGTTCATTGTAATGTTTCGCGATCTGTTCAAAAATCAAAATAATAAACTTGGCATTCCATAACGTAATTTACAGTTTACTCGTGAGAAAGAATAAAATTTCGATCAAACTGTGCTTGGTGTTTAAGTTATAAGTTGAAAGAGAGAGAGATAGAGAGAGAGAAATTTAGAATTGCAGAGAAAATTATTCAACAAAATTTGGAGCAAAATCTGTTTTTGCAAATTACTTTTGAGTTTCGAATTTCAGTTGATCTCGCAATCGAGGGTATCCACACTGCAGCTATTGAGCAAATTTTGTCAGCCGTATCAATAAACAAATAAAACATATATTAAATTAAAATTTATAACCAAAAATTAAACAAAAAATAGAAAAAAATTGAGAAAAATTCAACAATTTCCAATAATTGAAAACAAAGCAAATGTTAACTAAAATTTGCTTTAGTTATGCGTGAGTATTTACCATATTTTGGGTAATTAGTCCCTGACTGGTTTCAGCCGCCCCACTCCCGTCTCAAAGGTAAACCTAATGAAAAAGGGAAGAAGAAGAAAAGATAGATAGAGTTTTGGTATTTTGGTTGCTTGGTGTTGTCCACATTTGACAGTTGTTCGGCCATCAGCCATCATCGATAGATAGATAGCCTCAGTAGTGTGTTAAGTATGTTTTGTATGTGAAAAGTAGTTCAGCAATAGAGATTAGATCTTAGAGTAGAATGTGTCTTAGAGCAGATAAGATTCTCAACTATACAAAATGCTTAGAGAGACGCCTGCAAACAAAATCGCAATCGCCCATGTCGATAGATTGGTGTATTTCTATAACGTCAGCGAAATCAAACAATAATAATTCGTACAATAAACAAACCCCAGACAACTTTACTTAAGCCGAGAATCAGAATTATGGAACAATTTACATGATTTATATATATGATGTATATGGACAGAGAGTATATGAACATAGTACGGATGGATAGTCATGGGCATGCAAATGGGCTAATGGACTCGAACCAAGTTAGATATGTACAACCAGATACACAATGATAATTTTCTAGATATATATATTGTCAGTTGTGAAATAGGATGATTATGTTAGATATCCATAAATAAGTTAGAATTGTATTTTAGTAATTGAATTTTGTTCTTTTTTTAATGTGTATGAAATAAATAAATAATAAATTAAGTAAAATAAAGTAAAAAAAAAAAAAAAAAAATAAAAATAAATAAAAATAAAAATAATTAAATAATGATGATAATGTAAGAACTTATATAAAGTTTATGGAATTTAAAAATATATAAAATAAAATAAAACTATATAATTATTTTTTTTAAATTTTCAATCAACTTTCTTTTTACTTTTACTTCTATTGTATGAGAATTTAAATTTATAATATAGCCGAATAGGATAATATAGGCCTTCAAGGAATCTAAAAAATTAATATATAATTAATATATACATATATACAGAAAATAAAATGCATTAAAAATAAAACAATTATTTTTCAATTTTTTTTTATTATTTTCTGCAAATTAAAATTGATTTTACAAATTATTTGTTTTTAAAAAAAATAAATTTTTGTTAATAAACAAATCATTTTCAACTTTTTCAAGTTTATTTATTAAATCTTCTCATTGTGCGTTTCATAAAAAATAAGAATAATAATACAAGTATTTTTATATTAATTTAAAATTCTTTCAACTAAAATGATATTAAAGCATTTTTGGTATATGTTGTGATAATTAAATATTATGAATATTACATTTTTGAAAAACAAGTAAATACATCAAGCTGATAATAGTACATAAGCATGCAGCTAGGATGTGAGTAATAAAATATAGTGCAAGACATGAAGATGAGAATCAATTGAATAGAGTGACAAATGGCTGCTGATGATGTGAACAGCTTTTTATCGAATGAGTGTATACGACTTAAGTACTAGAGTACACACACAAACAGACATACACATAAATATATTTAGATAGATACACATTCACGCACACACACATCACATACACACAGATAGCTAGATAGATAGATAGATAGATAGATAGTTACAGAGAGTTGGAGACACGCACAACAAGTTGAAAAGTGAGTCTAAGAAATACACCAATCGACGATTGAGTGAGAGTTCAATCAAATACAAGCGCACCACAAGGATTCGTTTAAGTATATATACTAAATGTCAAAATGTCAACAACATCAAATAGAGCTCAATGGATACGATTAGAGATATTAGAGATCAGTATACAAATCAAATAAAAAATATATATAAATATGAAACGTAGTCAAACGCTTACAACAGGCACTACGAAATATGGAACTAACCTTCTTGACGCTGCGCGTGGTTGAAAAGCCATCGCCGCGTCTATAGTTGTCGCCCTGCAAGTTAAAAAGGAATTAGTTTATGTTGCTCAAGATTTAAATGTTCAGCTGGCATTCATCTCTAATCTGGATGCTGGGACTCACCATCACCTGATGCGAACGTAGTGTACCAAAGTTATCCCGTCCGCGATATGTTTGCTGGGTGTTGTAGCCGTCTGGTTGGAACTGGAACAGAGTCTCCGAGTTGGGGCCCTGGTGCATCTGGTGCATGGGTGGCTTGCGCAGCGTATTCTTGGGCGAATGCATCTTGTTTTGTGGTGGTGGTTGTGGTAGGAGTACCGGCTCGGCATACGTTACCTCCTCCACCTGTGGCAACAGTTTCGGCTCCTGCTGTATGCGGCACGACGAGGGGAAACTATTCGAAAAGATAAGTTTAGCTAACCAAGTAAGCAAGTATTTCCATTTAATGCTACTCACCTGTTCACATTTTGACGCTGTTCAAAGTATTCGTATTCCGTATCGGGATAGGGCAGATTGTCATCCTCATCCTTGTGACAGCGACGGCCACAGAAATAACCCGTAAAGAAGCCAACCAGCAGCGAGAATATCGAGCCGGCCAATACGGCCATAACCAGAGTCTCGACCGTATACTGTGCATTGATAATATCTGCAGAAATTTGTGGTCCTTTGATTAGTAAATGCCGTAAGTATAGTGTGAAACACGATCCCATTTAATTATATTACGATACGATTTTGACAGAGTTTATCCAATTCGAACATCGAACATCACAACGATTATATATGTAAGAGATATTTGTCAGGGTCATATTTGCAAGTAGGATTACGTGTACACATAGAATCCGTTTCAAGTTTTATTTATTTATTTATTTATTTTTTTTTTTTTTTTTGTAACCACAGCAATAAACATCCAAACATCGATAACACAACGAATAACGCCCAAAATAGCGCATGATTTGTATTTAAATGTTGAAACATCAATAAATGAAATGAAACAAGAAGAACAAGAAGAAGACAAAAACGAGTTAATACAAGGAACAACAACAATTTATTTAAATAGTTTTTTTTTTTTTCAATATATACAAAAGTGTAGTTGAAATATACGAATTAAAGTGATTAGAGATTAAAGTATTTAAAAAAGTATTATTAATTCTGTTACAAGCATTTTTTTAATGGATTGAAAATGTATTAAAATTATTTTTAGTATGTATGTGAGTATTCAATTTGATGATATATTTTTTAAATAAAAAACAAAAAATAAATTAAAATGATAACAAAATATATATAAAATGTATAATAGCTATGCATAGAAAATAACTTGAGTTTCGCTTTCTGACTATGGATGCAGCTATGTTTCCCTTAAGACCTAGTTTAGGTAATACATTGTGGAATAATTTAGGAATTATAATCTTTAAAGAGCTCTTTAAGTTAAACTATAAAAAAACATGACAACAATATTTTTTTGTTCGGATACAAATTAAATGGAATGAGATATCGAAGAATCAATTTTCTCTAATCAAGAACGATGGACAATCGAACGGACATGGATAGAATGCCTCATTTTTTTTTATCACACATAGACAATTTATGCATGAGGACACGCCCTTTTCTACCTACTACTCACATTTCCATAGAATACAAACTTTTGCTCATATAGCAACAAAGCCATGAGCTAGATATTTAAGTGAAGGTAAAATAAAAAAAAAAAAAAAAAATGTGAAAAAAGTGAGAAAAAAAGATGGAAATACGTTTACTGTTAAGCTGCATTCAAGTGGATGATAATAATAAAGCAACTAGAATAAAGTGCTGGGTAAATGTTGATTGAAATTGAAAAGCATAAAGTGGCAATAAGCAAGGGACAGATGTCAGCATAAAGGCGAGCCGAATGGGCATGCAGGCTGGCTGGCTGGCTGACAAGCATCTGGCGTGCAATGTGAGGGAAATACCGGAGTGATATGAAAATGTGATTTAAAAGAAAAAAATGACAAACGACGGGTAAATAAAATATATTTACTTTGTGCACTACAACAAAATCTGAGTGATAGTAGCATGCAGTTTGGAATATAGAGCAATGAAAATATTTATATATATATGTATATATATCTTACCTTCAAAGTTCTTATCAATATTGTCTATGATTTCCTGATCCTTGCTCTGGCGACGCGAATCCAGTAAATCCATGTCATTGCGGAAGCCCTTCTGCTCGCCCACATTGGCATCCTTTGAATTGATTTTGCCTGAAGCCAAACACGGTACAGTTAGAGCTTTAATTTGTATCTGTGTGTGTGTGTGTGTGTGTGTGTGTGAGCGGGTGTGTGTGAGACTTACCTGAGGGACAGGCTGCATGCTGACCGGTCGCCACATTCTGATAGAAATAGTTCTCCTCCAGCCAACGCGGCGCACCATGGGAGCGACACTTGCCAGCAATTTTGTCCCAGGCACAATACGGATCCTGCAATGCGACGCATTCGCTGCAAATGGGGGAAAGGGCAAAAGGGGGAAGTGAGTGAGTGTGGACTCTTGAGAGAAATGCTCAAATGGCAATGGTGTAAACATATTGCAAATTGTGAAATGTAAAACGCCATAAATGCGCATAAAGTCTAGCATATTGCAGCAGCAACAGCAACAGCAACAGCAACAGCTGCAGACAGACAAATGGCTGGAGATACAGTTTTCTCTCTCCCCTCTCTCTCTCTCTCTCTCTCTCTCTGTGCTTCACTAACTGCTGCTCTGTCTGGCAGACGTCGCTTGAAAGTCACGCAAATTGTTACATGAAATAAAAATGTCATTGTTCTTGCTGTTGCTGCTGCTGTTTCTGATGTCGCTGCTGTCGCAATTTCAGCTGCAGCTGTCGCGACGCGTCGCTTCAATCTGCTTCATATATGTACATACATATATTTCGTTTTATCCACTGTTCAGGTGTATGACACTTACCTGCAGCTGGTGATTTTGTCGTTGTGACATCGATGCAGTTGTATGGCTATCACCTGACTATCCGTGACAATGATTAATTTGCCATCGTCGTAGCTGCCATCTTTCGGTTGATCTGCGAATCGCATTTGATACAATGAAAGCTCGTTACACATTCCACTTTTAATTGACTCTTATTGGATGGCCCTGCTCCGTTCCACTTACCGTATTGCATAGTTCGCACAATTTCCAAATTACGTATGGGCTCACTCTTGGGTAGCACATCGATCTCCTCAATGACCACCGATGTCACCTTTTCAGCCGAGTCAGCGGATTCGGCATTCACGGACTTAATAATTTTACCATGATCTGATTGAGTAAAGCATACAAAGAAAAGGAATTTAAGGAAAATGCTTAAAATTGAGATAATCAGTTGAATGTGAGTCATAAGTATCCTATTAGCAAATACAACAAAGTTCAGCTTTGCTATCCTGTTTCTTATGTCACTAAATTATATATAAATATAAATAATATTTTTAAGCGACTTTAGGTAAGTTTAACAAGAGTTAAAAAAATATTTTAATAATTATATAATATTAATTTGAATATATTTTAATAGAACATTTTTCTCTAGGAATTCAGAAAGAATATTTCAAGGCAGTGCACACGAAACTTTAGGCCATGAAAGCACGAGAATATATATATATATATATATATATATCCGAACAAGTCTTTGCCAAGTATATCAGCTTAATAACATATTGATTGCTTGATATCTACATGCAATTTTCTAGGAATATGTATGTATGTATATATATCTATATACTATAGTAGAATCGCCCAGCATCAGCGCAAACACACCAATATCCATTGGGGGCACATTCAGACACTGATATCAACCATAACGACAATCGATGTCAAGCGAGAATTGACCCCGGGGACCCACACAATTGGCCATGTTGAATGAAACTCACCTGTTCCAACGAAAATCACATCATACGTCTTGCCGCCGGGCGTTTTGATCTGTGCGTCTACCGCAATTTGTGTGAAGCGATAGCTGTAAATAAAGAAAGGAAAACACACAATATGAAAATTAAATTTCGCAGAAGCTTTAAGGCAATATATATTCAATTTCATATGAAATAAAGGTTAAAAAATTAAGATTTTTTAAAATTATTTATTAACATATTTATGAAACAGCTTTAATCATAGAGAACTTTATTAGTCAACAACCTGTTGCAATATTATTGAAGTATAAAAATGCTTAAATGCATTTCTCATATTTTGCAAAAAGTTTATTCCCATATAATAGAATGCATTTGGAGCAAACAGTCTTATCTAATGGCATACTTATCAAAGTTTTTTAGTTCTATGCACAAATTGAAACCGCAAACAACATATCAATGCTGCCAGAGCTGAATGACACAACAGGACATTTTTTGGATAGGCGGTTGGTTTTTCGGTTAGACACCATTAATAAAGGAGAGACATGGCAGCGACGAGAGAGAGACAGAGAGAGCGAGATAGAGAGAGAGAGTGAGAGAGAGAGAGAAGTAGAGCTGGTCGTTGTAGCGTTGGTGAGAATGACAAACAGAATGGCAGAAAACCACAACAGCGGTAGCAACAACTGCAACTGCAACAACAACAACAAGAACAACAACAGCAACAGCAACAATGTGTTCTATATGTCTGTGTGTGTTTGTGCATTTGTATTTATATGTAAAAACATATTCGAGCGAGCAACAACAAAAGACATGAAAATAAAAACGGAAATTTCTCTCTGATTTCACCACAAAAATGTTGAACGTTAGCTTTGCTGTTGTTGTTGCTGCTGCTGCTGCTGTTGATGCTGCTGTTGTTGTTTTTGTCCTTGTTGCAAGCAACATTTGTGGCTGTGCGCTTGGCTGCCTTGTCTATTGTTGCTTTTTGTGCAACTGTTTTATGTATCTGAGCTGTGTGTCAGTTGTTGCCTCGATTTAAATGCAAATGCTCGCCATGGACAACTTTAGCAACTGCAACAGCAACAGCAGCAACAGCAGCAGCAACATCAAATGGGTCCAACTGGACGGAGCCGGTTTGGCATTGTGCATTGTTTTATTGTTAATTAACAAATCTAGTTTTTTGAGCTTTAGTTATGTTTCCCAATTTTCTAAATGGCCAAAGAATTGCATCGCTTTTTTGGTCTGGCCAACAAACGCTCCAGCCATCTGGCTTAAATGGCCTCCATTTTGTGTTGACTGTTGCGGTCTGTCTCTTCAGTTGGCTATGTGTGCCGTGAGCTGGGAATAAACTAATGCGTGTGTGTGTGCCGGGCCCAGATAGGGCCAGAGCTTAAACTCAAATTGAAAAAGTTTGCCAACAGCTCCCATAGGCCTTGATTGTGAAATAATGATGGCAACGAACATATTTGAAAAGCCAAACTCGTTTCCAACTACAGCAGAATTTTGGATAGTATTAGTTTAGTAACTTGATCTATCTCAAAAATTAATTTAAAATTTGAGAAATTATAAATTGTAAATCGTAACTGCTATAGGTTCAATGTGAATATTGTGATCTGAACTATAAGGCTAATCTGACAATTTATTTTGTTAGAGAAGCTTTGGCTGAGTTTATCTTCCAGGAATAAAGTTTTTATACAATTATTATTATTGTTGAAATATTTTCAAATATAATAATTATTATTATCAAATATTTATATATTTCTAAAATTGATTATTAATATATATACAATTTCTTTTGCATTTTTCCTACAAATTTGTATAAAATAAAATATATTTTAATTAATTTATTGTATATAATAAATTTATAAAAAATTTAACTTAAACTTTGTATTATTTTTATCAGCTTCTTCGTTCATTAGGCAGTGAAAGCCGTCAATTAAAGAAACAATGATATATATAAAATATTTAATGGAATGCGCGCTGAAAGCAAAGTTGAGGCGGCTTATAAATTAATTCCCAGCGCAACAAAAGCAACGGAATTATATGAAATGAATCCAAACGAGAATGAAACAAGCTGAAATGGATGATGGAGACAAAAGTCCAATGAATGGCAATGCAAAAGTGCTGCCAAATAAAGAAAGAAAAAACTTTGCTGGCCGAAAATTACAAAATGGCAAAAGGCCATGCCAACACGAAAAACAACAACAACAACAACAGCAGCAGCAGCAGCGAAATAAAATGGAATGAAGATACATGAAAAAGCATAAAAATAAAAGAAATGAAAAGAAAGGACAGTTTTAGAGGGGCAGGTTAGGGCTTGAGTTCTTCTGCTAGCAGCTGGCAATTGAAACTTGCACAATTTTTGCCAACTTTTGTGTCGCTCCGATGAGCTTAGACCCGGCGCTGCTGACAACAACAGCAACAGCAGCAGCAGCAGCATCAGCAAAAGTAATGGCAACAGCAACAGCAACAGCGACGAGGGTCACAAGTGGAAGTCAACTCTATTCGCAATGGAATGAAATTAGTGTGAGCAAAGCCAGAGCCAGAGCCAGAGCCAAAGCTCACGCTGTAGTTGAAAGTCTCTGACTGAGCAGCAGCCGGAGGGCAAGGACATGCATGATAAAGGCCATGACAGTAAAAGTGGCAGAGGTATAAAAACTTGACCGATAAGATAAGCGCACACAACAGCATTGTGGCTGGCACCTTGGCCATGGCGCTGGCACTAGACTCCTGTCAGGCAAAAAAAAAAGGGATGGCCAGGATATGGTCAACCAGCTGGCAGAAATCTGTCGAGTATGGATACTTCCGGGCCGACCAGGAAACAATTTGTTACAGAGACGCTGACCCCAGCGACTTGCAACTTGAAGCATTTAACTTTTCTGAAGCTTCTAAAACTTTTCAGTTATATATATATAGGAAACTTTCTTGACGATGCCAACTCGGCAAAGTCCAGCCTTCCCTTAGCATATGCAAATGAATGTCCTGCGGTGTCTGAGCGTGTGTCTGTGCATGTGTCTGTCTCTCTGTGTGTGTGTGTGTGTGTGCATCTACTTTTGACTTCATGTCCATTCATAGCTCTGTTTGGTGATTTATTTATTCACAAACACTCAAACTCGCAGAATGCCCCCAAAAAACGTTTTTGCCCAATAAAAATTATAATAAATTTATGCTTTGTCCAAATGTCATAAATTTTGTGCATTTTTGATTTGATTTTGACATTTGTGTTCACTAATGTCGCAAAAAAAAACACAAAATACAAAACCAAAACCTATCAAATTATTCGTCATCAATTCTAAGCCCAATACAAACTGATTTCTTCTGCCCTCTCGTTTCATAGCAAATTTGGTATTTGATTTGTGTGGGCTTCAAAATTTTTAGGAGCATTTCATTTGCCTCTGTATATGGACTTGTCTAAATATGTGATAAGCTGCATATTTATTCTGCATATATTAGCGGACTTACAATGAAAAATAATATAATAATAATAATAGAAATAAGATACTTGCTAATATAAGATAGTATACTAATTTCAATCTATAGGCTGACATTTAAAAATATTTAGTTTTAAAGCATTTTTACTCATAATTCTTTAATTTGTTCTTAATTGTATTTAAATTTCAAATATTAAATGAAAATATTTAATTATTTAACATTCAACTAATATTTTTATATTTCTTGAGACTTATATTTTTATACAAAACCAATCGAAACTTGCTTGAATTGCTAGATACATCAAGTGTGCTCCACCGTATGTTGCCTTTAACTAAATTCATTGCAATCTGCTTTCACTTTACTCAACTCTCGTGCTCAGCTGTGACGTGATTCAATGATAACAAATTTTGCTTCAGCTAAACTTGTCAAGTCGGGTAAATAAGCTCAATAAATGTGCGATAAATACATACAAATCTTCTTCTTGCCTGGCAGCTATATATATTACACATCTAGCAGATTCGTTCAGCTGTGACTTTCATCATCTTTAACTGCGGTTCGTGCCAGGCCAGAGTTGAAGTTGGCGAGTTTATCAAATGTGTGTGAGTGTGTGTGTGTGTGACAAATGCAATTGCAACTGCAATTGAAGCAACTGTGACCGACTTACGCGCTGAGACTGGCCAAAAACGATGCCAAAGAATCAATTGGGTTGCCAAAAAAAATTGCAGTGTAACTTTTAAGCTTTTCAATTGCGCTGGCCATGATTAAATTCTGATGCATGTCCTTTCAAATCGCGCGTATTGTGTGTGCCAAAAACACAATAAGTCAGCTGCAGTGCAACTAAATGGCTAAAAACGAACAAGTCGAACGACTCAGCATCCAACGGCAGGACACGCAACCACTTCGCTAATGCCACTCGCCCGCACATAGCTTTTGTTGTGGTCTGCTCATGTGTGTGCGTGTGTGTGTGTGTGTGTGTGCGTGTGTGTGTGTGTGTGTGTGTGTGTGGCTGCCTAGCTGGCAGTTGGTTCCGTTCCGCTCCTACGTGTTCCATATTTCATTCTAATTTATTCAGTTGTGCATACATATTTTCGTTACGGGTTGCCTCAGCGCATCCATGCATTTCCTTCTGGCTGGCTCGGTTCGTTTGGTTCAAACTATCGCTTGACTGCAGCAACATCGGCAGCAGCAGCAGCAGCAGCAGCAGCAGCCGCAGCAGGTGCCGTCGGCAGCACTATCACACCGATGCCACGCTGCCATTCAGCAACGCCGCTTGGCTCTGCTCAGTGGCTTGCATATGATTTACTCTTTAAAGTTAACCGCTCCGCCCCGTCTCAACGGCCCGTAATTGTGGCTCAATTACATGGAAAAGTTGCCAAATTGAATTTTTAAATTTCCACATGTCTGCGAGAGAGTCTTGAAAATAATTTATGAGCATGCAGAAACCAGCTCAGACCAGACCAAGCACAAGCTGGACCAGCTGTAGCATCGGCCTCTAACGTTTCTTGATGCTTCAAAAGCCAATTTCTCTATAAAGAATGAGTGTGTGTGTGTGTTTGACTACATACATACATAGCGTATGTTTTCTTTTTGAGCAAAAACCATTTCATTGTGGCGCTAGCATCTTGAGTGCACAGCGTATACCATATGCTGACTCTTAAAGCGTTTTCTAGAATTTCTGTCAAAGCCTTTGAAGTGCTTCAGCATAAATGGAAATTAAGACTTTGATTTTGTGATTGATTTACAATTACATTACAAAAGATAAATGCATTATAAATTTCAAGAAAAATTTCTTTAAATGCAGAAAATGATTTTCCAGGAAATGAATCGAAATACACTAGAAAAGAATATCTAAAGGAAATGTTTGTTCTTTGAATTAAATATTTTAAACCTCTGATATGTGTTTTCTAGTAAACATTTTTTTTAAACATTTTTTTAAAATAATTTTTTTTTTTTAATAATTGGTAAAATCAAGTAAAGCTTAAGCTATTTAATAATTATATTAAATATATTTCTAGCAATTACATTTCTAAAATAAAAATTCAGTGAAATTATGTGTATTTGAAATGAAATTTTCTAGGAAAATACACTTGAAAAGAAAACCTAAAACAAATGCTTGTCATTTAAATGAATTCATATAAATACACACATATACTGGGACTTTAATTTTCTTAAACGAAATTCAATAAAAATCAGAAATTGTTATGAAATGCTATTTAAAAGAAATATTTGTGCTATTAATAAATTTATTCAATAGACTACTATAAACTAGCTTTTAATTGCTTTCCCTTAAAGAGCAAAATACTTTAGTAGAAAATATATTTGGAATATATTTAGCAATGAAAAGTTTAGTCAGTTGAACTCATGAATAAATATTTAAAACTCTTTTTCAATCAGACAATTCACACGTTTCCCTCTATCATCGCCTTCAGCTTTAAAGCTCTTAGTCAGAAATGACTTTATTTTTTTAGTAGCCAATTTAGAGCTGCAGCAGCGATAACGACAGCTGCATGCGAAAAGTTGTAGCATATCAGATGGCGAGAAATTTGTTATTTAAATGAAATTAGTTGAATTGTGGGGCACTGAAATTGGTTCGTCACGTATTCACTTGGCCACATCCGCAGGAGCAACGGCAACAGCGGCAGCATCATTTGCAATGCCAGCTGCAGCTGCAGTTAAAGTTTTTACAATCCACACACACACGGAATGCTTGGCCAGCCCATAACCCCAACACGCCCACGTTCTCAACTAAGTTATGAGCGCATAGTTTTTGGCAATAATATTTACATTGCCGCAGCACTATGCGGGGCAACGTGCCGCCCGTGCAACATAAGCAGCTGAAGAAAGAGTTGCATATACATATAGAGAAAGTATGTGTGTGTGTGTGTGTGTGTGAGAGAGAGAGAGATAGAGAGAGAGAGGTACTTACATTGTGCTCGTCCGCACTAAAATCGGTTGACCGAAAAATGCCGGAACATTCTCGTCCATTAGCGAATGTGTTTTGATGAAATTTAATGTGGGATCCGGAAGCGTTCGTGAATCATTGTGACAGGCGCCAGGACGCGGTTCGGGTACCTAAAAAAAAAAATGTCCATGACGACGACAGCGAGACGAACGACAAAGAGAGAGTAAAACGGGAAAAGAGAGAGAGAGAGAGAGAGAGAGATTTAATATAAATTATTAGTATCCTTCAGTATATGACTGCAATGTGGTTATGGTTATGGTTATGCTCGGTCAGTTGTTGCTGCTCCTTGGCCTGCTGCCTGCTCTATCTCTCTATCTGCTACTCATTCCTTGCCACAGAAGGGAGCGTATAAATTGCATTTGCGGCGCTCGCGCTGCTCGTAACAAATACCCGTACACAACGTTCCGGAAATTGCTCAGCACGGCAAAGTGCAGACGGACAAAGCAGCGCCGGAAAGTGTCCTTTGTGCGAGTGTGTATCTCCCCATATATATATATACGTATATATATGTTGCGTATGTGTTTGAGCTTACTGTCTGTGAGCTTTCTGTTTTCTGTTTTGGCAATGATTTGGTTTATGAATCGCCAGCGGAAAATGCCCGCTCGCATGTTGACTTCGCTGATTCGTGTGTGTTGTGTGGAAATTATTAAGCATCAGGCATTCAGGCAACTCCTTTTATAGCGATACAGGATGTGTTAGTCATATGGTTGAAAGTACAAAACAACAAGCCCACAATATACTGCTGCTTTGTCTGATATTTTATGTGAGTCTCATTTACAATCTTATCTGACTGGCAATGAGTTATACTGTACATGTTTGTGAAGAAATTGTTTAAAATTATATAAACATGAAATTCACGAAACAGATGCTTTGCTTAATAATTGACTAATTTTTGTATTAAACAAAATTGATTTTATTCAAATTGAAGCATAAATTGAAGAGATATAACTTTGTAAACTATTGAAAAAATAACAAACCTCATAGCCTTATTGGGATAGTTGTATAACAGAAGTATAACACTTGTAACATAGCAGAGCTCTAACTAAAGAGCTCTAATATTTAATAATTCACAAACTCTCAACTGTTTGTGGACTGCAAGCATAACAAGAGACAATGCTAAGACTCTGCAAAAAAATTTTGCGAACTTTTAATGACTTTCCTATATATTCTAAATAATGCATTCCCAGTTAAACATTTTAGCTGTCTTTGCGAATACTTAAACACTTCTTTCATAATTCTATTAAAGAGTTTAATTTGACTTTATTCTTTTCGTTTATTATAGATACAATAGCAAATTGAAGTTCTCTAACACTATGGCTGGTGGCGGCTGGTGTTATATTAAAAGTTTTATGCATTTCAAAGTATGGCAATTGTTTCGAATTTCAAACATCTTCAATTTCTAATTTGGCTCTCCATGAACCGCAAAATTCCGTTGGCCAAAAACCAAAATGCCAGCCGTTAGCAGCATGTGCAGTCAACTGGCTGGCATTTCGGCGAATACATTCGTAATTCAAATGCAAATTTTTGCCAAAAGAAAAGTAAGTTTTTCCTTTTTTTTTTTGTTCTCTTCGTTCCTGTGGCCGTAAATTGTGAAACAGCTGCGCTTAACTGCTTTGCCGCAATCGATGTGAAAGTGAGCATTAACCGAACCACACCCATATATACATAGGTATATATATTGATAACTGAAATAGTGTTACGCACCTTGGCATTATTTACTGGCAGCCAGTTGGAGTTGATGCCGCTCTGCTCCTTGAACTGTCCCTCGAATGTGTCGGCTATGTCCTGCGGTTAGCATGAGCATGAGATGAAAGAGAGTGAAAGGAAGAGAGAGAGAGAGATATATAGACAAGTTAAGGTCTGGGCCGCAGTTCAGGTAAATCGTAATTGTGCACTCACCTGCAAGGCGAAAGCACAAACCGCTGAGCCGGGAATTGAATTTGTTGGCGTATTAAAAACGCCATAAATCAATTTGGAGCTCATGGAGCCGTACTGTCCCTCGACGAGATTGCTAGCCGATTCTGTGGGCAGCAAAATATATAAATATATATATATATATATATATGTATATATAAAATATTATGTGAATCAAATTCAAAGCTCTGCGTTGCCACTTACGTATCTCATTAAAGTAGAACGGATAGTCGCCCGGTATGGAGCAATTCAGACGAGACTTGAGGAACGAGGTCCAGCGATTGCGAAAGCGATGCGGGCCACCCTTATCCCATTTACAGACGCGTGCGACACGCGAATAAATCGCCTGAAATGCCAGAAAAGATAAATATTAATAGTGTGCTGGCGGCGATAGAAGAGGAGGAGGTGGAGCAGGAGGCGGCGGAGTAGTCCAAAAAGGGCGGCAAATGCAGCTAATCGGTCCATTGATGTGGTCGCATCCCAATAGAAAACCAACAAACGCGGCTCCATAAACAAATAGCCGGTAAAATCCAGAACCGATAACTGTATTTGGCCATTGGACCAAAGCCAAAGCCATGGCCAAAGCCAAAGCCATGGCCAAAGCACGAGCCGGAAGTGTGCACGCATAAAGCAAACACAAGCAAAATGGCCGACCAATATGGCGGCGATAGCACCATTTCCGCTCGCTGTCGCTCACTCTCTTTCCCGCTCTCTCTCTCTCTCTCTTCCAATCTAACCAATTAGATTGCCATACATTTGTTGTAGATACGAATTCATTTTGGATTTTTGGCAGCATTTTCAAATCGATTCGCGGTACTCACCTTGCCACAGTTGATGAATTCCACAGCCGTTTCCCGAAAGAAGAAATAGACGAAATCTCCCTGGGTAAATGAGCTCACAAAATTTGGCGCTGCAAATTGAGAAGAATATGAAATTATAGAATAAAACTGACAAACGAGCGAATGCGTTCAAAAGTTAAGTCATAAATTCCATTTATAGTTTTGGCTGTAAACAATTTTTATGTTCAACCGTCTCATAGGATTCTCATAGAATTTATACGAGAGTCGTGCGACGAATCGAATCGAATCGAATCGATATCGAGTGTCAGTCTTAGACATTAAATTTAATGAGCAGCACATGAGGCATAAAGTTTTATGCGAGCTCAACTGCAGTCAGAATTTGACAAAGATGTAAAAAGTTAACCTATATAGATATAGCCAAAGGCTCAAGTTAGATTGGGATTAATATAGCTAAAGAATATTTAAATACATACATGTATTATTTTGTTTATATAAATTAAATTTGCATTTGAAAAAAAAAAAAAGAAACATTGCTTAAATTCCATTTGTTATACTCTTTCCTGAACATGGTCAAACATAACTTTAAGAGCCTTTAGTCAGTGAATCACCTGCAACGCGAAGGCCGCATAAAATATTCAGGATGCGCATAAAGCAAAACGAACGGATGGCTGAGGCTGATATAACTCAAAACAGTAAAGGACAGCCAACAGGCGGGCCAGTCAAAGCTGTCATGTCTATTCAGTTAATGGAAGTTGACCATATGAAAATCGTAGCGTCCAGCGCTTGAAATATGCAAAAGGCAACCGCACGCAGTGTGACTTCGATATATTGACTGCTCGAGCATTGAGAAGCTCACAGCGATGCCAGAGACTGCAGTGATGTGAGAGATTCACACAGACATACACACACACACACACAGAGAGACAGACAGACAATCGGACTTAATTCAATTCAAGTGGCGAGCATTTCACTAATATAGAGAGCAAGCACACTGCACAATAATAATCATAACAGAGCCGACATTTCAATTACGACGAGTGCCACGACGAGGCAAGCTCTTAAAGAAGAGGCCGTAATGCAGATGGAAGCTGAAAATGTTGTAAACAACTTACCATTGAGACTGAGGCTATCGTATTGTTCCGTTTGGAGAGGCTCACGATAGATAATCGGATCACTGCCGCTGAAATCTGCCACAGTGCCTGAATATAATTCGTTGTCTGAAAAAAAGCAGAAAGAGAACATTTTTTTTATATAAGTAAAATATTTTTATACTGTTTAAAATGTGGCCGAGCGGCTTATTAAAGGCAAAACCAATAAACTTTCAGTTACAAAGAAAATATGGCTAAATAATGTTTATCATATCTTAGCCTAATATTTTGATATTCTATTTCACCTTTTCAATCAACATCTTAAATCAATTAAAAATCAGTTTAATAAATGCTTTGGCCCATCAAATTTCAACGCTTTCCGCGCACTTTTATGGATGCACATAAATCGCGGCTGGAAATTTGTTATGCATAATCCAAAGTATCGTTATTATCTGCTTGTAAAAATTTTCGGCGCATTATATCAGAGAAATGCGACCAAAATTGGCGCTAATAAATGTCAATTACACGTCGCATTTTATTAAGTGTAAATGATATTTTTTATGTGCAAATTTGAGCTCACATTTGCAATGCAATAAACTTTTATTTTGCGTGTCGCATGAATGGAGGGCAGCAGGAGGCAGGCGAGGCGAGGCAAAGCAAACTTTTAGCAACGGCCAATTTACGTAACTAAAATATGCAAAAAGTCTTCAGACAGAGCCAGAGACACAAATTACGTATTACTAAGAAATTTGTTTATGTCGTCGAGTCGACCCGAGTCAAGTCGAGGCGAGTCGAGCTGAACTGAGCTGAGCAGAGCAAAGCCGAGTCGATTCGAGCCAACCCAAGCGAATGAAAACAATAAAATATTAATCAATTGTTGCTTTTTTCTCTGCGGCACTTGCGCTCATTACACATACGCAGCGTGTACATGCGGACCAAAATGAAAATGCGAATTTGCGAGGAAAATTTAATTAAGTTAAACGAGAAAATACAACAGCACACACAATACAACAACAGAAGCGGCTGCAAAACTTTTGACATGTCTTCGGCGACATTGAATTGCCCTGCGGCCAGAAGGGAGCCGTGAAGTGTCCCTTGCTCCGCCTTAGCGCAAGATAAATGAGTTTTTTCTGCCTCAACTTTTTACTTGCGGAATTGCCTGACTGCCTGACTGGCTGTGCCTGTGCCTGCCTGCTGGCTTTGGCATTGTCAAACTTCAATTCCACGAGCAAAAGAAATATGAAAAAAAAAAAAATAAATAAAAATAAAGAGCAAAAGAAAAAGAAAACGAAAAGAAATACACAGAGCAGCAATAGCAACAGCAGCAGTAACATTAACAACAACAACAACAACAACAACAAGCAGATCGCGCAACCGGAAATGCCCAGCAAGCTGGCTACGTTGCCCGTTTATTGTCTGGCCGGAAATGGTTTTGCCTGAGGCCCAATACAGCAGCCGCACCCCCAGCACAGCGACTGTCCAATGGAGGAGCTCATTGCCAGCCGACGGCTCAATGACAGAATCGATTGCTATGTTGGCTTTGTGCGACGCGCCCGCAGGCGCTTTGGCCAAAAGTTCGAGAGCAACAGCGCCGAGTCGAGCAAGCCAAACGCCACATTATCGTTGCATCTACAAGTAGCATTGGGACAGCACGGCAAATGGAGAAGGCACAGGCTTGGTTGGACGTCGAAACAAATCTTCCAGCAGTCTGTTGAAAATTTTGCATAATGTTTGGGCTTGTCAGGCATCTGACAAGGCAACCGGTAGACGTTTTCCCTTGTTGTGAACAAGCTAAAGTTATTTTACTCTCTTTCAAATTTTGTTTAATTACCCACACACAGATACACACAGACATCATACACACGAAGCGCTCAGCAACAGCCGCAGGAGAAATAATGAAACTTTGACAATAAATTATCTTTTTAATTTATCAAATCTATTCTAAACGATGCCAACATTAGAAACTAAGAACACATTTCCTCAATTTAAATAGAAATTCTACACAAGGCAGAGTTTGAAGTAAACACAAGTTAGCTATTTACGCCAGATGTAGTTAACATCCTCGATAGTATAGTGGTTAGTATCCCCGCCTGTCACGCGGGAGACCGGGGTTCAATTCCCCGTCGGGGAGGAACGTGAAATTATTTTTTTTTTTTGGTTAATTCTTTTTGATTAAATCTGAATGTTTTATTCTTTTTGATATGTGAAATATAAAAAATAAAATCGACTCATTCCCAAAAATATACACATAGATACATTTTGTTTTTCAACTATTATTTATATAAATTAAATAATTGTTTAATAGAATTCTTAAAACAACATTTTAAAAATAAAATGAGCAACTCACGTCGCCTCTCCCCGACGGGGAATTGAACCCCGGTCTCCCGCGTGACAGGCGGGGATACTAACCACTATACTATCGAGGACGCTAAGTGCCGTTTGCCAAATCCATCTAATATTTTGATAACACATTTTTAATGTCTTAGAATAAATAAAAATGCATTTATTAAGAGCTATAAATAAATTTAAATAATAAACCATCTAATCTAATCATATTTTTAGCACGATAAGCACAGCTGATAAGTTCTTTATTTGTTATTCGAATTTTCATATAGAAAACCTAAATATCTACATATTCATTAATTTTTCACCTGAATTAATGCTGCAAATCTGATGGTATTTGTGTTTGCTGGCTATTATCGGATAATCGAACAATTTTCCAAACGCCTGAACTCATCAAATATGGCTAAAAGCCCCGCCAAATTGACAACATATTGTGCTGGGGCCTAAGCCAGCGGCTCAACGTTTAGGGTTGGCTGGCAGTTTGGACACACAAATGCCGCAAACTGTCCAACAATTTATGCAAAACTGTGAAAATTGCATAATTATAAAAAAAGAAGCTTACATGAATTTGATGCGTGCATTATAATTTCATGTTAATTCGCGTACACCCACACAGCCAGCCGGACGGGCAGCCGGGATTTGTGGACTTTTGTGGATTGCGCACGGGTGTGAAATCTGTGCGGTAAATCGATAAAATTTACAATGCCACAGCGGCTCACGCACGCAAACAGACACGTGTACACACGCCAAAAATGGAGGAGGGCGTGCAGGGGGGACAGCTCTCAAAAGTGAATATAAAATTTGAATTACGTGACAAGAACGCAACAGAATGAAAATGTCGAGAGCAAACTAAAAAGAAAGAAAGAAAAAAAAACGCAACACAAAAATCCAAATGCGAGTCGACAGCAGCAAGCAGAACGGGCATACATTAAAAATGTCGTCTGGTACAAATTAATTTTGCTACTCACCGACCGCCTCGCCGCCCCCCAGGCGCCCATAACATGCCCGGAGCCGCCCCTTAACGGGTGACTGTTTAAATTAAGAGGCTGTAAAAGTCACGCGGTGAGTGAAAAGTAAAAGCGTTCGTTCGTTCGTTCGTTCGCTCGCACGTTCGTTGGTTCGCTTTTCATAGAATCTGCTGGCAGCGAATTTCCCATTCGTGGTGGTGATAAATAACGAATGCTAATTTTCTATCATGAACGCGCCAGAGGCAGGGGGCGGGGCGGGGCGGGGGGCAACTGGAGTGCAGTGGCTGCGGGCGCCAGCATGGGCCAGGTGAAGCTAACGGCCAATAAAAACATTTGCTAAATACGCGCGCAGGGGAAGCGAGCATGGGGTGTGGGGCATGCGACGATGGGCGTGTCAAGTAAACGCTTTAAGCTACACTCCAAGCTTAAAGTTTTGTCATTAAACTTTCCTTTTTTTTTCTGTTTGTTGGGAAAATTGCTAGAAAATGCAAATTTCCCAAATGGAAATACGTAACGAGGCATAATAAGGCCACCCAATTCGTACGGCCGAGTTGCCCGAAACGAGCTCTATGCATGAATTTCAAGATTTCCATCATCATATTTTCCTCTACTCTATGATAAATTGGCCAAACATTATAGACAGAACAACGAATCAGAGCAGTCAATTGTGCACTTAAGCACAGTCCATTTACAGAGGATTTAGCTTTTTGTTGAATAAGAATTTAGAAAATATTCAGATTTGACTTCTCGCATATTCCATACGTTATAAATTTGCATATATGTATGTATATACAATAGGAACAACTCAGCTGGGTTGCTGCTTAAGTAAACGCAGCCTTTGGCAGCCCTTTAGGCACGGCCTGTGCCACAGGGCGTTGAGGTCAAAGGGCAAATGTAAAATTTATGAATCGCTGGTAATTAACAATGGAAATGCAATTTACATCGCGACCAGAGTTGCCATTGTCGCCGTTGTTGGTCACCATTGCGCCAGCTAACGAGGCGCACAATAAACACGGTTCTACGACCCCCAAATGCTCCTCGCCCGCATCTCTCTCTCTCTCTCTTTCTTCCTGCTGCTGCTGCCTGTCACAACATCGACAGAACACGAAAAGTTTTCAACGCTCACACTCCGTCTAACTGTCCCATTCCGCTTTGTTTCGCAGTCTTTGGCCATATCGTTTGTTCTCTTTGAGGTTCTGCTTGCATCTAATTGTTTTTTACTGTTGGCTCTCTCTTTTACCATGCCCTGTATTTACTCTCTCTTTTTGCTACAGCTAAGAGTGTGAGCTAATTATATTTGCTATATTTATTATATAAATTTCCATATCAACTTTTCTGATGTTAATACTGTCTATAAATAAGAAATTTCTTATATTGAATCTTTCTCTTCTCCCTACAGGGTATCTGCTCTTCGTGCTCACTGCATGCATAGCACTCTCTCTGTCTCTCTCTCTCTCTCTCTTGTCGCCATTGTTTCGTGCAGCGACATTTGCTTTTATTGTTTGCTCATTACCTGGCGACGAGCACAAGGAGCAGACCAAACGTTATCCAGAACCTGGAGTACGGCCTCAGCACTCGGAACTTTCGTGCCCGCAACTACTGTCAGCGTTGCCACCTTGTCCGCATTGCAGCAATTGCAGCGCTTAACTCATTTTAAATGACAATCTAGCGTGCAGAAATTATGCAGCAAAAGCAGGCATACAAAAAACTACCACCCCTTCCTAGCCCCTCTGCCCCTTATGCTACTTCAAACATCGCCTCTCTTGGCGCTTCTCATAAAGTTACTTTGTGTTACTTGTGCTTTGTGAGCAGCTTTTTTCCTGTGCAAATATTTGACCGACATTGTCTGGGCCTGGACTCGCTGCCGCACTGTCTCTAGCCGGCCGACAGGTTCGATAAACTCTTTAAGTGATTTAATCGATTTTCATAATAACAATGATAACTACAAGGACAACAACAACAACAACAACTGCAGCGGAAAAGGCTCTTTAAAAGAGACTAGTTGATGGCGCAACGAAGTTCATCGCGTTGACTGCGGCAATTTGCATATTTTTGCATGTTTTACTATGCAGCAGACACACACACACACACACACACACAGAGACACACGCTAATACATAAATTACACTCATTTTCAATGACAGTCAGGCGAGTGTTTAAGCACGCGTAACTTTATTACATGCCACATGCCGCGGCGCCGTCAACGTCGACATCGAACGGAACCCAAAAACCTTTGCCAGAACCAGAACCAAAACCAGCAGCAGAACCACCAGAGGTTTACCCAGGATATGGTTTGGTTTGTTTGCTGCTTGTAGCGCATTCGCGTTTTAAATATTTTATGTAAACATATTTTTTGGACAGCTCTCGGTTTGGGGCGGCTTTATGCCACTTTAATTACGACCTGCGTGTGTGTCGAGTCGAGTGTAAGGCCGTTAGTTAAATAGCTCGTTTAGGAATAATTATGTGCACATATACGTACGTATACCCGTACAATGCCCACTTTAAATTTGCCTCAACACACTCTATACCCCAGCACTCTATCCGTCAGCGAGCTCAATGTACTGCAAATTACTTCATTTGAGTCACAACATTGACTCCCGGGGCAAGGCGGAAATATCGCTGTGAAATGCTCGAGGGATTTTATTAGACATCTAAATGAATTTACAGTCAAAGGCATAGACTATAAGGGAGTTTATTTTTCCCGGATTTACGTGTAACATACGTAGGAAAATACTCCATAATTTAAATGTTTAGGTGTGACGGTTAGAGGTAGGCAGACGAATGTAGCTTCATTGGAGATATAAAATATATCTAATTCTTTTTCGCTCCTTCCCTCTTTCTCTATATTGCTTAGCTCTCTCTCTCTCTCTCTTTTCTAGCTCGCTGACTATTTATCGTTTAAATCTTTATGCTCTGCTCACAAGATCAACCTCGCACTCGCTCTGAGCAAGAGTCTTCGGTTCTTTCTTTTCCCGAACGTCGACTAGGGAGCGATACGATTAACCCTCACACAATCAATCTTCACATTCACATACGCTCACATACGCTATTGATGTGTTTAGCAAAGAGAACCCTCGCATGCATAAGATTACATATACAAAAGACTTTCTGTGTCATGCAACTCAACCCCGAACGGTCGGGGGTTAAACAGATCGGGAAACAAAAGAATTCAGTCCGATCGCGAACGAACTCGTTAAAGAGCCGACGCAATCGCATGCTCTCTGAGTTTGTTCTCAAAGTGTGTGTGAAAAGACAATTGAAAAGCGATCCACAGATATTTGCGTGCTCTGATTTGTAGCTGTCCAACCTTCGCTCTATGTAGCTCTCCTGCTAGCTCTCTCTCTCGCTATCTTTCTATATTAAATTACCTATCTTGGATTCAACTCTTGCCTCACTTTGCCTTCTCCTCCCTCTCTCGCGCTCTATCCTGCTTATATTTTAATCATGCTCTTCCACTTCTTCATTCAGTTTTCATAATAATATCAAGAAACATATTTCATCATATATGCAATTAATAATATTTCAATTTAAACCAACACATCCACCTTCAGCCTACTGCCACACACAGCCGACGCCATAATCCGTTTGCCAAGAGATTTGTTGTCTTTCCGCAAATATTTCAAGGCAATTTCAATTGCGATTGTGCACGCACGGGTTGCTTTCTTCGACTTAAACCTGTCTAATTAATCTCAAATAGACTCACACATGTGCCAGAGCTGTGCCTGTCTGTGTGCGCCTATTAATTACGATAATTGCGGCCATGTGGCCATGTGGCTGGCCTAGTTTTCGGGCTGGGACCCGAAAGACTTTGAGCTCTATTTTATGAGCTCGATGATGGCTTTAAGAATTTGACAGGCCTTGGGCACTGGCACAAGTCCAGGGCCATATTTGTGCTATAATATTTTCGTTTTTCCTTTTCTTCTTTTTCTCTTGGCTCATGGCTCTTGGCTCTAATTACATTTCACTTTAGCGGCGATAAAAATGTGCAGCCAACTTGGCCAAACTTGCCCAAAAATGGAATAATCAAAGCGCTGCACTAGCAACAACAGCAACAACAGCAGCAACAGCAGCTGCCAGAGCTCTTCAGTTGGAGACGAGGTCGAGGCTCGAATTCAACTTTGGCAACATGTCTTGTGTGCCGCATAATTACCCGACTTCCGTCTGGGCGAGGGAGGACGAGCAGAGCTTGAATATAATGCTCCCAACTTTTATTATGCTGCTGCCTTCATTGTCTTATTGTTCCTTGGGATTTTCTTCTGCTGCCAATGCTGCTTGCTACCCCGGCCATTGCTTAGTTCTTTGGTCGTTTGCTGGGATTTTGCAAATTTTGCAATTAGCTTAATTTGCTTTTTATTGGCGCACCACAATTATCAGCTGTTGGCTTTTTGTACAAAATCTGTTCCAGTTTTTGCGACACGCCCGCACACAGAGAAAAACCTCTGCCCCAGAGACCAAATGCTCTGCACTGCAGCTGTCTTGTATCCGTCTCAGTATCTGTATAGCTGTGTATAGCTATGTATCTGTGTATCTGTGTATCTGCATCTGTGCTGCTCGTGCTCGCTTTGCTTAGAAATGATCAAATTAAAAGTTAATGTCTTGGCTTGGCCATTGTGGAGCATAAAACAAATGCTTTTGGATTTCCATCTAATGGCCAATGTTATGTAGCTTAAGCAATGAAAATGGATTTTGGTTTTCGCTCTTCGCTCTTCGCTCCACGCTCTACGACCATTTGACAGCACATCTCATAAATTTCGATGCACTTGTAAAAATTCTTGAATAAATAACATCAAGTTGTTCCTTTTTAAATTTCTTTGAGTTTATATTTAAAAGCTAATTGTAATTTGCAACACGTGAAAATCCACTCAAAAACTTTTTCGACCATATAATTAAAGTAGGAAAATTAAAAGTCTAAGTAGCCATAAGATAGCAGACCGCAAATCCTGCACCCATACTGGTCCATCCTGGACCAGGACCTGAACCTGAACCTGAACCTGGCCAGGCCAGACAAATGATATGCCGCCTCAGAGCAGACCCAACAGTCTGCGGTCCCACAAACAAATGACTCCACTTACCCAAAGCAGAGCTTATGCCACTCATTTATTTCGAAATCATTGTGTTTGTTTATCATTAGACGTGGGGCCTCAATTGTGGGTCTAGACTCCCCCAAGAGAACAACCCTGTTTTTGAGCCGGGCCAACACTTTTTACCTTTCGCCAGCATCAGGCTGCTCTGTGTGTGTGTGGCTCCATGTGGCATCAACTGGTTTATGGCGCACAGTTTGATGCTCATTAAGGTTAAGACGAAGTGAAACAACCCTTGAAGCGGCCACCGCCACTTGGAGCCAGCTTTGGCACCCACTCGACGCGACGTCAAAGAGCCACCCGAAAATATATAACAGGGAAAAGCACCAAAAACAAAAAAGCAACCAAACAACGCCGAAATAAAAATAATAAAAAGCTGGAAAAATGTGCAACATTAAAAGTTGAGCAACTTGTTTACGCGACAGTTGTGGCTGTGTTTCATTCCACTCGTTCCAACTCAATGAAACCCCATCTTGCTTTACCCTCTCTGGCAGCTCTCTCCCTGTCTCTCTCTCTCTCTCTTTCTCTCTCTCTCTCTCTCTCTCTCCTTTCTAAACACATATGAAAATTTGTAGCACACATTGCGGCATTTATAGTCTACGAAATGAGTAGCTCGTTTTGTTCGTGGCAGGCAGCGGCGCCTGTCTGACTCGTTAAGCTGTTTTCCTTAGCCGTTTTCTTTAGCTGCTTCACCCATTTTGCTGTGCTGTTTCATAAATTATGAATTATGCTCTTTCACAGCTTTGTGCTATGTGGTTTCTGGCCCCAGCTCAATTCACTGCGAGCATTTGTCGTCATCGATATTAATGCTGGGGCCGACAAAACTTTTTAGCTTTCTTGATATTGGGTTAACCTTTTGCTGCCGCCGGGTCGTAGGATCCCAACAAAAAGGCAACTTTGGCCAATCAGTTGTGATGCTGAAGGTTATTGTGTTAGATAATTTCTATGTTTCTGTTGTCTTAACAAACAGCTTAGATTAATGCGATAAGCAGTCAAGTGTGCTAATGCAAAATGAAATGAAATATCATACAAATAGGCTGAATGTATAACGAAATTTTCAATTAAATGAAATTTTCGCTAGAGTATGGTATATACTTTTAATCTCTATCATAATTGAGTAACTTTTGCGGTTCATTTTTGGCTTTCACTTGCCTAATTGCCTAAGTTAGCTCTGCATAGAAATGTTTGTTAAGGCGTCATAAATATGGGAATGGGATTAGCAATTTCTATAGCTTAATATGGACAGTTTGTACCAAAAAGTAAGTGCGTATCGGAAGTAATTTTCTTGTATTAACTGCCATTGTAAGAGTATCAACATATCTTGTGGATTATCTAATCAGGCTCCTGCTTGAAACATATCAAAATTCAGCCAATTCATATTCAATTGTGTTTGACGATAAGATAAGAGCTCCCACAAATAACATGAATACGATACAAATCCCATCTAAGATACTTCAGCAACGCTGCACACCATAAAAGCTAACGAGCTCCTTGGCCACATATACACAAGGAGAGCCATAAGTAAACCCACAGAAACGACCACGCTCGATTAGCATGGCAAATTGACCCAAATTGAAACGTGAATCATCGGATCAACGAGAAGAAAAACAAAAGAAATTTAAGTAGTTTTCAGTTTTGCTCTTTACGATGTCTAATGTCCGTCGTCCTTGATCCAGACATCCTTTCAGCTCATAGCCGCTGGCGTTCATTGTAGTGCCAATTAGCCCAACAAGCAGATGAATCGTGACACATTCGAAAATCCTTTTAGCTGGAACATCCTTTCGCCTTAGACTTTGTTATTTCTGCTTCAACTGTGTCGCTGTGTTTTCTTTCAATTTTTTCTTTCTTATTTTTTGTTTTTTTTTTTTTTTTTTTGTTTCTGCTCTGCTTTTTTACGATTACTGCGAGACATAACATAATTCATATGGCACAAACAGGATAACAGACGGCCAGGTTTTTTCGGGTGAGTCCTTTGCCGCATTGTTGCCTGTTGTTGTTATTTACTCAAGTTTAGTGTTAAAAATATGAGCCAAAGCAAACATAAAGCAGAGCTGCCTGCTGCGTCGCCTACCTAAACATACTATAAATTACAAGCGAGCTGCCATAAACACACACACACACACACACTCGCACACACACTCGCACACACACTCGCACACACACTCTTACAGTTCAGCACACACACTCGAACGTACATCCTGTTGAAACAATGACAAGGGCTGGGGCTAGGTAGCCGTGGCGTATGGAAACAGTAGACACGTTTCTTGAGGCTTCTGCGTGTTGCTTCCTTCCGTGCGTCCTTCCTTCCGGTATGCACAGAGGTTACCAGGAACTGCTCCGACACGAGGACCAGCCAGCCAGCAGCAACAGCAGCAGCAGCAGCAGCCAGCTTGTTAATCCGTTGCCCAAACCCGTCTCTCGCTTCTCGTCTCTCGACTCCTGTTTGCTTTACAGCTTACGCTTTTAATGCCCGTTTCTTCGACATATGTAAAGCGTGCTGAGGCCATTGCTCAAAACGTTCCTTTCTTCGGCTCTGAATGTGCCTTTTGACTGCTCATCTGAGGCTCGGCTCCGCTTTGAGTCATTGAGACCCATATACTATATATATGGCAATGGCACTGCACTTGCCTTTGGCCACAGTCACAAATGTTTGTCCACGTCTTAAGCTCACGTAATTAGCAGCAATGTTACAAAGGAGACTCGCCCACTTAAAGTGCGTTAAAGGACTCTACTAAGTGGGAGACTTTATGAGAGGCTTACAAATACTTTTGCAGAAGCGATGGCTATACATTCCGAAAGAAATGAACATCCCACTTTGATTCAATTAGCTCAACACAAATTTCTTAAAAACGAGCAGAGCCTCAATTCACTTCTTCACTCAAAGTGATAAAATTTCGTATAGAAATGTAATTAAAATACATTGCTTCGTTGATAATTACTTAAACGTTTCACCTTGTTGATGTTCTTACAAGTGTATTTGGGTCTGCCATTTGGAGTAAGTCATTCAAGGTCCAATTTCTATTGTTATTCGACTAGCTCATAAGCAGCAGCTGTATGGCTGGCCGGGTCTAAGGTTGAACTTGTCTAATGCAATTGTTTTCGTTCTTATTGTTGTTGTTGCTGGACTCATTTCAAGAGCTAATTGTTCTTGTTAATGTTTTTGCTTGAAATAAAAAAAAAAAAAATAAATAAAAAAAGAAGAATAGTATAAAGAAATGAAATAACCAGCGGGAGTCGAATGGCTGGCTGGAGGAAGGGGCAGAGACATTCGTGCATTGTCCGCAAAAAGGGTCAAAAGCTGTGCTTATTTTTGTTCATTCTTCTTTGCACTTATTTCGCTTTGTTTGTATGTTTTGTTTGTTTATTTTCTTCCCATTTATGTTGTTTTTTTTTTCTTTTTTCCTTTTTTTGTTGCTGGCATTTTGTTTATTGTGTTTAGACTTTGTTTTCGAGTATATATATTTTACTGCAGCCGCTTTTGGCTTTTTCTACCAGTTTCCAGTGGTCATTCTCTCACTCTCTCCCTCTCTTTCTAGCTCTCTATCTCTATCTCTCTCTCTCCCACACACACTTCCACAATGTATATGTGTGTGTGTGAGTATTTTTGTATGCCTTTTACTGTGCACAGTTAGACGCTCATTAAAACTCTTGGCTCTTAGCAGATTTCATTGTTTTTAATGAAACTGACAGTAGTCACTGCTCTTCTTCTTCTTTTCGTAGTTGTTGTTGTTGTTTATTTTTCCGCTCGTTTTGCATTGCACCCGCATTGTCCTTTTGTCTATGGGTGTATGGGTGTGTGTGTTTGTCTATGTGTGTGTGTGTGTGTGTATGTACCTTGTCTCTGGTTAGTAGATAACGCGCCATTTATTTTCTTCTGGTCATTCGCTTAAGCCAATTTAAGTTGGCTAAAATAAATTAGCTGTGTTTTACTTTTAACGAGCGCAAACACAAGCACAAATAAAATAAAAAAAGAATAGCGAAAAAACCTAGGATAAAAGTACTTTAAGCCAAATTACGCTTAATTAATAAATAATCATGATCCGGGGGCTAATGCTAATTAATATTATGACAATTGCCATTCTAACTACCCGAAATTGAATACAAAAATGGAGACAACGATGTCCACCGTCCTCGATAGTATAGTGGTTAGTATCCCCGCCTGTCACGCGGGAGACCGGGGTTCAATTCCCCGTCGGGGAGAATTGTAAAAGTTTTTTTTTATAAATTGTATTACACCAATTTTTAATTAAAAAATATTATTGGTTGACTACAAGCTTTTTCCTTCAATTCTCTACCATACAAAATGCCTGTATAATACGAATCTGAAGCACATATTTGCTGTTCGACTAGCATTCAAATTCCACTCATTGTTATACAACATACTTTTTATTTTATGCAACATACTTTTAGGGATCACAATAAATTATTTAAATATTTTTAATGTTAAAATATTTTTATATTGTCAAATACGATAAACATTCTAGCGCAGAAAGTGCAAACTATTATGAAATAAAAAATAAAAAAAATATTTTTTTAAAATAGCTATCGTCACTCCCCGACGGGGAATTGAACCCCGGTCTCCCGCGTGACAGGCGGGGATACTAACCACTATACTATCGAGGACGTTGTTTTCAGTTTGCCAAATACCAGTTTTGTACTCAGCCTACTCTATTTCGTTGCGATCGAAAAGCGAATGAAATATGGTTGAAGTTCATCTGACTTATTTATTGCCTTCAATTTATACAAAAATTATTTTTGTTTATTAAATTATTTTGATATACATTAAAATACTGAAAAGTATATATTTTTAAATTAGCAAAAAGATTCTAAAATTTCTCCCCGACGGGGAATTGAACCCCGGTCTCCCGCGTGACAGGCGGGGATACTAACCACTATACTATCGAGGATGTGAACGAAGCTTTAGCAAAATGCCTACTTGTAATCAACCAGTTCTGTTTCAAATGCCGATCTCATCAAATGAAACAACGTTGGGTTCTGTTTTTCCGGGACTGTTGTTATTTCCGTGCTCATTTAGCAAGCGTTAATGAGTTCTGCAGCTACTCACACATACACATACATACAAAACACATTCACACAAGTATACTCACACACATGCGCACTCTTACAAGCAGTGGGATATCATTTATTTAACTGCTGCGAGCGTTGGCCCAGTTTTCACAAACATGCCACCAACTCCCGCGACCCATTCATCTCAACTCATGCCAGGTCGCATTTTGCATTGCCGCTGTTCGTACATTTTGTTGTTGTTGTTGTTGTTGTTGTTGCTGTTGCTTTTATTTACTGCCGCTGTTGCCTCATTTTTATTGTGTTTTTGTTTGTGTCGCTCTCGCAGTTCATTGATATTCATTTTGTATGTCTCTCATGCCACGCCCCATGCCAACGACACCCATATGTTGTCCTTATGCAAGCATTTGCATGGAACTTGTCCTCGCACATATACAATTCTGTTGTTGTTGCCGTTGTTGTTGCTTTTAATGCCACGGCTTTAAGCTTTGCTTCGTTGATTGTTTTTGTTCTTGAACACACTCGATTGCAATGCAATTAATTGGAAAATAATAAAACAAACTTAATGCGATTTGCTTAAACGTTTGTTGAACTCAAGCGTATTGTTGCATTTCATTCATTCTGCAAATGTTTGACACGCATTGCGATTCATTATCTAATCAATTAAGAAATAGCCAATATACAATAGAGACGACAAATCAGTTACCAATTGATAAAAATTATTGCATACTTTTGGGATGAGCAAATAAATATTGAAATCTTTATATGCTGACAGGGAACAGTTTGCAATTTATTCCATATTTGTAAAAAAAAAAAAAACTAACTAAAATAAACAAACATAAAAAACAGTATAATAATACATATATTTTTTAAAATGTTATTGTTAATAATATCTATTAATATTATTGAAGCAAACGGTTCTTAACATTTTCAATAGCCCAAGGCCAACTAATTTTTAATTAAAATTTTTTGTTGCATACTTTTGAGCGACACATTTAAATGCTGAGGTATTTGCATTAACTGGGAACAGTTTGCAGTTGAAATAATATATAAGTATATTCTTTTCAAAATTATTATTAAAATTATGCACTTTTTAATATATATGAAATATAGCATGCGCTTAAATTAATAATATTTAATTCAAGCGTTGCAAGTATCTTGATGCAAGCATGACTCTACTTTAGCTAAAGGCGCATTTCCATGAAAAGGTCAAGTTGCATACACACACGCACACACACACACACACACACGCACACACACAAGTGAGTGCTCTATTTCCGGTTGTATGCAAATGGGTAAATACGCCAAATTCCGCCGTCAGCTCCACTAAGCGATTCGAGCTTTAAAGCGAGAAAATTGGCAACGCGACCAAAATTGGCCCAGCTCTGCATTTTTCTTTTTTCCTTTTTCATTTTCATTTTTTTTTTTTTTTTTTTGGTTGCCTTTCTGGGGTGCTGTGGCTGTTGTTGTAGGCGCACAAAATGCAAATAGGTTTGCAAACAGGGTAAACGGACGTTCAATCTGCGTTGTCCTTGCCCGGACGCTCTCATACTGGTCCTTGACATTTTGCGCCTTCACCGACCCGGCGCACATCGTTCATGTCGCCATTCGTCAGCGTTTTAATCGCGTCTGTGCATTTGCTTGGAAAAGTCTAAAATTGAACGCAAGTGATGGCAATTTGTACGCTTCGCCGATGCCAGCGCTCCACTGGCCCTACCCCCTCCCCACCCATCGCTCCTTTTTTTTTTTTTTTTTGTTGCTGGAATGGGCGTGGCTGTAGCGAAAGGTTGTGCCGAAATTAATATGCGTCGGCTTTGGAACGGGCAAACTTTTTACCCAGGGATTTAACCTCTATAGCTCGTTGCTGCTGCCTTGCTGTGCATTGCCATTGGCAGGCTTCGGCTTCAGGCTCCAGGCTTCAGGCTTCATGCTTCAGTGTCGGCTCGTGATTAATGTGGCAAATGCGCACTTATAAATTATTTATTACTATTGTTCGCATTGTTTGCCGAGGCGTGATGCGCGAATCGGCAAGGCATTTAAGCCATATTTTTGAAGTGCTTCTCGAAGTGTCGCGCATTTATGTTTTCATAAATACGTATACTTAATATTCTGCTCACAAAATATATAAATATCAAGCATATAAAGCCTACATCTTGGAAGTTTTAATGCTCGCTCATGTTTTTTTGGGCAGTTTAATAAGATGTTTCATACAAACTAGAAAAGTGATGAAAAACATTTTATATTCTCTTATTGAATCGACTTCCTTTAGGAATGCAATATGGCTCTATTTTTTTTTTGGTAGCGCACTGAAAACATTTAGCCAATTAAGTGACAAAGGCGTACAAATTGTCAATTCATTTTCTAGGCAATCAGCATTCCAATCTCGATTTGCCTTGCAGCTAGCTAGCTAAAAAAGAAAACAACTCGAGTTTGGCTTAATTTTTTTTTTATTTTTCTTTTTTTTTTTATTGCCAAAGTTTCGTAATACGTCCTGCGATTGAAATTTATTTCGCATGCACTTTTAAATCGAACAAAAATAGATTCCTTCCGTCATATTGAAAGCGTGACGGAATGGTTGAATGGCCGATTGCTCGAATACCAAACGACAGAGTCGCCTCCTGCTGCTCCTCCCCCCCCCCCCCCCCCCCGCTCGCTCTCACTCTCTCCTCTTTCTCTCTCTAGTATTGGTGGCAAAAGCAATTGAAAACTTCATCATGGCTACAACAATATTTTTACTACGAAATTGGCACAAAAATGTTGTCCACGAACTTTTCGCTCAGCGTTAGGAAAACGGCCACAACAACAAAATCAAACTGAACCTGTGAACAAAATTGTTACTAAAAAACCTAAAAAAAAAATCTTAAAAAAAAATTGGCTATGAGAATAGAAGTTCATCAAGTGCCACGCCCACAAGCCACAACGCCCGCTGTCACGAATGAAACTGAATTGATAACATTTTCAGTTTAGCTGCTTTTTACATTATTTTCCAACTTTTTTTTCGGCTTTCATTTTGGCTTTATTCGGGCCAATTTGTAATCTAAACAACATGGCCTCGCTGCCATAGCCCGCCCGTTAAATATCCAAATCCTGGCGATAAATCGACGCCAGCAAAATGGCAAAAGCAACGCCAGCAATATGTAAAAAATGTCGTTTTAATATTGGCACCATAAAGCGTAATCAATGTGAAATAAGAACAAAAAGAAAAAAAAAAAGGGAAAATCTAGTGGGCAATGCACGACTTGCAGATACCTCGACTTGAGCTTGCTTGAATTTATTAATTGATTTTTAAGCGATATGCATAACGAAAACTATGATGGAGCTGCGATTAGTATGCGGCTAATGAGCATATTTAGCAGAATCTTTTTTTTAGCAGTAAACGGAAAGGAAGTTGAGTGACTTGGCTATCAAGCCTAAGCACGAGCCATTATACCACATTTAAGAAATTTCGCAGAGTATACAAAATGAAGTTGGATCCATAAGCAAAAATGGCAGCTGACGATGGCTGCTGCTGCTGACTGTTTGGCTGCTGCCTTCAGGTTGCCCAGGACGCCGGATGTGGCAGCTTGTTGATGATAAACTCTTATGACCCACATAGTCAGCGCCAGCAGCAGCAGCGGCAGCCTCCATGGATGTGGCCCAGATGTTGGCTGCATCCGCCGGAAGTTTGCCGCAACACTTAGCCGCCTTCTCCACAACACCCACAAACACACACAGACACACGCACACACGCACAATTACACAGATATAAATACATATTTGCCATGCACACAAACACATGACCACAAACACTTTGAAGTTAGTTATAAACGTTTATCGATATTATGGCACAAGAGCTGCGTCAGCTTGTGTTTTGTTTGCCCTAGCAGCAAAGTTTTTGCTAACACACACACAGATGCTCTACACCTTACATAAATTTGGTGTGTGTGTGCAGACAATGAAATGCAAACAAATCACGTTGTGAAACTTCAGCAACAACTCGCGAAAAACGCGTCGATTTATGGGTGCCAAGTGCAAAATATTATCACAAACTGCGCCAAGAGCTTGAGCTTCAACCAGAGTTGCCAGAGTTGCGTTTATTGTGCGGCATTTAGGTGTCAAAATTGCATGTTTATTGCTTGATTGCTTGACAATTTACCACAGCAATTAAAATTCATGAAATATCATCGCAACTTATCACACTCAAAAGTGAGTTACTATCAAAATGTCTGGCATTATTTTCAAAAATTAATGCTTTGGCTGCAAAGCAATGAATTGCATTTAATTTGTTTGATGTTATGCTAGAATTGCACATAATTTATGACTTTTTAGCAAATAATTTTGTGAATATTTAAAAAAACTTATGCCAGCAGCAAAATATATATTATTAATTAATAAAATATTTCTATTACTAAACAAAGTCCAATAGATTTCTCTACAAGTCTAGCTCAACTCAAATAAAAAATGATTTTGATTTGTAAATATTTTCTAAAATTTGCAATTGAAAAACTCATTATTAATATATATATATAAAAAAAACACATATTTTACTTTATATATGTTCTCTAAAATTTTCATTTTGATTTGCAAAAACTTATTGAAAAAAAATATATTAAATAAAACGCATATCCTTAATACCCTCAATTGGAATTTTATTCATTTTTTTGGCGACTGTATAAATAATGCCAAAATGCGCCACGCCCACAAAAAATTGCGCAAAAACCCAATCATAAATATCCAATAAAAGTGTCCAACAAAATGAGCGTCGAAAGCGCCAACAAAAACCAAGCAGCATAAACAAAATGCAAAATGATTGCCCAAAAAAGAAATAATAGAAAAAAGGCCAAAAACAGAGGAACAACAAAAATGTATATAGATATATATTATTCTTGGCCAGAAATATATTTCACATCACATCAACACATTATTCAGAGTATTGCCGTCAAACAATAACATTGTGAAATGCAAAATTTATCACGCGCAGCTCACTCAAAGAAGTCAGCTTTATGTATATATACTATATATAACTGGGCAAGGGGGCGGCGGACTGATGCAAATGCTTTTGCGCCGCATTGCATGTGGAATGACAATTTATATCCGATTTGCAACTGGCAAAAAAAATTGGAGTTATATATACATATATATATATATATATATATATATTTCTCTATATATATTCAAATATAAATGCAATAGAATGTTGGCATTCACATTCATATTCGTGGTTGTATTTTGTCGCCCGGGGTAATTGCATTTTTTTTTTATTTTATTTTTCTTTTTTCTGCAAATGTCGATAACGATTTATGCATACTACTGCTATAACTAGGAAGAGCATGAGACAGGTAACTGTAAAATGGCCACTTACCCGCCAGCACGGAGGTTGAATTGTGGCGTGGATCATAGGGGCACACGGCCTGTCCATTCTTAGTGGCCTCCAGCGTATAGTTGCTCTCGTTGATCACGTACGTGTTGCACATGGGCCGAAACGAGTTGGTGCCGCAGACGAATAGGCGACCTGGCGAGGGCACCACCATGATTCGTATATAGTTCTGACAGGCCTCCTAGAAAATGTCAAGAAATAAGAAAAAGAGAGAAAAATCAATTAATAATATTGTTAAATTGATAAATATAAAATCAGAATAGGAATTTCGACAAGTTTTTATTTTTTTATTTTTAATTATATATAATATTTTGTATATTTATTAATAAACAATCAAACTTCTATATAATGCAATTAAAGAAAAGTTTTTTTTTTTTCTCTCTGGCTCTTTTATAAGTTTTCATTTGAGCTCTTGGAATTCCCACAGAATAGCTAAACAATGGCAACGTTAAACAAATTGAAATATTTTCTCTAAACTACATTCAAAACATTTGAAGAAAACTCCAGCAGCAAAACCCACTCAACATAAGCTTAGCCTCATGAGAATATAGAATAATAATTATAATTTGCAAATATATTCATTGGAATGCACATTAGGCTTCAATGTAAGAGTGAAATGTGAGCCAGATGCATAAAACAATTTCTTGGCATAAAACATTTACTCATCACTCTCTCAAGCAAATTTTGCAATTTATTTTAGCGTCAGCTGCTTGCTCTAAGAGCTGCATGAATTAATAATTTCTATTTTTAGTTGTAAGAGTTAAACATTAATTTGCACAATTTCAACAAGGAAAATTGCATGCTGCCTGCAGTAATTTGTTAAACTCGAAAGCCGAAAAAGAAAAGCCAGAAAATATTTATTATGCAGTAAATACGCAGGCGAACTGTTGCTCAAACTGTTGTGCTCTGTGCACTAATTTCAAATGGGAAATGGAAAATGGCAAAATGGAAAACGACAGTGCAAATGCCAAATGCCAAATGAAGAAGATGGCATCAGGCACTAGCATATGCACATGTTCATCAAAAACTTGCATTTCCGCTTGCCATTTGGCCTGAATATGTAGGACGAGTCTCTCAACCTGCTCCGCACTGCTCTCAGCCCTGGGCTGCACTTTTAGTCTAACGAGGCCAAAACAGATCCGGCAGCAGCAACCGTCAATGTGTGTGTGTGTGTGTGTGTGTGTCTGTGCTTGTTTTGCATAAATGTTTTGCAAATTGAAATATTTAATGCGTAACAAATACATTTAAACGGCAGCCGGGGCCGTGGGACAGGCAAACTAACTAACTTGCAACTCAATAAATATTAAAAGGCAAATGCCAACGTTTGCCTCGTGCACCTGCAAAATACGCATACGCAGCGTGTGCGCAGCGTGTGGGTTAGGTGCTCGCACGCAAAAGTATGCTAAACTTTTGTAGAGCTGTGGAAAAGTCTCCATCCCCATCCCCATCCCCATCTCCCCCTCCCATCGGGCAAAGCACCGGAAGTGCACTGTACTGTAACATGACAAATCATTTGCAATTTTCCCCCATTGCAAACTCAACAAGCAGGCAACATTTTCCATCCATTTGCCCTCGCTGTCTCTTTCAGCCTCTGTTAAAATATTTAAGCATTTTGTTTGTTTGCCTACTAATTTTCACAATTTTCCAGTGCACATGTCGCTTTTATTGTATATCTAAACACACTTGGAGTTTCCCGCTGCCTCACTCTCATTCTCTCCCTCTCTGTGTCTGTCTGTGTCTCTGTTGGTTTTAGTTCTTGCAATTTATGTTGCCCACACGCACCGCTTACTCATGGCCGCAACATTTACATTGTCCTGATTGTATCTCGGCACCGCCGAACTATCCACCATTGCATAGAGCTAACCGCATTTTCCGCTTTGGCTTTTACCTGGAAAATTGGGGCCAATAATGTGAAGTATTGCGCATGGAAATGAAAATGCTAACGGAAATTACACCTCGCTGCAATTTCAAATGACCCAATAACATTTTATATTATTATTACAAATAATAAATTGAACAAGCCGAACATTAAATACCCTTGCAGGTGGTAGTTGAAAAAAAAGCTTAAATATTGCTAAGTAAAGATGAATATTATTTGATTTATATATATTTTGTTGTATATAATATTTATGTATATATTTATATTTATATATATTTTTTATGATAATATTTATTTAGCATATATAGAAGATTATTATATATAGATGATATCTGTTTTTATTATATTTTATTTATTTATTTTTATAAATATGTAGATTTAATATTTATAGAGTACATAGCATATTATTAAAGATTTAGCTGATTTTTTATTTTTTTTTGCATTTATCACAGGTATAATATTATTATTTTAATTGAAAAACGTTTTCTTTCTATATTCATGAAAATTATACACTCTTTTTTTTCATATATGTATGTATTTCACAGAATATTCTATATTCGATGTGCTATATTTTCGTTTTAATATATATAATGCTGACATTGCCTTCGAGACTCTTCAATAATAAATATGAAAATTTTAATTAAAAATAGTTTTCAATTTCGAATTTAAATTAAATTTTTAGCTATTATTTATTTAATAAAATCTCGTTTATATTACTAATATAAACATATTATCTTTGTGAAAGGCGCAACAGAAATTTATGAGATTTTTTTTAGTTTTAGTTTTGGTTTCAATTTCAGTTTTAATATTATATAATATTATTGAAATTGTTTATCGCACATATACAATTTCTTATTTATTTATTTATTTTTTTTTTATTTATTTATTTATTTTTTTTTTATTTTTTTATTTTTTTTTTTTTTTGTGCAATTCATGCTGGCTTTCATGTGAAAGCGTGCCCAAAGCGTGCATTTTATTATCTAATTTTGTGAAATTTTCTCTCAACTAGTTTCATAAATTTCGTAGAGCCTTGGGAAATTGTTGGCAATGGGCAAAATGGAGAGCATATTCCATTTCATTTTGTTTATTGTTTTAAATATTTAAACTGTTTGCATTGCCAAGTTGTTGTTGCTGCTGTTTATGTTGTTGCCATGGCTGTGGCTGCTTTTGTTGTTGCTGTTGTTGCTATTGCTGTTGCCGTTGCCGTTGCCGTTGCTTAGTTTGCGGTTTGTTGTTGCCTGGCTGTTAGTTATGTGCTTAGTTGTTATTGTTGTTGCTGCCTGCCTGGCTGCCTGCCTGCCGCATTTGAGCATAAATTTAAATAAATTAACAAAACACATTTTACAACAATTACACAGGCATGCGGCCTAGAGTGTGAGGCAACTGAGCTTGCTGGATGGGTGGGTGTTTTTTTTTGGGTGGCCATCGGCGGGCTTTGTCACTTCTACTTTTGTTGTACTTTACATTATTGCCGTTGTAATTAACACGAACATACAAGAGACAACATATACTATACATAAAAGAGACTATTTCAATGCCTGCTATACGAGTTGAACGCAATTAAGCGGAAAATTTATTAATTTTCTGCTTTGTAAGTTATGGCTGTCGTTTATTGTCCTATTTTATTCTAGTTTTTTCTTTGCTGAATTACATTTTACAAATCTGTACGATGGGCATAGTTGAAGATTTAAAGTATTTCAGAGGTAGAATGATAAATAGGATTTATAATTGATTTTTCAAATACTTGGAGTAGAAGTTCTTTGTTTTCTTGCTTTTGTTCAGATACTTTTAGGCATGCAACTTTTTAATATTTAGAAGTTATAGGGAAGGAAAAAAATCTAATCTTAATAGGTTTCATAGGTGTTATGTTATGCATAAAGAAAACAAACCCAAGATTGATTGCAATGGCTTAGCTGCCATAGATATTAATGACTGCATGAAAATCCAAGCTAAATTTTTTATATTGTTTCTAGCAGTTGACTAAGATTTAATTGACAGTGCATCTGTGTTTTTTTTAATAATTTCTCAATATACATTTTTTTTATATACATATATACATTCTGTGTCAGTCTTTCATAGCTTCAACAATATATTTAATGATTTTCTTATTAGATTTTTTTTATCGTAAAAGCTATATTTATTAATATTTATTTATTTTCACTTTATTCTTTATCCTAAACACTTTGCCATTTAAACTTTGGATCTACTTTATATTATAAATTTTATAATTAACATTTAATTAACACACAAATGATAGAAAATGGTATAAATTCTATATATATTAAACATTCTATATACTATTTATCTACTTGCTAAACAAGCTGCATGCAATTAGGGTAAAATTGTATTGTATTCATTTTCTGGTTTGATAGTTTATTGTTTATTGCTTTAAGTTGAGTTTTTATTGTTTTTCTTGCGATAGACATTCAAATATATAAAATTGTTGAGGCTGCATTGAGCTTCTGGTAAATTTAAATAAATAGTTGCATTTAACTTTAATTTCTATAATAATAAATCAAGTATTCATTATTGCTATTAGCTCAAATATAAATGAGTTGCTAAGGAAAAAGATTTTAAATAAATTTATATATATTTATTTTAAAATTTAAACCTCTTATATATCTTATTTACATATGTTCCCCAATCAAGTTGACCAAAAGGGTATGCAGAAAACGACTTTCATATTTATTTATTTTCTGTTCTGTTTTTAATGCTCTGCGCATAATTTAATGCAAATTTATTTCATATGAGCAAATTATTGTGGAAAATGCATTTGAAAATTGTGCATGGCTCATGCCATTAATGGCGAATATTAGCAGCATAAGCGACTGTTTATTAGTTTTCCAGCTTTGGATTATTATTATTATAAATATTTTGGAAATTTTCAAGCAAATGATTTCAAGAGAAATGCATTCAAATATATGCTAAAGAGAGATATAACATCATCTGCCTGAGAAATCAAATAAAGTAAATTTCTCGTTAATCACGTTGACAATGCAAATTTGTTGACGAGAGCCAAGATGGACGGACGGGACGGGACGGGACATGGACTGGACTGAGCTGTGCGTGGTCTTTGCAATTTGACAAACAAACGTTTTGGAAAATTTCAGAAATTTCGCAATGCCTGCTGCTTCAACGAAAGGCCATCAATTTCAAGGCTTAGTAGCAGCAGCGTTCGAGTTAAGTTCCAACTGGACAAAGCGCCTGCAGGTAGGCAACAGTTCTGTTAATGATACGCAAACACAGCAAGAGAGAGAGAGAGAGAGAGAGGGAGTGATAGAGGGAGCGTGAGAGCAAGACGAACTGAGAGACCTCTGACAGACCGGTCCATCGTAGCAAATAAGTTGAGCATAGCTCACAATAGCATTTCATTAAATAATTTTACGGCAAGCTGAAAAATGAAAGTCAGCCGGCAAGAAAAATAACATCAGCTGCCACAAGACGAACGGACTGCAATAATTTGCTTTACTTTAATTGGACTTGCTCCGCTGGTCTCTCTTTAAAGCCAGCCTTAAATATGTTCATTTGCAAAGATAATAAAATGTTGATGTTTCATAGTACAGCATATTGCTGCAGATAAATATATAGTTTTATAGAGATAGAGAGACAGCAAGATGAGCTATCTTTAATTTATATTAGTTTGTGCGTCACGAATACCTCGGATAAATAGTGCTCTAGCCTAGGCTATGTTGCAGCTCAAAGAAAGTTAAATCTTAGCTTACAGAAGTTTGAGACGACATCTACTGAACTGGATCTTGACTTAAATATATCAATTACGCTTTTAACTCTTCCTCTTTCCATAACTAGCTCTTTTTCAAATGTGTTACTCAGTCTCAAAAATATATATCTTATTAGATATATTTACATTTTAACCTAAGAGTTAAGTACTGTAAATATTTCATTAAATAAAAAATATAAAAATTTATATAAATATATAAATAAATAATAAATCATTTAAATATTTTATTATTTAAAATGTTAAATAATAAACCATTTTAAAATTACTAAATTTTCAAAATCTATTTTTACAAAAAATAAACTGAAATAGTTAATTGTTCAGTTTGAGCACTTTAAAATAATTTAAATATATATTTGAAAATGAACTGCAGCTTGTCTCGTGAACCAAAATAATGTGAAATGGTTTAGAACTATGCTGGGAATTCTTTTGGTTGGGTTCTCTCAAATGGGTTCCGGTCCATTCAATGGCTGACCAAATGCTGAATTGCTGTTATTGAAGAATAGCACAGGCACTCTCTCACACTCTTTCTCTCACAGTCTCTCTCTCCCTCTCCCTCTCCCTCTCTCTCTATCTCTGTTTGTCTCTCTGTGCATGTGAAATGGCATTTGAAATTCATTTGTGTTGAAGCTGCTGCCCTGACCGGACGCCCATTGTTCATTTGGAGTGCGGAAGTGCTTTTAATTTATGCACAGGTGGCCAACACTTTCAACATCTACAGCCACCCACCCACAGGCTACGGGCTACACGCCCACCTCAATATAGACATAGACATCGGCCATCTGTTTGGAGGTGGGTTGGGAGGTCGTGTGTGTGTTGAGAACCCGAGACCGCAAAAGCACCTTGGCATTTTGGTGTCGCTGCCTGTTTCAATACATTCATGCAACTATGCGTTCAGCTACACAACAACTATCGCACGCTCATTTATCTCACTTGTTGTTTGACAAGCAGCAGCAGAAATGGTCAGAAATGGGGTACGGCCCGTGGGCGTGGGCGTGGGCGTCGGCGCGTCCGTTGTTGTCCATTCAAATGCTTACATCCATTCAAATCACTCATTTCGTTTTGACATTTTGCTCTGACATTCGGAATTTCATTAATTCTGCTAAAGTTCTGCCAATGCCACGCCCTCAACCAACGCCTTTTGCCGAGCGTTTCATATAATCTGTTGACCTCCGATACCGCCCATTTTAGTGTTGTTTATTTACCTTTCCATTTTTTTTTTTGGCATTCCTTGTGCCGAAGGCTTGACAAAATTTCAGCTGCCATTCAAAATTAATCGTCTGTTTGCATTTTATTTGTGCGAAGACTAGCGCAAAAAATAATAAAACATAAAATAAAGCGAATGGAATTTTGTTTTCTTGCAACACTCAATTGCCTTCTTTTTCTTCTTTTGTTTGTTTGTTAATGATTAATTTAAGTTAATGTTAGAGTAGAATTCCCTAGGGTTGTATCTAGGATACTAAAATAAGAATCAATATTTTCTATGCAGAATTTAGCCTTTTGCTAAGACCAAGCTGTGGTAATTCTTAACGAATTCGCTTAACGAATTTAACTGAAATTCTTTAGAATTATATCTTTATAGAATAAATAGAATATTTTAGTGAATTTTTACATTTTAGTTATATGTATAATTTAATTGAAATTTAAATTATCTAAGCTATATATAACAAGAGGTAAATTAAACTAAAAGCAAATTAATTGTCTTTAGCGCTCGAAGATTCTGAGCTAGAAATCTAAATACAAATGAACAAAGATATGAACGGATAATATATAAATATATAGGCCTATATTGGGATATGCCACGCCTATTTCTACCTTTTACCTTTTGACAAAGCCATTATATCTTATTATTGAATATTGAAGTGCTTCCCAGCCACAGAATAAAATGCCTTCAATTATCTACTTGACAAACTCAATTCAAGCAATTTTCGCTTTATCACTCTCATATTCATATACTCTGCTCGCACTCCCGATACTTATTTAATCCACAACTTGAACAGAAAACCACATGGAATTTCGTGGGGGCAAATATTTGAGCGCTGGCAAAGTTTGTGTGCAAATATTTTTGCGTGAACGGTTCGCGTTAATATTGGACTTCAACAATTTAATCAAATATTTTAACTTGCTTTTATTAATTAATTCACGGCATATGCACACATCCAGCAGCCAGCATTCAGCCGCCCAACAGAGATTTTTATATTCGGCTGACCGCTTTTAATGTTCATTTTGTTGGTCTCCATTTTTTTTGTACATATTTATTTTCAGCCATTTATATATATATATATATATTTTTGCAGCTGCTCAGCACTTCTGGCTGGCCAATTGCTCTTTTGGCACTCAAAGTGGCCTGTGGCCGGGGGCGTCAGTTGGTTGTAGGCTGACTGTCGCTCTGCTGCGCTGCTGTTTACGCAGCTTTAATAAAACATTGTGCCAAATAATAAATCAATTAAAAATTTACAACAATCTTTTCTATACATATATATGTGCCTTTATCGCTGCAGTTATAATCATATTTGCGTGCCTGTGTCTCCACCCGAAAGTAACCCATTTTCAAGCCCAATTTTCGCCGCATCCGGTTCGCAGTTCGTTTTTTTTTTTTTATAAAATGGCCGCCATTATGGTTTGAAAAGGAACATACAAACAAAAAAATAAAAAAAACGCGAAGCCGCCATTTTGGGCGCGTTATTAAAATGAAATTTTTTCAAGCTTTTACACAAAGAGGCAAAAACAAAAATATATTTGCTGCGCTCAACAAATTTATCAGCCATGAATTTGTGCGTTTGTTGCTGTTGCTGGCACAATTGGCCTTAAAATATTCAGCGCAAATGAGAAAAGTTTTCGAGCGTTTGTTTTTTTTTTTTGGCATGAGCCAGAGCTAAAGCTGATGCAAGCTTAAAGTTTCGATTTGCCTAAAATATTGTTCAGAAAACACATGTGAATGAATATGAATGTTGAATGTTAATTAAACTTTTTATTTAATTTTTTTTTTTTTTTTTTTTTTTTTTTTTTTTTTTTTTTTTTGCTGAAAGACTTAAAGTTGGAAGTCTGTCAAAACTCTTGAATTTGTTTAAAATTTCGAATTAGATTATTTAACAAAACTCTAAGCATATATATCCCGCTTTAAGTTACAAATCAGTTGCCTTGAATTCAAAGCCAACGCAACTGATTTATTTGCAAGTTACCTTTATCAAAAATTCCCTCAGCTCAAATAGCTTTTTAGTACAGAGCTTTATTTCCGCTAAGCCTATGCAAGCGATTTAATTGTGCTAGATAAAGGGAAAATCGCGTGATTTGTTTGCATTTTTTTTTTGTTCGTTCCATTTTCTTCTCTTTTTTTGGCTTCCTAATTGCATTGCAGGCAATAAAGTGCAGCCGGCTTTTAGGCGCTTATTATCTCTGTTGGAGGGCAGAGCGCATTAGCGAAATGTTAGCTAATTAAAATTGTAAATTTGAACTTTTCATTAGTGCATATATAATATGCTAACTATTGCAATTTAGTTTCTCATTTTTCTTGATTTTTTTCCAAAGGCAACCTTTGTAAAATAGCGGCCATGCACGCTATAGACAGTGCAGTGCAGGCATAGGAAAAGGGGGGTTTTGAGGGGGGGGCAGCCGCATTGCAACCCTTTTTTAGATGTTGGCCAAAGAAACAAAAGGTTAATTCTTTCCTTTTTGGCCAACAACTTGAAGCTATAAATACCTAGTTGGGTGCAAGTCAAGTGAAGCAAATTGAGTTCAACAAATTACACCTGCTCCCCAGCTCCCCAGGTAAACTGTGCTGCGGGGCAGACCCCTAACAAGTGTTGCTTAATTACGTCAGCGTCAGCAATGCCAGAAGTGCACTTGAGCATGCAACGGGTTTGGGGGCATGCCGCCATGTCCTTCATTTCTCCTTGCGGTGTGCGCCATTTTGTTTACTTGACCGGAAACGGAAGACGAAACAGCAACCGTAACAGCAACAGCAACAGCAATAGAAAAGCAGCACCAGCTGCGCTTTGCCAATACCAAATTTAATTCAAAAATGTTTACCTTCGTGTTTTAGGTTTTTCATTTTTCTTTTTCGTTTGCTTAGAAGCAGCTTTTGCCAACAACCTTCTTTTTTCTGTGAATGGGTCAATTAGCAATGTGCTCACAATAAATTTGATTCGGAATCACAGCTGGGTCAAGGAAACAAATGAAAACAAGTCGCATTCATCAAATTCCCTACAGCTGCAACCCTATCTCCGTTTTTTAACAGGCGTAAAGCGGAACAGATTGTATTGCTTTTGTTGTCTTACCGCCAAATTGTTGCTACTGCAGCGGAAACATTGGCCCGAATTTGCAATGAAAATGGAAATTACCAAAAAAACGGGCTTACAAAAGTTAATCGAAAGCAGCAAATGAAATTGGAACTATCTGAGGCAAGATTTCAGATTTGCTGTTGAATAAATGTAGCTTAAACTGTATTGTACTTCCTTTACCTAGCAGATTTCTCCTAGAACTGTCTCAATTATTACTTTTTTTTTAAGACTTCAACTTCATAATTTTCTATCTTGATTTCCTGAAAAACTCCATTAACAACTTCGCTTTCTACTCCCGCTACATTCACTTAACAAAATTGAAAGTTCAACTTACCTCATCTTTGCCCTTCATGAGACACATTTTGGTATCCTCCTCCGGCGAGGACCACACGAGACTTTGCTGTTCCGTGAGATCGTGTATGCTTAAATTAAATACGGTATTTCTGGAAAACAAAGAGAACATGGAAAATTGATTATAACTGTGGAAATTGAACGAGTTAGTCAAAAAAAAAAAAAAAAATTAATCTTGGGGCAAATAAAACAGCAGAAGGGCGAGACGACAACGCGATAAGCAAGCTGGCGATTTTATTAATTAAAATATTAATTAAAATTCATTTGACCTATGCGCCCGCAATCAACACGCTTCGTCCTGGGTTACGTGGCAATGCTTTTGGCTGCAGCAAAAATGCCGTAATACGAAAATTTATGCAAAAAATTTCAAAATTCTCGTTAATCAAATTATATATATATTAGCGTGTGAGAGAGCTTATATATTTATATATATATACACATATATATATTTAAGCATGTATGTGTGCATGCTTTAAGCCAAAAATATGGCGCTGCTCTGGGGTTTCAGGGCTAGGCGAGTGAGGTAAACTGAAATTTCATAAAATCAACTCATTGATTATTGAAACCACAACTACGTGAGTGTGGCCAAGTGAATGTGAGTGTGTGTGGCTGTTTGTGTGTCATGCATGTGTGAGTGCACTTTGGCCGAATATTTTATGGCTGGCGTGTCATGAGGCAAAATGTGAATGAGGCAATCGAAGCCAAGTCAAACCACAGCCAGCCAGCCCAGTGGCAACCACAGTCATCGCATTGGCACCCATTGCCACCCACAGTGTCTGCTCCAATATGGAGCAGAGGCAACCTTATCGAAACTTCCGATGCTTTTGGCTTGAATGCAACAAAAAGATAGAGCGGAAAATTTAAAATAAATATGTAGTCAACTTTTGCACTGGGTAAGGCAAATTGGCACAAGGTGGATCTAGGAATCGATGCAGGTGCCGCTAGGCGATAAAGTGGCTGGGATGGGGCCAACTTGGGGCCAAATGATGCGGGTAACAGTGAACTTTGCTCTTGCAAAGTTCCGGCAATGCCGAAGCAATTGTTGTCATAATATTAAAAGACCTTTTTAGCTCAATGCATTTACATGCTCGCTCGCTTCAACTTTCTGCATGAGAATGCAAATTACAATTTGCATACATAAATTATATACATACACTCTTATATTCAATATATGTACGACATAGATGTGGAAAGAGAGAGAGAGAGAGGGAGTTCTTCGAAATTTCGAATATACCACAAGATGCAGAAAAAATCTGTTTAAACCCAGAACACTAATGATGCTATAGCTAGTGAATTCTTTAAACCTGATCTGCTGTGTCTTTTCTTCAAAAAATTGAAACGATAAGAATGATAAGAATGAATGAATCCATACAATCATCATGTTTTATGATTTGCAGTGCCTCGAATATTAAAAAAAAAAAAATTCAGCAGAAGTTTTAGTTCTTTCTATTGCTATTTTAGTAAGTTTACCTTTTTAATTATCTTAAAAAATCCGAGGAATTCAATTTTAACTTAACAAATTATATTCTGAATTATAGTAGTTACAATAACTTGACTGACTTGACTGAATATATTAATATTATTATATATTATGATTAATTGTTATTACTATACCAATTATAGTACCAATTGTAGATAGTAGTACTACTGTAATATCTAGCAAAAAGTAACTTAGCTATAATCAGACAGATTTGATGTGAGGACTTTCTGAAATGTTTTCGCATTTTCACAGCAATATATACTTTTCATATTGAGAATAGATTTTCTTTTCGCTCTTTAGCATTTATTTTCCATTTCGTCTTTATTTACTACTGTTTTTATGCTATGCTGTAGCGGTCGACGTGTGTGCAACAGTGTGAAGGAGTTTTTGTCGCTGCAACGTCATGCACCGTTATCCAATTACGCCCGAATTGTGGAAACATTTTGCACACGAGTCTGTGTCTCTGTGCGAGTGAGTGTATGCTGGTTGATGGCCTGGCCAATGCAAACAGGGCCTGGCAAAAAGTGCACATTGTCCACTTTGTTAGGCAGTCGAATAAATGGTCGTGATTGCCATGGGCCCAGCACAGACAGCGGAGCCTCGAGTGCAGCGCTAGGTGCGAGGCATCACACACACACTCACACACACACACAAACTCATAAAGCGACAGTGCCATTGTTTGGCAATTATGTAGCGCGTTTTAATTATGACAACAGCAGCAGCAGCAACACCAACAACTTCAAACGAAACGAGCGTTGGCAACCCTGCGGTTTTCCCAGTTAAGTTGGCTGCAATTTTATCGCCTGTTGTTGTCAGCAACGTATAAATATAAAATGTGCTGAGCGAAATTAGCATACGAGAGGAAGGGACGGAGTGACAATGAGATAGACAGAGAGAGAGAGAGAGTGAGAGGAGTTAAGCGACAGCGCTGCAGGTGGCTATGATTGCGACTGCGACAGCGTTGAGTGCCAAAAAGCGTAAAGTGCAAAAAGAAAGATGAAAACAAACAAAAATAACTGGCCTGCGACAGAGCACACACACACACACAGCGAGATATGTAGACGCGGATGCACGCACGTAAACAAACACATAAACACTTTAACGCACTGCTTAACACTCACACACACACACTAATGCACAAGCGCCAATGATATTTACGCGCTTACGAAAACGTTAAGTTAAAATGCGACAGCGCAGAGTCGAGACAGCAGCACAAGCAGTCAGGGAAGGAGAGACAGAGAGAGAGAGAGAGAGAGAGAGAGAGTGGTACAACAGCAGCACAGGGTGGGGTTAACATTTTATAGAATGCATTTGGCGTGAAAGCCACGCTCATAAATATTTTCCACACGGCAACGTGTGTTAGTGTTGCTGTTGTTGCACTGCCTGCAAGCAGTGCAGTCAGCGTATGCAACGATTATGCTGGATTTTCACTGCTTTGCGCATGTTATCATGTTGTTGTCGTTGTTGTTGCTGTTGTAATTACTTTTTTTTATTTATATGCTCTCTCAGCTGTTACGCTCAGTTTATTTCTACAAAGTGTTTTAAGTGCAAGACTTTGTATTAGTATTTTATATAGTAGTAGATGACGGAAACATCTTAAATAACATTCAGAGTTCATTCAGCTTAAGTGCATAATTATCAGGGGAAATTAAATGCACATTTGTTTGGGAAGTACTTAAGAGTGTTATCCAAAAATGATTAGACAAATTATAATTATGTATTTGTCGCCATTCGAGGTTTCTGTACAAATAAATGGTAAAATTTTAGCAGCTTTAGCATAGTTTATAAATATTCCTTTGCTTCATGCAAATGCTGTGTGCAAATAAAAAATTTAAAAAAATTAAATAAATGCAGAATTTGGCTATGTTAAATGTTGCGTCACATGAATTGTGTGTTGGAATTTGTTTTGCGATTTATTCATGAATGCAACGAGCCGCACACGAATCGCGACCACGAATCATTTCGAGCCTGACAGCATCCCAGACCGCAGATATTTCAAACTATGGCCATGGCCATGGTATCAAATGCCTGACTGCATATTTGATCAATGCATTTGCCTGATTTGCCTAGTTATCGTTAATACATACTGCACAGCACTCGGTTTAATTGAAGCGCATTTGTGTTCCTCTCTATCTCTACCTCTCTCTATTTATCTATTGTGTAGAATTCATTTCAATTTGACTCTCTCCTTCTCTCCATCTCGCTCTATTATGTGCAGATATATATTTAAATATTTACGGCTTAGTTTATTTTATTCCCTTTTCAATTTGATAAAATGTTTCGATGATACGTTGTGGGCATTTGAATAGCTATCGAATTATTGAGCGTTTTGTTCATTTTACATATAATGGGCTTAGTTCTATGTAATTACATTGAGAACTAATACAGACATTACTGTATTATTTTATCACTTGGTGGATCAGAAAAATATATAAATAAAATAATATAAAATATGTACATTTGAAATTCGTTTTAAAATCAAATTTTCTTGTCACATTTTATGTTTTTCCTTAGACATTCAGCACATTCACATTTTAAATGTTGTTTGAGCACATTTCTGACTGCAGCTGTCGCTCTGACACGAACCCATTCGCATGATTTCGCCATAATTTTTAAATTATGTGTAACAAGTTGACGTTTTCATTTCGCTTTTCTTTTCGTTTTCGTTTCTTTTTTTTGCGATGGGAAATGACGTTTTTTGCGCCACACGTTTTGAAGCTGTGAGAAAATGAAGAGTGGGTGAGAGAAAAAGAGAAAATGAGGGCGGCTGAGCATCGAGAACCCTTTTCAAATATTTCTAAAAGCAACAAAAACAAAAGCCGCATGCACATAAATAACAGCATTGTGGTTGACGGGCTTTCAAAGACGTTAAAATTGCAACAACAACAACAACAACAATGGGAACGTGTAGCACGACAATGAGAATGTGGCGCTGCCATAAAATAGATTGAGAAACCCGGGCAACGTCGAAACAAAACACGAAAAAGAAATAAAATCATCGTCGCCATCGCTGCCGTTGCCGTTGCCGTTGCCGTTCCTTCATTTTGTGGCTTGACCCACAAAAACCATCAAATAGACAAATCCGAGCCAAACAAAGCAGCAGCAACCCGCATTCAAACACCTCTTCCACGCCCACCCCCCTCTCACGCTTCTTTCTTTTGCTTTCCAGTCTAGACTCCACTGAAACATGCAAATTGCTCATACGACGCGTTGACGCAGAGCTATCCTTAGGCGAACGGCAATTGAATGGAAAGAAAAACCAAAAACACATCCACACACACACACACACACACACACGCACACTCAAGTGACCTTGGCTATGTATAGATAGCTAGACGAACCCAAAATGTATCCAACCGTTGCGTAGCGATACTTTTTCTCATCATTACCATCGCGCACCCATCTTTGCGCTAACCTCTCGCGTGTGGCCAATAAAATGTGAAATTTATTACACAATGCCAGCCAGAGATTTTAGCATAGGTCCACGTATTTATTACCCTCGAAGGCGGCTGCTGCGGCTGTGCATGGCATGTAAATATGATGAATATAAATTAATGTATACTTTTTTTTATACATAAGCATGCGAGCTGATTAATTTTGATATGCGTATTTATCAAACTGTATTTTTTTCTATTTTTTGTATTTATTTTTTAAATATTTGTGTTTGCTACTTGTTCGTCTGTCATTGTCATATTTTTAGTCAATAAAAAAAATGGCATATTATTTGTTTGTTGACGGTTTTGCTGCGAAATTTAAGCATCATTAGCGCTCTTTGAATAATGTTCATAATTTATTTGTTATGCAGTAGCATAATACTTGATTACGTACATTCCGCCTCCCTATCAAGGACAGATGCGTTTGCCATGGGAATTGCCTAAGTTTGACAGTAAATAAATACAAGTGATTTATTCAATAATGACAGTTTTACGCACTTTGAATATTATATAAATTAATTGAAGCCGTCCATTTCATTCAGAAAATAATCAACTGCGAGGGCGTCGTATAGGAAAAGGTCGTGATTAGAGTTGTGTATGAAGAGTTGTGCATGAAGAGGCTTTTTATATCTTTTAGAGAGTAGGATTTTATCAAACAATTATGAGCATATTTTATTGTTATTATAATCTTTTTTTTTTTTTAATTTGTATTAATATTAATATCAATGCTATTTTTATTAACATTAAGAATCAACACAGTAGGCTTCTTATAGGAAAGGGACATGCTTGGGCTTTAATATATCTTCTACAAAGTCGAGTATGAATATGACTTTTTTTTTATCAATTATTATTCTCATTATCATAATAACAATCACAATTAATATAAACATTAATATCAATACAATTATTAGCATTATTATTACTAATTTGACCTCTCTGCAATATCCCAGCTGAGTAGTCAAATCATTCGCGATTCATGACGAGGCTTCTTATCCTCTGTTTCTGCTTTGCAGCGCATTCAATGCCAATTCCAGCCGCCAAGCAGCAAGCGGCTTCTACTCTGTCAATGCCTTTGAATACAAATTCCAGCCAATTCCAGCTTGCCTAATACGCTGTCATTGCCAGTCAACTTTCAATGTCACACGTCATCAAATTTTGCGCTACTTTGGCTGCAGTTGCACTTGACATCAGCTGCAGCAGCAATGAGATGCCGCTGCCTGCAAGGCAGATTCCCAGATTTTGCCTTCTGCAGATCGTGCATCCATGCAGCCAGTTCAGTATCCATCGTTTGCACACTTGAGGCATGAAAAGAAGTTGACTTTGGTCGGGCATTTGACAGCTTTTGTTGCTGGAGGAAGTTTGGTTTGCCCTGCCACATTGCCTGCGACTATTCCCTTGCCAACTGCCACGTTTGAGTTGCATTCATGACAGCCGCTGCAGCAGAATTCCGTCGATGTGCTGTCGAGGCGGTATTCTTGTGACATAACGGTAAACGGCTTTACTGTATAGCCAAAAGCTAAGCAAATCAAGCAAATTTCCCCGATATGGCAACGCCTCATAAGTTTTCCCATTCGATGTAGACACGTGTGTGTGTGTGTGTGTGTTCGGCAGCTGGACAAAGTTAAAATTTGATGCTGTCGCCGCCATTCGCAAGCTAGTTTCCCTATCCTCTCCCTTTCTTTCTCTCTCACTCTTTTGATCTGCCTTCTCTCTTTTCTCAGCTCATGTGCGTTTGCCATATTGAATTACATGTGTGCGCAATTGCAGCCCATGCAAAAATTATTGAAGCATAGCAGGCAGCCACTACGTTAGCAATTCCCATTTTCCAGCTTCACAATTCCTTTCATTTCCCATTTTCCATCACTCAGCGCTCAGGCCATCTATCTCTGTTATGCTGCGACATTGGCACAAAGAGTTGCATGCAAAAATAAATATATGTATATATACATAGATTTTTGCTAAGCTCAAGAGCCTATAGACTCACTCTATTATTGTACTTAGATTTATATATTAGACTAGAGAAACTGTTTGAAATTTGCATTTTATAAATGATTGAAAAGCTTTTAGAGGGCATTTATTAGTCGAGCAATTGCTATGCACTCTTTGGCATTCATGGGCATTCCCATTGGCTGTCATTGGTCCCTCGTTTGTCGGTTCTTGTGTTTTGGCATGGCATGCATCGAATTGACGGTTCGAATTTCATGTTATTGACCGACGTTTTTCTTTCTTTTGTGGCTCCTCGGCCTCAGACCATTTGATTTAGCGCTACCCGGCTCCCCAGTCAGCACTCAAAGCAAGCAGAAAATGTCCAAACTGTCAAATGCCAAAAAAGCAAAATGTGAATGGCATTGAGCTGTGAGCTGAGGCAGACGACGGAGTATGGAGGTCAGCTGGAGGTCCGCAACCATACAGGGTGCACAAATAGATGCAGGTGCAATGGCAGCAATAGCAGTTCGAGCTAGATATCAGACATTTGGCATTGCAAACATGCCTGGACTCACCTCTGGCCATGTCACCATTGGCTCAATTCGGTAGGAACTCTTTCACATGGGCAACATGACAAAGCGAATTGCATTTTGGTTGGAGACTCAAACCCAGCAGTTGCAGCTAGCAAGAGTCATAAGCATGATTAAAGTCCAAGTGCTGCACCGCACTCCACTGAGTGAAGCCAATTACCCATTCCGCATCCGCTTTTGATCCCAGCAGCAGCAGCAGCAGCAGCAGCAGCAGCAGCTACATAAAATATTACCAACAGGTCACTCATTTCCAATTTGTCAGCATTTGAGAGCTTTTAGTCGCATCAAAAAGGGGTTTCCAACATATTTGCAGTTTGATTTTGTCGTTTACCTCGTTGCATATTCTAAGCAGCCATTTGACCAAAGCAACAAACAACGCCTGTCTGAGCAAATTCAATTTCACTAATGAATGCAATATTAATTAGAGCCATAAAGCCAAGGCTCTCCCTCTCTCTCACTCTCTTTCTCTCTCTATCTGATCCCAGCGCCTCAAGGTTCTGCCAATTTATAGGCGTCGTTTATGAAATGACAAAAAAAAAAAAGAAGAATTCTATTTTGCATAAAAGGACAAAGGAAATTGTGCTTTGTCTTTGGCTTAAGGCTAGAATTATTTATCGTTAGATATAATTAGGTTAGCGTAGGCTTTGCCAATTTTCATATTGTTGGCAATTGCCGAGGGAAATATATGCATATATATATATATATATAAAATATTTCACCCTGATCTCTGCTTGAAGATCTCTTCTTTTTTTTTTTGCACTCTACTCTTATACACTGACATCATTGTGGCTCCATTGTGCCTAAGAATCCGAGCACTTGTCGTTAGTTTTTTTTTTTTTTTGCCCGACTCAAATTGCTGCATTCTCTCACAGCTCCCTTGCCCCCCACTCTACCGTATCAGCCTGAATGGGCGCCAAACAATGCCCAGTCGAGCTGGCAACAATGGCAGCCTCTTGCACGAAGGCATTGTTGGCCAGCCCAAGTGCGAATGGCAGCGCATGCAAGGACATTTGTTTCACAATTCAATCTACAATCTTCAATCAAGCCGCTGTCCCAGCACACGAGCACTACGCCGCAGATTAAAATCAACGCTATGCGCAACATGGCCAGCCGCAGGGAATAGGTAAAGCGAGACGGCGCGCGCCTTGATAAAATTGCCATGAAAAATTCATTTCAGGCTAGCCGCTAGACCCAAAAAGTATGCAACGCGCTGTTGCGCCGCTCGTATGCGTATAAATCGCATGAAATTAGCTGGCGATTGTTGTACACACGCACACCCACACATACACAGTTATAAAGCGAAACGAGTGCAAACGGAAATGAATTTGCGGTGCAAAAATGATTGTTGCACAGTTGCACAAAGGCAAAGAGCAAAATGAAATAAAAGATGGACGCCACGCAACGCCCTCAAGAGTACGTGTATGTGTGCGTATCTGTGTGTGTGTATATACGAATTTGCGCTGTGTCTGAAAAGCCCCAAAGCAGAATTGCATACAAAAATTGAATTGCCAAAACATTGCACAGTAGGCAAAAAGATATTTGTAAAGTCAAAAACTTGAAAATGTCTGTTAAAAATTTAAATGTTAGAAAATATTTTCATAATTAAATTTAATTTTAATTATATTTATTTATATATTTTTATTTTTTATTTACATATATTTTTTATAATTTTATTTATATTTATTTATATATTTCTATTTATATATATACAATTTTTGAATTTGTTAAATTTCTAATAAATATAAGAATTATTTATTCAATTTTTATTTATATAATTTTTCTATTCGGCACTTTTTACCACTGTATTTGCTTTCGTGCTTGCACTGCGAGGGAAGGATGTTAAAAGCCAAACAGATAGGCTGACATATGCCAATAGAAATAGAGCGGGGGGCAAAAGCACTTCAGAGGCGTGGCAGAAGGAAAACGAGCCACGTTAGGCAAACGTTGAATTGGTATTTTTTTACTATTATTTTTTTTTTTTTTTTGGTTTCCCTCGTTTAGCAATTTTATTTCCGCCTTTGTCGCCATTCATTCGATTGCGAAACTGATGGCAGGCGACTGTGACAAGGACGACACGAGCGAGGACATCGCTGCACATATCCCGACCTAATGTGTTAACCCAATTTTCATGTTGAGCGCGCGGCTGGCGGGCACAAAACACAGGGCAGGGCACAGACAGGCCCAAATACGGATCCGATAAACACAAACGGCAAATTCCGCGTATAACAAATTTAGCGCTGAATTACGATTATTTGCCAGTGCCAGAAAATTAACGAGACGACTTTGAGCCCAGCTCGTGCCCACATATGCAATTGCGGCAGCCAACAAATGAGCGTGCAAAAAAAAAAAAAAAAAAAAAAAATAGAAAAAAGCGAAGCGAGCTGAAAAGTCAAGTGAGTGAAATGGGAAATAGAATGCCTCAAGCTCATTTGCATAAGTGACAGTTGAGCGGCTGACAAAAGGAAATGTTGTAACCTTATCCAAATGTTGCAAAATAAGTGGCATGCATAGACCTTAATGATGCCGCGCGCACTCTTAAGGTGTTTAAACATGGAAATAACATGATAAAAATTAACTTTTTTTACAAGAGAAAGGCCATTGAGTAGAGTTAATGATTCCAGAGCTCGCAAAGATCTATTGACAGTTGCTCAATGTCTGCAAATATGGGTCTTTCACTCACAATTTACCACCCTCTAGACTTGCTTTGAGAGCAACCGACTGCATCGAGTGATCTACGAGTGAAGACCGTTTGAATAGACTCTTTTACAAAAAGAGCATCCCACGATTCAACGAAAAGCGCTCAGCTGAAACCCGAAACGAAAAGAACCAAAGGGTTCAGCTCAGAGAGAGAGATAGAGGGAGAGAGAGCGTGAAGGTTACAATCGTTAACAGTTATATGAAAGCTATATTCATGGTCAACTTAAATTAAAAAATATATATATTTATCTCTAAATTTCAATTTTCGTATGAAGAGATATTTTTAAATATTTTATAAAGTTTATAAAAATATTTTAATAATTTATTAAATAATATTTAAATCAGAGGAAACATTGAACTAATCTTTAACTAATAAATTTATATCGCTTTTATAGTTTATTTAGTTATTAAACATTCCATTCATTGCGCACACTTGCTTTGTCGATAGAACATACAATTTGCATTTATATAAATTTTAATATTAATAGTTTCCCACTATATTTATGCTGCCAATATTTTGTATTTCTCTCTTCGGCCTTTCAACAAAAGTTTTAATAGCTTTCGCACTCTACAAATTTGCATAAATAGAGAGCAACTTCAGCTAAACTCTTAAAGCAAACTTTAGCTCACCTTACTGCATTTGCTCTACGCCATAAAAATATATATAATTTGAATAATTTCAATAAATATCAATTCAAATTTGAAGTATATATATTTTTTTCTGTAATATCCTTACATTCAGCAAATGTTATATCAATTGTGTGCCAAGCATTCAATCAATTTGCGCATAATTAAATTGAACTCAAGGCAGAAAAAAGTGAATCCAGATTTGGGCTGCTGTGACGTTGTCGTACGGTTTATTTTCGATTACCTTCAGAATCTTGTGGCCTGTTTTGCTCTGTTTTTTTTTTTTTTTTTTTTTTTTTTGGCCTCATCCATTTGCAGTTAGTTGCCTGCTTTTGGCAACTTAACGAATTCACTTTGACTTTGCATATGGATGCTAGGCTTGGGTCTGCCATTGACAGGTAGCTATACATATATATATATATATATACACTATATACATATATACCTGTTACCTATGCACGCGTGTGTGTGTGTGTACGTGCCAGTTCTGTTGGGGTCTGTTTGAGGGTAACTTGTTCGTACGCTCGGTTTCATTTTTATTTCTTTTCCCTATTTTTGTTGTTGTTGTTGTTGTTGTTTTTTCGCTTTCTACATTGTTCATGACGTTTCACATGCAAAACGCGTGTCACATTCGCATTTCCGCCCTGTCATGCTAGTTTAGTAGGAACCCAACGCAAAAATACAGCTCCTACGCACACATGTGGCAACACTTACCCTTAACACACACACACTCACACACACTAGCACACACACACGCAGCGCTTTTTGGCTTTCAGTAGGAGTTGCCGTCCTTTGGTTACTTTGACGCGCTCTCTCCCTCTCTGGATAAGTGGGCATGCGTGTGTGTGTGTGTGTGTGTGTAGTTGGGCTCCTTTTGGAATGTGTAACTTGTTAAAAATCCATTAATCACGTAAGTGGCAACTCTGGCAACGACAAAGCCAGCATACAAATGCGTTCATGCGTGCAAAAACTCAGCCAGCAAAAAGCCGACAAGCTTTGACTGCTTCAGCTGCTGCCCTGCTCTGCCCAGCCCTTTCCAACTAACAAACTTGCTCTTTTTACAACACTAATTTGTATGCGTGTGTGTGTGTGTGTGTGTGTGTGCCGCTGTGTTTGTATGAGTGTGTGTGTTTGGCGCTCACTTAATTTTTGTGCCTTGCTTGCGTTTCTCTACTGTTTGCATTTTGCTAGCTCATTATGCTCCCAGGCTCAACATTTAGCTGTTGCATTACTCATAACATTTGCCTCTCCTTCGCTCTGCCTTCTCTTATTTTTCCTTTTTTTGTTCGTTTCGCCCATTTCCGGCGCAAAAAAAGCTAGCCGGAAATTATGCATGTAATTAAATTTATAAAAAAAAAAAAAAAGAATTCATGAATGTTTTAGGTGGGCTTTGTAAATTGTCTTTGCTTGAATCACATTTTTTTTTTTGGCTCTCAAAGAATTGCAAATAAAAGTAATTAATTGAAAAAGGCATATAATAGCAGTTTAGCATAAAGTACTTATGAGCGAGCATGATAAAAATCTAAAATGTATTTATATATGAATAATGTGTGTGGTTGCAAAAAACGAAATCCAATTAGAAACCAGAATTTCAATATGAAATTTATGTATTCCAAGGGAAGGCAACTAAATAAATGGAAATCAAAGTTTAAGATAAACATGAGAATCTAATTGAATGCAATAATTTATATATATATAATATAGTTTTAAGTAAAAAGTTTGTAATTCAATAAATAAATGAATTCTGGTTTCTTGTCTAAGTAAATAAAAAAGGTTACGGATTGAAGCTCAATGCGAGCAGTTAGTATACAAACTTTTTCTAATTTTTTTTTTTTTATATTTTTTTTTTACAATTTATTTTCTAATTTATTTTCTTTTAATATTTTTCATAAATATACAAATAGGATTATTATACATTTTTAATATATTTACTAATTATAAATGCATAATATTTATTATATATTTAATTATATGCAGTTAAAAGTATTCAAATCAAATTAATAAACTCTAAATTCTTGGCTCACAATTCAGAGTTCAAGCTCAAGCAATAATCAACTTAATAGTTCAATGCTGATTTACATGCCATCATAACCCAAAATCCTTGCCCTTTTTGGCGACACTTTTCAACGCGATTAAATCAATAACAAATACCAAACACGTTTCATTAATTGTGTCAAACGATTTGGCCTTAATAATGTGTAATATGCTTAGCAAAATATTGCAGCAAGAGTTTCAACCACAAGCTGTGGCCATATGCAGCTCGGCTGTTGTAATTCCGTTTGGGCCAAGTTCACATAAAATATTTAATGAAACGATGGCACAAACCGCACTAATTGCAAAAACCAAACATTTTCCCACAGCGCCTTTGGAAATTCATTTTTTGGCAATTTCCAAATATGCTGTGTGTATGTGTGTGTGTGTGTGTGTGTGTGTGTGTGTGTGTGTGTGTGTGTGTGTGTGTGTGTGTGTGTGTGTGTGTGTGTGTGTGTGTGTGTGTGTGTGTGTGTGTGTGTGAGTGTGTCTGTGAGTGTGTGTGCATGTGGTTCATAAAAGCTGCAACAAACACAAACCCACAGGGACACAGGAAATCAGAGCGAGATAGAGAATGCAATGAAGCGTGTGCGTGCGAGCGAGCGAGCGAGAGAGAGAGAGAGAGTGTGTGTGTGTGAGATAGAGAACAAGTTGTAGCAACTGCGATAGCGTTAGCTGAATCGTACATAACCCAAGTGGACTGCCAACTCGTGTTAATATTAAATTACCAAAAACTATTTGCAATTTTTGAAAGTTTTGCACTGTCTGGGCTGAGCTGAGCTGGGCAAGTGCGGTTGGCTGCAGAGAGGGTGTCGACGTCTTGTCTTACAAGTTGCACGCATTCCTTTCGGCACAAATTCCTTGGCTCCTTTTGCCATAACCCACACACACACACACACAAATACATACATAGAGCTACACACAAGTTTATTATGTCTGATGGTGCTGGCCAGGCCAGGCGAGCTCCAGAAAGTATGCAACATTTTAATATGTGTGTCAGCTGGCGCCCATTTGCATTTGCCAGGAGAGCGAGGCGAGGCGAGGCGGGACGCGCGCAATGCTGAGTGGGCGGGGCACCTTCTATTGTCTCTGAGACGCACATCTAATAAACCTGGCCCAAGCAACATTCACAGTAAGCATCTTTGCGGTTTTTGCCACAACGTCAGAATTTACTATGTACCATCCGCACCACCCGCACCACACACATCGTTTGTATCTGGCTGCTTGTGGCAACGGACCCTTTATGTGTACGTACTTGAGGCTCAACCTGAGCAGCATCTTGCCACGCATCTTCGCACACTTTGGACCAACTCTGTCAACCCGCGTGGCACCTGCTGCAAAGTTTTACGTTTTGGGTTTTTCTTTCTTTCTTTTGCCTTGTTTTACCTTGGCCCGGCAAAATCAAAGTTAGCACGCACGTTAGCTGCTGCCAGTGCTGCCTCTGTCTCAGCTCCAACTGGCTCGATGCCACTTTTACTTGCAGAGCTACTTCAACTCCAACAGCCAACCAGCCAACCAGCCAACCAGCCAGCCAGCCAGTCAGTCTGTTGTCTGCTGCTGTCCTTTGTGCCCTTGCGAACTTTTCATATACTCAGTATTTTCTACTTAAATTAAATACAATGTGTGCGAAAAGTAAATTGAAGTTTGCTTTATGTGGATTTTGCACTCGGCGCTGCATTTACGGAGTTTCATTTAAAACATGTTAAACAAATGCTGAGAACGAGGCTTACATCAGCCCACAATGAAAAAGTTGACATTACAGGCATTGGGCAGAAAGTCTGCTAAAAGTGGGCAGGGGCATAGGGAACGGGGGAAGGGGGCGCTCTGAAGTGTAGGGGCAACAGCATTTTCGGGGTAACTTGTTAAAGGCTTCAACTTTGAACTCTCAACTGTTGCCTGTCAAGTCTTGGCTGTCTGAGTAGAAACTTATATATATATATATATATATGTAGACAACGAAGTGTTGCCTCTGGCAACGAGCGCGTAAGCTAGGTAAGAGCTAGAACACATTATAGAAAAGTTGAAATTGTTAAAGTAATTGATTTTGAATACCGCATACATAAGCACATAATGGCGTGAGAATACTTTGTATGTGTCGAGTTGGGGCTACGACGCACAACAGCTTAACTGATGCTGACGATGATGATGATGATGATGATGATGATGCTGATGATGATTTAACTAAAGTGCCTTCTCTGAAGGTTATTAGCATATTTCCTGGCAGCATGTTGATATATTTGAAAATCTCTGGCGTTAACTAGAGATGAGAGGTGTGTAGGAAAATCTATACGAGTTTTACAAGGATTTTAGCCTTTACAAAGATTTTAGCCTTATAGAGCTTACGTTAGCTGTTACTCACATGGCCCAAATGCGACTGACCCATTTGGAAGCCTTATATCTTTTGACAGAGATTATAGATCGCTTATTAAGAAGCGTCACACCAAGCTGATTTTTACCATGTATATTGCTAAAATATACCTACATTCAAGTATTATTTTCTATTCAATTTCAGATCAATAAGTTTACAAAAAATTGGTCAACCTAGTTAACTTTTGTTTTCCAATTTATTTCAACTTTTCGCTGCAACTTTTTGATTCCGATATTTATGGTTCGTTCAATTTGCCATGGATTATTAATCAATTATTGTTTGTGCTTTGATGCTTGAAACACTACAGTTAAATGCTCAGATTCACACTCTTCACTTGGGCAATGCAATTATAAAACTTTAATCGGCTGCTAAAACAATTTCCAAAAGCAACACAAGCAAACTCAGCCAGGCCACAAATACGCAGCAGCGTTTGACTCCTGCTCGCCTTCTGGGCGCCTTTCAAATGAAAAAAATGGAGCAAGGGAGAAATAAACTTTGCTTTCCTTTGCGCCACAACAATAGCGAGGATACAGCACAAAGCTGAATTAAAAGTGAAAAAGTAGGCGGCCAGTTGCAAAGGCCTCTCGAGGCGACTCAGACTCCAGCGTTTGCAATTGGGGTTGAGTGGACTGGAGTGCCGCAGCCTGGACAAGCGTCTGCCGTACGCTAGTGCCACAGCAATAGCAGCATTCAATTACCAACTGGTGTGAAAAAGCTAAATAATCTGAGAGAAACTCACCTGGCACCGATGAGCAGGCTGTTGCCATCCTTGGTGACGAGCTTGAAGTGATCCACGACGCTCTCGTTGCCCAGAAATTTCAGTATATCTTCGGGACCTGCAAAATAGTTGACAAAAAAACAAATATTAATATTTGCACTTGGCTTAAGTTGGTCAAAGCACAAAAGGGGTAAGAAGTGGGTGCGGGTGAGAGTCGTTCGGTCTGGCTGCAAATGCCTAATTAGGCAATTAGGCGTCGTTAAAGGCGACAAAAAAGCTGGGCTAAGGGTTGGCCAGGGCTAAAACTAAAGAGCTGAAAATGGCGGCGCACGAGAAAACAATGCAGCTGCCAAGCTGCCAAGCTGCCAAGAGCATGGGACTGAAGGTCTATAGTCGTTGTTGTTGTAGTTGTAGTAGTTTGCCTGTTCTTTGCCCGATATGCAAATGGCGCCCGACCAGGGACCCGGAGTAACAAAAGCCAGCCAATGCGGGCACAAAGGATTGCCCATTTAGCAGCAAAAACAGAACAACAACAACAAGAACAGCAGCAACAGCAACAAAGTTTTTTTTTTGTTGTCATTTGTTTACTTTAGCTGCTCGCATTTAGTTTTTCTTGCTGCTGCTTACTGTCTGGGAGAGTGGCCAGCAACCACTGATAGTTGTCAGCTGCCACAAACTGAGCTACTGCCGCTAGATAAACTAGCTAAGAGCCATCAAGTACTTAAATCTCCCAGGGACTAGTACTTGGTAATTACAATGGCGAGGTGTAATGTTATGGCTCTGCTCAGTTGAAGTTGTTATTGCCATTGCATTTGCTAATGGCAATGAGACTGAGCCAAACTAAATGGCAAAGCTGTCACGGCTAGATCTTTCAAAACTAAACTTTAATTCCCAACTGTCACGCAAATCTCTCGAGCTTGAAGTAAATAAACAATTCACAGAATGTATCATGAGCTTAGATCGAAAATTTTAATGCCGTCCTGATATTTATATGTAAGGCTTGCATAATTGTAAATCTGTAGTTTTTATATAACTCAAGAAGATAATGAAGCTAAGAAGATGAACTTTCACGCTCTCACGTACTCACTGAGATAGAGTCTTCGATTCTTTTCGTTTTGGACTTCGGTTGAGCGTTGAACTACTCGTTTCTTGCTCTTTTTCCGAACATTATTTATGGACCGATATAATTGACGCTCACACAATGAGGCTCAGCAGGTGATAGTTCTTTACGCATACACATGCACACTCATGCATACTCTTGATATCACACATATGTATGTATGTGTTTAGCGTAGACAAAGCAGAGCGAAGAGGTTTCAGAAGTTTCAGTCCGATCGATCGTTAAAGAACCGAAGCAATCTTTCTCTCTGGTGCTCTATGCTGCCGATCGCAAACGAACTCGTTAAAGAACCGAAGCAAAAGGCTGCTCAGTTTTTCTTTAAAGTGTGAGTAAACATTACACTTACCACACTTATTAGCAGACTTTGCTTTGCTTTATACTGATCTCCCTTCGTGAATACTCACATTCAAGCGAATGCTCATTCACGAAGCAAAACATATGAATTCTATATCTGTTTTATAATCGGACGACTTGCTGTGTGTCCATCTAAGATTTCACCTTAATCTAAATCTAAAGAGCAAATCGGATTTCTTATTGTCAATTCACAAATTTTTTTTTTTACTTAAATAAAATATATAAAAAATATAAAATTCTTTCCCTTGTGGCCTGCGAATGATTATTCTGCAGTCTGTTGCGCTCAATTGCAACTTTCTTACTTACAACTTAATTGGAGCTTTTGGTATTGTGGAACTAGAATATACAAAAGCCTTCCATGAAATTGTAAGCTCATTTGGAATAAATGTGAATAATGTAATACATATATTTGAGATAATGAGACAAATGTTGATGCTTGCGTTTTCCTAGAATTGTTTCAGTTTCCATTAAGACTTTGGTACATGCTGGTCATTGAATTAAGCCAAACATTAAGGTATTTCTACTGAAGACTTTAACAGAAATAAATGACAGCCAGATTTATGTTACTCATGAAAACAAACAGTAACAAAAAACATTGCAGAGAATAATTTAAATGAAGTTTACTTAAGCAGCTCTTTGTCGCTAATAGAAATCCAACAAAGACTTTTCTATTCATTTCTTTTGCTTTTTGCTCATTACGAAGCGAGATTCATTTGTCCAGCCAGCTCAGCCCTAAATTCTTTTACACTCGATAAACATGACTCCGTTTCAGTTGGCAGCCCTTGAATATACATACATACACATATATTCACCATAATGGACACGCCTTCGCGCACCACGCCCCACGCACCACGCCCTCGCACTCCTGTGCACGGCATCATTACGGATAACGTAACACGCCTTTTGTCAGTCGCTTCGTTTGATCAATGATGTCAGGGTGAACTTTTTGCAGCTCAGCTTTTAACTTTGACTGCAAGCGGTCAACCACAAAGAGCGAAAAAGTTTTCAGCGTCCTTTTTTTTTTTTGTGTGTGCTTTTTTGTTATTTCTCTTTTTTTTTTTTGCATTTTATTTTTATTATTTCTGATTCCTGTCTGCTCGCATTCTGCGGGCAACAGCAGCAGGAGGCATACGGGAAGCTGTTGGCCAACTGGTTGCAACCTGGTTATTGAAAGCGCATTTGGATGCGCGTTTCACACTTTGCACTTTGCCGTAGTCGCTTGCCAAACGACTAAAAAAAAAAACAGCCAAAAATTAATGGGCGTAAAAAAAGCTTTTATGCACGAGCTTTTCATATGGGACAGGCCTTTTGTTTGCTTGACATTTAACGTGACACGTGGGACATGTGCACAGCTGACTGCATGATAAGGGGCAGAGCGTATCCCGTGGAGGAGTTGGAGATGGAGGGGAGAGTTGGCGTGTAACGATGAAAAAAGTTTCAACACACTCACACCTCGGCATATGCGACATTTTTAATTTGCCGCTTTAATTAAAAGCAACAAAACTTTGAAAAAAAAAAACGACGAGCAACAATGTGAAAGGATTTGAAGAGTTAAAAAAAAATAAAATAAATTAATTAAATAAAATTAAAGAAATGAAAATACAAAAATTCACAACAGCTGTTATGAAATATGCAGAGCTGCCAGCAAAGATGAACAATCAGAGCTAAGAATATCCAAGAAATTTGTAATGCGAGGAAATGAAAGAAACTGAGATGAAGGGAGAGAGAGAGAGAGAGAGAGAGCGAGAGAGAAGGAGAGACAGGTAGGCAACCAAATTATGCACATACGATAATAAACAGAGAACACTTAGCAAAATCCTTAAAAGCATTTATTTGATATTATTTATATTTTATTGACTCATTAAATATCTTTCGCTTGACAAGGAAATCATATTCTCTTTCATTCTCTTTCACACTTCCCAGACATAATCAATATATTATTCCACAACTATTAAATCTTTTATCTTATGTTAACATTGCAGTTTCCAATTTCCAGCAAACTTTCTTAGTGTAAACCTCGAAGCGAATACACACTCAGAATTGTTATTTTGCATATATAGAGTCGGCGTCGCATATAAGTTATGTTTAATGCCACCGCGGGCCTTTTCATCGACCCTGCTAACTATGAAAGCCCCCAAATTGTAAGCTAATATTTGTTTTACCTACATACACAACACAATACACACACCCACACACCCACACACACACACATGTTGGCCAGCCAAACAGCCAAAAATCTAATATTTACCTTGACTTTCAAAATGTATGCAACGCCAAAGTAAACTGCAGCTCAACACGTGCCCAAACCCGGAGCCCAATGCCCAGAGCCTGGTGGACCCAGTTCACAGCTGCCACTGCCCCTGCGCCGTTCTTGCCCCCGTTCATGCCCCTGCCTCTGTCTCTGCCCCCTTTCATGCGCCATTCAGTTGCCAGTTGTATTTGAACAAAGACGCAGCAGACCGAACCGAATCCACCAGACGATTCAGCAAGCAGCGGAGCGAGCGCCAACAAAAAAAGAAAAAAGAATAATATATATGTATGTAGAAAAAATATAGTAAACGAAGGCAAGGACCTGACAGAGTCTATCACTTTAATCAACTGACTGACAGTCGGGCCTGCCGCTCCAAATTATGCAAATTCAACGAAAATAAACGTGAATTCCGACATTCGAAATCTACAAATGCCGGACAGCCCAGCTCTAGGACCCTCTCTCACTGTGTGTGTGTGTGTGTGTTGACTGCGCTATGAGGATTTCACTTTGCGCCAACAATGGCGACAACGTGTCCATGTTTGACTTTACCATGCCAATGGGAACCAAGAGCCGAAACGTGACAACGCAAAGATCGCACGCCTTATGATGTACCAAAGAATCGAGTAGTGAATGGCTTTTGCCCCTTTAAATGAATGCTGGAAAGGGGGCTGAGTGAGACGCAGCTCTTCTACTCTTAAGTATCCAGAGATTTTTTTTTTATATATATTACGCACCCAACTTACCCACCTACATAAGCTGATTATTAAATATTTCTTAATGAATTTTTTATTCTGCCGTGTTGTCGTTGGGCAGCAACCGCAACATTCACCAGCGGAAAAGGAAATATTTACTCAACTACAGTGCGCCCGGACTGTACAATTTGCTATCATAAATATGCGCATTCAGATGGGGATTGGGGACTGGAACGTAGTAGTAGTGTCTGCCACACCTTGATGCGAACGAGCTGACCAAGTCGTGAAAGTTGCTGGGCGAAACTAGCAAGAAGACAGTGGGGTATTAAAAATGCAAATACTTTATAAGTGCTGGCAAAAAAGAAGAAGAAGAAGAGAATAGCAAAAAAAAAAATATACTAAATAATGAAAGTTACCTTAATGGACGCAAGTGGAACTTGCAAGTAAACTACAAAAACTGAACAGAGAAGTAGAAGTAGATAAGTTAGAAGGGACACTGTGAGAGTGAGCTAATTGAATGGTTCTATTTAGAATTCAACGTATTTAAAAATTGATACAATTATATATATTTATTATGAAAAAAAAAAAAACAATTCAGCGCCGCATTGGCCGCACATTGATAGCAACTTCGCATGCAATAAATAAACTATAAATTATTTGTTGAAATTATACACGCAGCAGCAGCAGCCACAGTGAGCGATGCCATGGTAAGTATTCATTTATTATAAGCGGCTTTCGAAATGCGATATGGCTCGTTTTTGGCTGCTGGCCATGAGAAATCAACGGCATACACAATGGCGGCGTCACATAAAAATTATATAGTCGCAGCCGACAAAAAAAAAAAAAAAAAATTGAGAGAAAGAAAAATGATGGCAATGGCAATGGCAGTGATTGGGGGGCTGGGGCTGCAGGGACGGCTTTTGCCGGAAAACCAAATGCGGCGATGCGTGAAAAACATTCCACGATTTCTGCAACAGCCGCCATCCACGTTGCCGACCAGACCAACTTCCTGTCCATGCTGCCGTCGAGTCTATCCCTTGGCCAGGCGGCGTTCAATGGGAAAAATCCCAGGCGAGATTTGCATTTAATTGAAATGAACGCCAACACACACACACACAAACAAACAAACAAACGGCAGCAAGCAAATGCAGAGCACAAGCCAAACATCAGCAACAAAATGAAAAAATCACAAATATGTAGAAACCAAACAAACTCGAAAAAAAAAAAAATGAAACGAGCAAGTGAAATGCAAAAGAGATTCATTTAGACATAGAGCCAACAGTAAACGAAATGAAATCAGAAATCGACGCTGTCGTCCCACTCGATGCTGGAGTACAGTGTCTTATCTCTGAGGCAACATAGGCCACAGGCTTATCGTTAGCTGACTCAACTACACCCCAACCCACCGTCGGCTGCCAATCCACAGCACCATCAAGCGTCAGCTCACTTTGTTTGATTTGGTTTTGTTTTGTTTTGCTTTGGCTTTGGATTTTGCTTTGGATTTTAGCTTTGCTATTTTCTCATTGTGTATTGTTTCCTTTTCCAATCGATGTGCCAATCTTCGTCTCAGTCACAGTCCAAGAACTTTCCATTCTTTTGCTGCTGCTGCTGCTGCTGCCGCCTTTTGCATCTTGATAGCAACTTTCGTTTTGCTGTCCACTGTCTTGCTTTTGGGCTATTGGCTTTGGCCTAAACTATAACCGAATCGACTGAAACACCTTTCGAACGCTGTCAGCCGGTAATTGCGGTATTGCAGCCGGCCCTTTCAGATGACATAAAAGATGTCCATGAATAATGAAGACAGGTATTAATTAAGGTAATTGGAAAGCAAGAGGAAGCCTTACATAAAAAACATTTGCAATTTGTATTGGCAAAAAGAAAATATCATTGGGAAACTCTTTTGTGGAGAAGAAAACATACATATTATATGATTAGTAAAGCTCCATTTTATAGTGATTAAAGTAAATTATGGATATTGAAAGACTTCTTTTCATATTATATAATTATTATAATTATATAATTATTAAAGCTACCAACAGCAACTAATTAGGGTATAATTATAAAGGTTTCAGCTTTCCTTCATTAGTTTCATTGTAAGGATTCGCCTGAATTTCTTTCCGCAACCAAAAATTAACCAACTAAGCTATAATTAATGGGTAGAATTTTCAGCTTTTTTTTAGGTTTCAGCTTGCTTGAGCATCTATGGATTATATGGATTCTCATAGATTTTTTTCTCAATCAGCTTCAAATTGGTTTGAATTATGAAAATGCTCTTTGATGCCCCACTCGAAATATTCTTGTTAAGACATTTGGTGACATTTTCCCAATTAGATTCTTTTAACTAGACCAGAATCCAATAAAAGTACTCAACAACAACATTAAATTGCCATAACATAATCAGACCTATATATAAACTCTGCTCCACACACATCAATCACCTGTTTAAATCATAAAATTGGTATATTAAATATTTTTTTTATTTTTTCTTTTTTTTTTCTCAACTGTCACACCCAACACAATAACAAACTCAATTACAAATCATTTTTTTTTCATACGATTTGTTGTTGCGTTTTTCATTGCAAACAATTGAAACAAATCGAATTTAATCGTATTGTGTGCTAATGAACACGCCCCCCAAGGGCTCCAAAGCAGCCAACGTCCCAGTGCAACGCGTTGATATCGAAGCTTCGTTAATATTTCAAATCGTTGACAATTAAATTTAATTCATCTACACTTTGTGCATTATAATTTGATTCGATGAGAGGCAAAAGAGAAAAAAGGATAAAATACATATTTCTATATAAATTTATGTGTGCCTGTATGTATGTATGCATAGAGCGCTCTGACGAGTGCCCAATTATTTACATAATTGCATTGAATTTGCGGTTGTCGCTACTTAATGCCAAATGCGTGATGTCCGTAATTGGATATTTACATTTACAAAATTCCCTCATCGACGACATTTTCATATAAAGTAAATTGCATAAATTGGCAAAAAAAAAAAAAAAAAAAGAGAATTATATTTGAATTTTTAATAGATTTTACTTTTATTTATTTTTTTTTTTCTATATATATTTGGTAGTAGTTAAAATCTGAGCTGAGCTAAGCTGAGACTCCCACACTTTAGAGTTTTTTTATTTGATTGGACATGTATTTTCCACATTCAACTCAATTCAGAGTTCATTAAAAGAACGTATACCTTTTTATAAAAATATTTAAAGCAAAAAGTGCGTACATATATTTAATAATTATTGAAATACAACACTGACTGACTGAGCTGGCGCCACCTGGCGTCCATTTGGGCGCAACATAACCTTGTTTCAAACGTGCTTCATGTAAAATGAAATTAATCGGCAGACGTTAAGGAAAAGTCATAAAAGCCTTTAAATTCATTTAGACCAAAAGTGAACGAGCGGACGTGAGTGAAGACGAGGCCAAGCGGAAAACAAGGTTGGCTCGATTCGGTTCGTTTCGGACTTTGGTTTGGGATGACGTGGCGTCTGCCGCATGTACTGCGGTCGTGCCAAAATGTGACAGGATATGGACTACACGCCATTTATGCAGCAATTAACGCAACTTACGTCAAGTGGAAACGCAAGGCCGGCACATGTTTCGTCGCCCCAAGGACCCGGCACGATCCGTTTCGCGTTTTCCGCGATTCCGGTGCCCAGCTGTGCCACGATTCTGTTACGTAGTTTATGCACTTTTAATTATTATTGTATTATTTTGCATTTATTTACGCTCAACGCATGCAGCAGCCACTCTGGCAGATGGCATCGTCGTGGCTTGTAGCCGTACAGCAAAATTCAGCCAAAGACCATCTCCAGACTCCAGAGCTTTTAATGACAACAAATTGTCGCAACCAATTGCCAGGTGTTTCTCTTCTGCTTCTTTTTCTTGTTATAGTCTGAGTTCATTGAAAATGGTATTTTGGGGGTATTTTGGAGTATTATGAATTGGTGAAGATGTTTGTTACAGGAGGCGTGGCAGATTGCTTAAAGTGAATAAGATCTGCTGATTCGATCTGGTCATGTTCCTCTGTCAGCCTATATCATTTCAATAATCTCTTAAAATATCTCGATCTCATGTACGCCATATTTATATATTTTATATATTTTTATATATTTTTATATATTTAATATATTTTTATATATTTTATATATTTATATATATGTTTCTTTATCGAAAACGCATCCCAGTTTGTATAAGCGATAAATATCGATAATTTGACTTTGTCCTTTAAGTAAATTGAAAAGCTCAAAAGCTAAACATTTTAGATTTATTGTGTAGGTTCGGGACTTTATATTTATCGGATTTTAGATACAGCCAAAACTGAAATTCTCTTATATTATGCAGTCAGTGCTTCGCCGGCTGCAGGGCATTCCTAAGTCGGATAGTCTCAGCTAGAGCAGCCTGACTCGATTTTTTTTTTCTTATTTAAAAGGAGCCAAGTAAATGTTGAGAAATTTCCCATGCGCACAGCGCTGACAAAAGGAATGCCTGATGTTAAAATATATAAATTTAATTACTTTTCACAGCGTCAGCAATGTGTTGGCAGTAAGTTCTGAAGTATATTAAAAGCCATTGTTGCAGTCTCGATAGTGGGATTCAGAGATAATTAAATTTCGTTTATCGAATACATATACACTTATCGATATCTACCTAGAGTAACTTTCATGACCTTAAGCTATGGGCAAATATCTAAATGTATATTCTATGTATGTGTTTCTGTTTTTGTATACGTTAAGTGTTTGCCTACTGATAGCTAGCGTAATGCATTTTCATTTTTCCATTTTGCGTTTTCCATTTTTCGTTTTCATTGCACGTTTTCTTTTCCATTCAAGTTGTGTGCATCATTAGGAGCTCACGCCTGTATGACTTGCTCTTCAAACAGAAACTAAATGATATTTTCGGCATGAGCTGGCTGAAAACTCATCTGAATGTGTGCCAAAGCAAATGCTCTACCTCTCTCTCTCTCTCTCTTTTTGGGTGTCTGTGGGCCTGTGCCCGTGCATAATCCAGGCCTGACTTTGCCAAGTGGGTAGCAGCAGCAGTAGCATTTACACGACGCAGATAAGATGCTTTACATGTGCCTAAACAAACACATGGCCAGAGGAGCCCACAGCCAGCGATGTCAGGTGCACGCACCCAGTCGCAACTGGGCCAGTGAGGCATGCATGAATGAATCGCAAACAGGTAGAGATGCCAGCTGAGATGGAGACAAAAACACTGACAGACAGGCAGGTGTGTATGTGTTTGTGTGTGTTTGTGTGTGTGCACTAAGCACACGCGTCACTTATTACAATGACAATGATATGCCCCCCCTCACACACACACACACACACACACACTCGCGCAATTATGAATGCCAGCATGGGTTTGGTCCTCGTACTGGGTTAACAGTGTCAGTGGGTGTAATTGATCAGGCTCAGACACTTGAGCTCCGCCATAGCTGGGGCATACGCATACACAATCAAACAATGACTTGCATTGCGTTATAAATTGACGCTACTTTCGTGCATGGCCCCAGATGCGGCCAGATGTGGAGGTTGGCGGGGCAGCAGCCTTTAAGGTCGCTACTGAGGCATGTGTGCGCTTTATGATATGCACAGCACGAAACTGAGCGTATGTACAAAATGAATTGCAATACACTGAGAGTTTTACATGCACACAAACACATATGCATACACATACATATGTATATGCACACTCATATACGTGTTTCCTTTTTGAAATGTAATCAAAGCTTGATAGCTTGACTGAAGTTGCTCATATTTTGCACGTCATTTTAATATACTTTAATAAACAGCTGAGCAGGTACATATATATGTATATATATATAAATATATATGTAAGCCAAAGGAAAGCTCTATTTTAAAATGATTAATATGAAGAGTTGAAAATCATCCCTTAGAGCGTTAAATATGTATAGACTTGCATGCTGATTTAATTTATAATTACTCTAAGACTCTCTAGGCTTAAGCAACTATAGAAAACTTAATTAAATAATATATGTAATAAATGAAAATAATTACAATGATAATATAGTGAAATTGAAAGAAGAACAAGCTTAGAGTTTTAGTAACTAAATTTTATCCTAGCATAAAGTTTAATAATTTTATAAATTTATTAATTATTTATATTCATTTCTTTAACTTCTTCAACTCTTTCGTCCTCATCAACACTTCCTAGCATTTTATTTGACATGTTTCTGGATAATTTCGCTCAGTGTGCGAGTAGCTGGCACGTGCTAAAGTTTATATATACCATCTGATGGCTGGCTGATGATGAGTACGACGATGATACTTTGTTCGTGTTTAATGATGCCGTTTGCCTGTCAACCAGCTGCAACAGCAACAGCAACAGCAGCAACAGCAGCGACAGCATCGCCTTAGCTTTGCCAGAGTTTAACTGCCAGTGGTGTCTGCCTGCTCTGGCCCTTATTTACTAACCTGTCCCGTTCCCATCGTCAACTGACATTATCATGTAGGTTATGTCGCAGCACGCTCTCTGGCTTTTCATCAGCTCGAACCCAATGATTGCCAGTATGACAGCCAGAAGCACGTCAGTGGCTGCCACTGATGCTGCTCCAATGACCCATAAAACGGACGCCGGCCCAGCTCAGTACAGGATATCAAATCCATTGCAACATGCTACAAGGCAGTCAGCCAACCCATCCCAGCCAGCCCAGCCAGCTCAGCCCAGCCCGCGTTCGCTTTTGTGGTTCACATGGCACGCGCTCAAAACTAAAGCGGGTCATGTCAAATCGAGCGAGCGAGTCTACCTGGTCCTAAGCCTGAGCCGGAACTCCTGCAGGTGCTGCACGGTGCCAATTGGCATCAATGTAGCTTAGCTGCTGCGATTGGCCCTAATGAAATTGTGCGCGGTGCATCTGCTCGGAACATAACGGATATGGGACTCCAGCTATAGATTAGTCAATTTACTTCGAGAGCACAAACAGGAAACATATGTCGTTAACACTCTAAATAATAAAGGAAGTTGTTTTTAGAGCTATAAGCTGAAGTCATCGTATGAATAAAGCTAAAGCTTTGATGAACATGGAAATTATTCTAAATCAAAGCCAACAATATCGAAGTATAGATTTAACACAAGAATCCAGTAAATTTCAGATAATTTTGAAAAATTCTAACATAACAAACAGCAAACATATTCTTGGAAGAAACTTGCTTATTCCCATAAATTCTGCTCAAACAAAAAAAAAAAAAAAAAAAAAAAAAAAGAAAAGAAAAACCTTTTCATTAGAAAATGTTTTTGGGCTTTCCAAGAATTAACTTGTCGGCAGCTGCTTCGCGAAAAGATTTCGATAGGCCAAAGCATTTGTTTTATATACAATTGAACTCATCAATGTCATTATTATTATCATTATGCTGCGGTTGCTGAATGCTTTGAGCTACTTGTGGCTGGCCGGATTTTCCGGCCATCGTTCAAAGCAAGAAACCCTTGGCTTCCCTTCCACACCCATCTATTCATCGACTTAACTGAATGCGCAAGCTTTGCCTCTGCTCGGAGACTTTGGTTTTATTTATTTAAAGGCCAAAAAACCCGATGAAGCCCAAAGTCTTAAGTGGTGAAAAAGCATTCGCTTTGACTTACGTAGCGGCATTCACGGCCCTTTCATAATTTCACTGTGTGTGTGTGTGTGTGTGCCGCCATTTTAATATTGAAGTATGAGACGGCATGAAGAAGCTTTTCATACTATGCTAAAGGCTCTTGACTGGGGGACTGGCTATACACACACACACACAGTTAACAGCACACGTAACTGTAATATTCAAGATGTTGGCAGGGCGTGCGTGCGGCAGGGCATTAGAGTAGCAAAAGAAATAAAGTAAACTGAACTGAACAGAACAGAACATAAAGATAAAAGTGCTCGCGGCAATGAGGCGGACACAAAGACAATGCTGGAGCCAACGTAGATGACAACCTGGCCAAGAGAGAGTGTGTGGCATGTGGCATAGAGAAAACGAGCCGCACGGTTATTTATCATTGCAAAAGCACTGCTCGGACAAATAGAACGGAAAAGCAACGGCCCGTTATTTACATACTAAGTGCCAATTGAGAGAAAGCAAAAACTCTTAACGGCAGAGCAATCCTAAGTACAATATTCTCATATATATTTATATATAGAGTACATATATCTGGCGGCAGCAGCATTATAATAACTATTCAATAAGTGGACATTTATGTTAATTTGTTTATTATACTTATCACAAACATAATCGTTATTCAATAGAGATTATTTGCAAATAATGGCTTTGTATATGAAACACACCTGAAAAGAGATGAGAAATGAAAATGAGAATTAGTATTGTATTGAAGCAGAAATATTTATATAAAATTATGAGGAAATTAAGTAAGAAATTCGCGCAGAAAGGCATTGGCCTCAGTTGGACTTTTCTAATCAGACTGTCAGATCATGATATTGATATGTAGGTATTCATATATTTTATTTATATATGTTATTCATGTTATTCATATTATTTTTCTTAACTCAAGTCTCTGATTAATTTTCACTTTGGGACGCACTCAGTTTATGGTCAATATATTGTGTTAGTTGCCAAAATAAATTGCAATGCGAGCATTGTCGAACGAAGCTTTAAATAATCGAATTGAAAGGACTTTAAAAATGGAAACAAAATAAATATAGCGCCCCCTTTACGTGTTTGTTGTTGCCTTGACTTGTATTTATTTTGCTTTTTTTTTTTTTAATCTTTTTCTTTTTGTTTGATAACTTCTGCAGTTGCAGTTGCAGCTGGGATTTTTTTTCCTGTTTCTTTCTTTAGTCGTGGCAACAATTTATTTGCTAGTTGCTGGCAAAGAACGGGCAAATAAAATGCGAGTAAGGGAAAAAACAATTGTTACAACATTTAAGGATGCCAACAACGAGGACGAAAAATGGCAATAAAGAAGCCAAAATCAATGGAAATATTCGCGTTTGGCATAAATTCACTTTGGCTGGCGCATGATAGCCTCTGTGGACCAATACCACGCCCTCCACGCCCTCCACGCCCACACCCACAAAACAACATTTGAAAATAAAACTTTGTAACCCAGTTTTTCGGTTCGCCAAAGGATGGGCGGACCACATGTGGGCACACACACCATTCCAACATTCCAGTTGCTCCTCTTCCACAGCTCTCTCCCTCTCTCTCTTTCTCTCTCACTCTCTGTCTGAAATGCTGCGAGCACACTTTTTGGTGTTCGATATTTTGCTGTTCATGAAACGGCAGGTGTGTGTGCGTGTGTGTGAGAGTGTGTGTCGTTTGCATTTCGGCACAGCTGCAAATGGCGGAAAATGAGAAGCCAAAGGAAACGACCAGCAACAGCAACAACAACAACAACAATATCGACGCTCAGAGAACTTTTATTGTTAGCAGCAGCAAAAGACACACACAAAAAAAAAGTGAAGAAAATAAGAGAAACATTTTTGAACGCACATTTTTGCAATGCTACGATTTCAAACGACCCTTCGGACGTGTGCGTGTGTGTAGGTGTGTGTAGGTGTGTGTATCTGCAGTTAAATATTTTATGAGCTTTCGTTTGTTGGTGTGTCTCTCTCTCTCTCTTTCCGTCTCTCCCTCCGTCTCTGTGTTGCTTTTGGGTTCCATTTCGTGGTCGTCATGTTGCGAAACAAATTTCAAGCAAAAACAAAAACCTGCGCAAAAATTTTCTGTTGCTGTTTGGCTCTGCCTGTGTTATTGCTGCTTGTAGTACTTCGCCCTGTCCCTCTCGCACACCCTCTTGCGGTGCAAAACTGCTACAAACATGCCCTGTAGCAAATTTATTGAATTCTCGCTCAGCAACAGCAGCCAGAAAAGCAACTTAATTTTCAAGTGAAACTTTGTTAATGTTCGCCATGTGCTCCAAACAGTAAAAAAAAAGTGGCTCACAGACATTTTCAAGAGCCAGCGGCCAAATACCCGACCCAACCACGCCAAAACAACAATAATAAACAGCACGACGAGTGGTGGCACTGACGGTTGATGTTTGCACTGGGCCGAAATGGTTGAGAATTAGTTTTAGTTTTTTCTATATTTCTGACTGCTGGACTTCAGCAAGTTGAGATACTTTTGATCTAGGTGTCGCTGCTGTTAGTTAAATAATGCAAAATAATTTTCTTAAATTAAATAAATAAAAAAAAGAAATTATTTGTCAGAAGTGGGATTCGAACCCACGCCTACAGAGTAGACTGCGACCTGAACGCAGCGCCTTAGACCACTCGGCCATCCTGACTGCTGATTGGCCAGCGACCAATGCGCGATACAATCAGAAGCAACAACAAATACACATGTGTGAAAAAGTACTTATTAACACATATGCTGACTCAGTGAAACGTTAAGCGAAAAGCTTAAAGCTTTACAGAACTTTATAGAGTGAACCTATTCTTTATAAACAACAAAATTGAAGAGGTGTGTAAATATAAATACCTAATTTTAAATTGCTAAAAATAATAATTTTAAATTAATTTTCGTATTTCATTAGAAAAATTCAAATTTTCAAAAGTTTGTAGCTTTAATATTAACAAACGTTTTAAAGACTGAATCAATGTGGTAAAAAATCTAGAATCAAGAATTTAAGAATGCCTTTTACTAGCATAAATAAAACTACAATAGAAATGGTTGGTGGGGGTGGGATTGAGGCAGCAGGGGCACTGGCACTCGGCCCAGTTCGGGTGTATGTAAGCGAGACGGCAAATCAAAGTCAGTCGCGCAACCAAATGGGAAACATTGTTCTAAAACAATGAAAATACATGGTAAAAGAGGAGCCTAGGGCCCAGAGCCAGAGCCCAACTGAGCCCGAGAGCTAACCAACACACAGCATGCAATAAAAGGCAAAAGTGGAATATGTGCCACAACGCTGAACAGATGCCAACGACCAGCACACATATATAGCAGAGCCCAAACAACCCCACTCTATTGCTCACCCCCATTTCCCCTACTCGTCATTGCTACCCCACTGGAGAGTCCACTTGAAACTTTTGCGCTATTGTGCCCCCAAGCGTCATGTACTGCATTTTTTTTTCCATACTACTACTAACTGCAGTTTCTCTGTAGACTTTTTATGTTTCGGGCTCAGTGAATCTTGGCCAGGCAGCAGTTCTGCTAGCCACGCCCACAATACAAAGGCCTCATATAGAGTGATACATATACATACATATGGATGTATATATGTAGCGCGCATGCAGAAAAATGAAAAGCTGTAAAAAAGTTTTGAAATATAATTGCTGCTGCTATTGTAAACTCCATTAAATTTATAAAGTGGGCAAAGTTTTTTATTTTTCGTTTTATTTTGTTTTGTTTTTTACTTTTCATGTTTTCTCTTTTTCCCATTTTCCCTCCTTTTGCCACTTTGGAATATGAGCGTTCACAAGCATTGATTAATAGTTTTATTGTATTATTTATATAGTAGCTGGCCATTAATTTAGCATTTTAAATAAAAGAGCAGCACTCAATTAAATATGTGGGTCGCGCCACTCGATGGCCCACTGTGAAAAGTGCAAAAGCTCATGCATGTTGCATATGTGTTTGTATAAATGTTTACATACGCGCACATATGCAAGCCTAAATAATAACAATAAGAATTGTGTTATCATTTAAGCCGATTTTGATCGGTCAATTGAAGGCACTTTACGCATAAATAAAACTTTAAATATTTTCTGTGTATTTAATTACTTAATGGAGTTGCAATAATAATAGATAAATAAAAAATATTTTAAAAATTCATATATTGTTGGAATCATTTAATGAAATTAATATATATTTTATAATTTATTTATTTTATATTTTTAATAATTCTTCAGCTTACATATTTTACTTTCACGATTAAATATATATGTGCATATATTTTGTAGTTAGCTTAAGCAACAACAACTTTTCGCAATTATAAATTAATTATGGAAACTATATAATCGTTTGCTTATCAAGCCGCATTAACTCATGTGACCATATGTCTGGTGACTATGAAAGGTCAATGGTTAGATTAGAACTAATTTATTGACGTGTTCACGTTTTCAGCAGTTTCAATTTTGAGTAAAATGAGAACACTGCGAGCCCCCTTCAATATAAAAGTTGCCCAACAACGCCAAGGCGTCAAAATGTCTCTAAGGCCCAAGCCTGAATGGAATACGTAAAAACTTGGTCAAGACAAGCCATAAGCGAAATGAAAAACCCCCAGAATGCTGAAATGCGATAGCATTTTCATAATTTTGCCATTTGGAAAATATCTCACGCATTTGCAATTATGTGCGGATTTTTCATTTCATTTCATTTCATTTCTTCATTTCATTTACGTTGCGGCCTCGCGGCTTTCGACCCAAACGAGAGAGCGACCGCAGTTGGTTACATAGCCAAGAGCAACCTTTTCGCTATAAAAGAATTTATATATGTGTTTTTTCTTCTTGCGCTCTTTATTTTTTGGCATTTGGCATTGTTGCCTATTGCCTGCTGGCTGTTTGCACTATTTTGTTGCACATTTATGCGCAACCGCATTTCAAAAGCAATAAATTCTGCAGTTTTGCTTGGCAAAAAAAAAAAGTAGCATAGAAATTGGCGAAGAAAACTTTGCTCATTTGTGCGATTTTGATTTTTTTTTTGTTTTGGTTTTTCTTTTTTTTTTCAGCTGCCTCTCAACTAGCGAAAATAAATTAAGGAATTGCACACAAAACAACAAATTCAAAGTATGGCAAACTTTTCATTGCTGGGGTAAGCGTTAACACCCAAGTAAAAACATTCAATATTTTAATAAAACAGAAACTTTTTAGCAAAACAGCGCGCATACTATACAAAAGCTAGCTGCCCCTTCGACTTAAAAATACCCTGTATAAATGGAAATTTTAGAATTAATTTTAAGCAAATTTCAAATCATCATAAACAAAACTAAATTACAAATAAGAAGTTAAGTTGCATTTAAAAAATATTTTAAAAATTGGTTATAGATTTTTAGAAAAGTTGTATTTAAAATTTATTTTAAATTTTTGTTATACATTTTAACAATAATTTTTTTGGCTAATAAATTTGCTAATCAAAATTAAAAAAAAAAAAGTGAATTGAATATTTCTTATTTAATAATAATATTAAATATAATTTAAATATTTTATTTTTATATTTTTTTTAGTATCATATAACATAATTTCTTCACAAAACAATATACCCCTCTTGCTAGACTCTTCATACTGAGTATGCCAAATACTTTATACAATTTCGTTTTTGTGAAAAATATATATATATATATATATAAATATTTCACACGCTTGTTACTACAGAGAGGGAGAGAAAAAAGAATATGTTTTTCTTTTCTTCGTTTTTTTTTTTTTTTTCGTTAGTGTTTTTTTACACTTGAAGTTAACGCCGCCGTCCTCCCCCTGGGCAGCTTGTTATTATTTCGCCCATTGAGTTGTACAAGCTGTAGTTGGCAACAATTTGCAGCGTATTCCCACGAAATGAAAATTCCACTCGAGCCTTGCCATGAAAATTAATTGCGCATTTATTTGAGTGAGTTTTGGTCTTTACCGGAAGACTTCCTTACAACTGGCTGAATTTTGTTTCACGCTTTGTGTTATTGCTCAGCGGTTACTTTACGCATTTTTTTACCTTGAGATTGCAATGCCAGCAGCTGGGTCGAAGAAGCTCTTTGTAGCGAGCAAGAATTCTTATACTTTTGCAATATATATATATACATATATATGCATATATGTATATGTATTTGTACATTGAGATGGAAGGAAAATGTTGTGTATATTTCATATATAAAGCTAATTGATATAAAATAAAATTAAATTAATTAAAATAATATTAATAATAAATATTAAATTAAATAATTGTTTTAATATGTGAAATTGTCTCGAATTGGGCTGAGTTGTACAAATAATTATTAATATTAACTGAGAATTAGTAATATTAAATTAATTCAACAAAAGAAAAAGAATAATATTAATAATAATAATAAATATTTCATTGAATTAAAATATGAAATTGTTTTAAATTTTGTTGAATCGTAAAAATAATGATTAATATTAACTGATAATACCCTAAAATTATTATTCATATATTAAAAAATTATTATTACTATTATTATTATTATTATTCTTTTTTTTTGTTTTTTTTTTTTTTGTTTTTTTTTTTTTGTTTTTGTAATGAAATATAAGAATAATATGTATAATACAAAATAAAATTTATTTATAGACATAAAAAGATAGAGTAGTCTACTTAAGTATCGAGTTAATGTTAAATAATAAAATAAATTAATAATTATAATATAATATAAACATAAATTATAAGCACATGCGCCTCAGGATCTCTAAGTTACTAGCACTTGTATGAACAGCAATTTTAATCAATAATAACTTAATTATTTATAAATAATATATATTAATATATATATAAATAAATATAAAAAGTACAGTAACTAGTTATATTCAAAGAATAAGTTTAAGTTATCAGCTGTTGAAGAATGTGCAGTAAACAAGTTTCCAAATAGCATAGGAACAGTTCTAGAATATAAATTTGTTCTTTCTTTTTTTATTAGAAATGACATTTCAGAATCGTGTACAACAACAAAATGCGACAAGAATCATATCAGAGCTGAAATAAAATATATGTAAATATACGATTATCGCCACATAGCGTCTGAAAGTCGTCGAGTGTCAAATTTTATAATAATTATTATTCACGACATGCTGCAGTCCGCATAGCGATTACACATCTTTGATATTGACAGCGACTACGTAGGAGCTATGCACTTGGGGTTGCCGGCTGGCTCTTATCGCAACAGATCCAGCGTGCAATTCAGGGCCAGGGTAGTTGAGCCGTTGGGCAGAGTAGGTGATAAGTGCGAATCGGACTGCACATAATTGGTAATTAAATTATGATGTTTGCTATTTTTGGATTTGCCGTGGCAATTGTCTGATGCTGATATGGTGCAGTGCCGGACTTGATTGGGTATAAAAGACCCAGCTGCATCACGGTTAGAGCAACAGTCTTTAGGTGTTTGGAGCTGAAGCATACCAAAGCCGGAGCAGTCGAAGTGAACGCAAACAAGAATGAAACTGACACTAGTCCTTCTGGCCCTCGTGGGCTGTGTGGCCGCATTCAGCGTGCCCACCTCAACAAAGGTGAAAGTTGCTGATGCTGAATTCTTGAAAATGCAAAAGTTCCTCTTTGAAATTGTGTACCGCGTGGAGGATCCTCTCATGTTCGAGGAATGGATCAAGATCGGACAAAAACTGGTCGCTGACAAGGGACAATACAATGTAAGTTTTTCATATTAAATGCGAGCAATGGAATTATCCATTGTTGTTCTAACATCCTGATTCGCTTGCAGAACTACGACTTCTATATGGAGAAATTCTACGAGGCTTACAAACTGGGTGCTTTGTTGCCTAAGGGCGAGTTCTTCGGTGCTCTGGTCAAGACCCACTATCTGCAGGCCTATGGTCTGTTCAACTTCTTCTACTACGCCAAGGACTGGGCTACCTTCGCCCAGAATGTTGCATGGGCTCGCATCCATGTGAACGAGGGCATGTTTGTCTACGCTCTGACATTGGCTGTCATTCACAAGCCCGAATTCGAAGGTTTCATTCTGCCCCAGATCTATGAGATCTTCCCGCAGTACTTCTTCAACAGCAAGTTCGTGTATGCGGCCGAGAAGTTCGACTATGATGTGTTCAGCAAGATGATCATGTACGAGAAGGAATACAAGGACATTCTGTATAAGGATGTTAGCGAGTACAGCGACAATTTCTACTTCTACACCAAGGACTGGAAGACCTGGCAGTGGTGGAAGATGATGGGTCTGGGCGAGAATTGGTACGTCCAGGATAAGTTCTTCCTTCGCGAAAACGTTGCACAATACAACAAGGATCCCAAGTATACCGAAATCCTGAAGGGTCTCAACAAGTTCTACATGCCCGTCGACTATACCCGTGACATTGACTTCTTCAACGCTGAGAGCAAATTGAGCTACTTCACCGAGGATTTGGGCTGGAACGCATATTGGTACTATCTGAACATGGACTATGCTTTCTTCCTTGATGGCAAACAGTTCGGTCTGGATAAGGATCGTCGCGGCGAATGGTGGATCTATAATGTGCAACAGATTCTGGCCCGCTACTATCAGGAGCGTTTGGCTAACGGTTTTGGCGAAATCCCAGAGTACTTCTGGTACAAACAGGTCGAGTATGGCTATGATCCTCAACTGATCTACTACAATGGCATTGGCTACAGCTACCGCAAGAATTACTTCGAGTACCAGACCTATGGCAAATTCGATATGCTCTACCAGATCCAAAGCTTCTTCGATCGCATCTATGATGTGCTTGAGACCGGCTACTACAAGACCGCCGATGGTGTTGTCATCGATCTCCGCAAGCCCGAATCCATCAAATTCATTGGCAACTATCTGCAGGGCAATGTTGATACCTATGACAAATACTTCTTCAACTACTACTACGTGCTGTCGCATATGTACTTCGCTGATGTTGATTACTTCGACTATGAGGTGTTCCCCAACGTGTTCCTCAACTTTGAGACCATGCTGCGTGATCCCTTCTTCTACTCCTTCTACAAGAAGTTCGCCGATGTATTCTACAAATTCAAGTTCTATCTGGCACCATACACCAAGAAGGATCTGACCTATGAAGGCATTCAGTTCAAGGAAGTGAGCGTCAGCAAACTGGAAACCTACTTCGACTTTGTGGACTTTGATGTCACCAATCTGCTCAACGACAAGATGACCTTCGTTGATGGCAAGTTCGTCTGGGACAAGACTCTGCTCGCCCGTCAGGCCCGCCTCAACCACAAGCCCTTCAACTTCGAGTTCCTCATCGAATCCGACAAGGTGCAGAAGGGTGTTGTCCGCATCTTCCTGGGACCCAAGTTCGACGAGTATGGTCGCGTCATCCCACTGAAGTACAACAGCCAGAACTTTGTGCAGATCGACAGCTTTGTCTATCCCTTCGTTGCTGGCCAGAACACCATCAAGCGCAGCTCCAAGGAATTCTCCTGGACCGCTGAGGATCGCATCACCTACACCGAGCTCTACAAATACGTTATGCTGGCCAGTGAGGGTACCTACGACTTCCCATTGGATGTGAGCGAGCCACACAACGCATTCCCCGATCGTCTGGTATTGCCACGCGGCTGGGAGGAGGGCATGCCCATGCAGTTCTACTTCTTTGTCTCGCCCTACACCGAGGATTACGAGCAGTTCTCCAACTTCGACTACACCTATCAGTCTGGCGTTGGCTCCGGCACCCGTTTCGTTGACAGCAAACCATTCGGCTATCCCTTCGATCGCTCTGCCGATGAGTACAGCTACTTTGTGCCCAACGCTTACTTCAAGGATGTCAAGATCTACTATGTCGATCAGTTTGCCAAGTACTTTGAACAGAAGTATGACAACTATGGTACGTTTGACTACTCCATTGTGTACTAGAAGATGCCAATCGATTTAGCTCTTAAGTAATTTCTAATGCAATACCAAAAAATCAAACCAAAAAAAAATACTTAAAACTCAAAGCTAAGAACAACAGCGAAACGATGAAGACCAAGCGTTCAATAAAAGTATGTAAAGAAAAATAAATAATTTGAAGTCTTTTTATTTTTTGAATGAATAGGAAGCATAGTAAAATTTATGATATATGACATATCTATGAGATATTATCATACATTTCATATAGACGCACAACAAGTTAAATAGTTGACTTCAAGGCAACAGTCAGAGATATGAAATTAAAGTCGATGTCGCTTTATTGCACACAACAATAATTTGGGGTAAAGTCATTTTCGATTGACAAGCGAACGGCGCGACCACTCGATCCTGTGGCTATCCTCGACTATCTTTGGCTATCCCTGTTGCACTCACAATGCTGGTTAATGTGTCATTCGTACCGCAAACTGTTGCAACGTCGTCGCACTGATTGCATTCGAATCGAAATCAACCGCAAAAACTAATAATAAAGTTCAAATGTTAAATGTGGCACAACGAGAGGCTGCAGCAGCCGTAGCAGCAGCCGTAGCAGCAGCAACAGTACCGCATCCCAATGGCAATTCGATAACAATGCGGGAACGTTACTCGATATACACACACGCATACACACACACACATACACACACACACCCAAAGGCACTCACACGCACACAGAGTAGTGATTGCCCATTCCGATTGTAATGTAAATGAAGTTATGCTCTGCGGCTTTGATGTGGCGCCCAATTGCCGCCCAAATTCGCAATTGAATCATGCAAGACACAAGTATGCCCGATTGCCAGTACGTTATCTGAGCCGATGTGGCAACCTGATTCGGTAACTATAATTTACAGTTATGCCAACCCACTGCCAACACGCGATTATTGCCGTCTATCGCATCTGCATACGCAGCCAAAATCGTATTCGCATTCGCATTCGCATTCGCATTTGCATTTTCGGTTGAAAGCAGCAGCAGCAGCAGCAGCAGCTGATTACAGATTGCACATTTGGATTTTGGGTTTGGGTTTCGGGTTGCAGCATTTGGTCTGGGCTGGCCTGAACTGGATCCTTCTTTGGTTATGAGCCTAATGTTGTTTGCTGTGTGCGTGTGATGGAGGAAGAGAGAACAGAGGGGGAGAGCGCAAGCGAGTGGTTCTATTGATTACGGTCCATCTATTTGAAAATTAGAGCCAGCACAGCGAAAGGCATATTGAGTTAACGAGTCAACTGTAGAGAAAATTTAACTGCAATTAAAGCAATTCAATTCAACTCTGTTGTTAACATAACCAATTTGAATGCCATGGATTTAAAAAATTTATTTAAAAAAAAAAAAAAGAAAAAATAATATAAAATTAACAAAAAATAAACCAATTTAAAGCGCAACTACGATCATGTTCAGTTACTTGTTTAGACTAATAATTTCGTTACTTCAAGCCACTCAGAGATAAACTAATATTGAAGCAACGTTGTTTCGCATTTCAGCTTAATTGAACTCCAGCGAACTATCCGTCAATATCATATCATAATATCAACGTTGATACTCTGTGTCATCGTCCATTAAAGTTCATTCCGCTGATGTCGTTCATTGTTAAAGGCATCAAATATCAGCTAAATGACTTTTGTGCAAGTGCTCGACTCGACTCGCCTCGACTCGATTTGGTGGGACTTTTAGCCAAACAATATGAGAAACATAAATATACTATATATATATACACACGTATCTATTACAATTACTTGAACGAAACGCTTGAGGCTGTGCACAGCATGCTGTCATACTATTTTATGGCCCGTTTCATTCGCATTTTCCCCAATGAATGCCGAGCGCTGTGCCCTGGCAACGTGGCTAATCAGAAATAGTTCCCTGGCGCCCGGTCAGACAAGCCGCTCGACTTAGTCGAGCTTATCCAGCTGGGCGGGCATGTCTGTCTGCTGCTGTTGCCTTGCTGGCCATGTACTTTGTGTCTACAATTTATTTCAGTCATTTTAATTGATACTGTCCCGCTGCTGCTGCTGCTGCTGCTGTTGCTGTTGTTGTTGGCTGAAGTACAGCTTCTTGTTATTTGTAACAATTAATATCCAATATCTGAGCGCTGCCATCATTAGTTTTTGCCAGCCCAGCGGCCCACTGTCTGTTGTGTGGATATCTCACTCGCTGAGAACTACAAAAACTGATGATATCAATGAACGAACTATAACAAAAGCGATGGCGGCAGCAGCAGCCAGGACTAAGTAGGCAAGGAGTCATCGTTGCTAAAAGAGCGAAACAAAAAAAAAAAAGGAAAGCAATAAAAAAAAAAGAGAGAACGAAAGACGATTCCTTGTTGTTGTGGTTGATATTGTTGTTGTGTCAGGCATTGATGCTGCATTTGACAGACCATTTATCATCGCACTAATTGTGTATCATTAAAAAAAAAAAAAGGGGCGACGCGGCAGGGCGCAGCAGCGCCAATGTTAATCCAAAGGGAAAAACAGCCTCAGCTCGATGCGAACGATGTGGCACAGCCTGACGCTGACAATGGCAACGCCGACAGCAACAGCAGCAGCAGCAGCATCAGCAGCGGCACCAACGACAACATCCATGACAGTGATAGAAATCTGTGGCAAGCAGATTAAACGTGTTCGCAGACAGCAGAAACTGCTTTAGCTGCTGAGTGGGGTAAAGCAGTTGGCCATAGAACAGTATTTGTCGCTGGCATACGGCCGTTGTAAAAGTCAGTCATGATTATCGCCACTTAGCCACCCGCTAAGCAGCAGTGCCTGCTCCCCCCACCCCACCCACCAGACACACACACACACACAATGGACTCAACACTTAATGCATGCAGCTAAAAATTTGAAGCAAAACTAAAGGTATTAAGGTAGTTTTTCAGAGAGATCTATGAGCTGAAGAGAGAGAAAGAGAGCTCTATGTGAACGTTTATACTGAGAGATTTAGAGAGAGTTATATCAAACATTCTTATTTACTATCATAGAACTTTAAGCTATTTATATCAATTTTGTAATTTTGTAAAATTGTAATTTTATTTATTTCATTAATCAAATCAAAAAAAAAAAAAAAAAAAAAAAAAAAAAAAAAAAAAAAAAATAAAAAATAAAAAATTAAATAAATAAATAAATTAATTAACTTAAATTAAATTACTCTTTTATTCTTTTTAGAAGAGATTACGCCCTTCATATTAATAATACTAATATTAATTTGTCATTTTGGTCCAAGTATTTTGTGTCCACTATTTATTCGTAAATAAGCCTAAATTCTATTATTTTCAATTTTAATTTTAATTTTTACTTTTTTTTTATTTTTGGAACTCTTTAAATATTTATTTTAATGTTTTTAATTTTTGAGTAAATTTCTGAAAGTGCATCTATTAATATTAAAACTTTTAAATTTAATTTGGTTTATGTTTTTCTTATTTTTTACTTTTTTATTATTTTGAACATTTAAAAAATAAAAAAGAATATTTTTAATATTTTATTAATTTTTTTTATTGTACTATATATTTTTTTAAGTACATCTATTAAAGTGAATCTATTAATATTAAAATTTGTTATCTTTACAAGACAATTGAATACTTAAATCCAATAAAGTTTCTCTTAATAGCAAATACTCGAAAAATATTGCAAAAAATGTTTCTACCCTCAAATCAACCACTTCAATTAGGTATTATATTGTATATATCCTAAACATCTTGATCAGTGGCAAAACACTTGAGCGTAATATCCATAAATAATTCTATTGATTGCAATTGTGGTCGCCTTTTGACAAAGCTCTGGCTTTGTATTAATGTTTTCGACAAAGTGCCCCAGTAGACATATAAATGGTATCGATAATTTGTAAGCTGTCACAGCATGTCAACTCGACTATATCCGACCCACCGTGCGGACAAACGAACCGGAACGACATAACGACAGACAGTTGATGAGTGCAGAGCAGAGACTAATGAGAAACGTGCGCCATGAGTTGCGATAAATGGCTAACGCAGCAAAATCGCTGATATAGATAGTACTTGTAGTATATAAACGTAGATATATATACATATATATATATATATATGTATATCTATATATAGCATTTCCTGCCATTGTTGCCGCCCACACGCGCAAATACATAATAATAATAATAATAATAATCATAAAAATTCAAAGGCTTTCCATTCGGGCAATGATGATGGATTACGGCTGTCAACTAGCCAGCCCCAACCGCTCTCTTTCACTCTTAAACACACTCTATCTTGCTCACTCTCTCCCTCACTCTTTGACTATTACCTTCCCACGCTGGCTGGCTCTGGCAAATTCTCTGACTCATTCATTGTGCGCCTGATGAAAATGTTAATGTCGTTGCCAATCACTTTGTTAATCCATCCAGTGCGGGTTAGTTGATTTAGTTGCCGCCCGCCCAACACACACAAACACACAAGCGCTCACACACCATGCCCCATTTTCCCCAATCTGCTGCTGTAGTAGAAAATCGAAAACAATTAAGCGCAGCTTTCCACGGCATTTTCCGTGTTGATGAATCGCTAAATTATCGGCCAACAAATCAGAGCCGACTCTAGCACCCAACTGAAAGCCAACCAGCCAAACCTATACGCAAGTTGTCACGTAATACATACTAATTAATATTGATATTTTCTCTTAATTTTTTTTTTTTTTTTTTTTTTTTTTTGTTTGCCAATGTAGTTGCTGCCGAACCCATTTTTCTGCTTAGTAATGACTTTTTGATAGACAAAGTCAGCTAGGAAAAATACCAAAAATCAGCATGAAAGACAGTTTTGCTGCCCAACCGAAAATTCTTATTGGAATTTGTTAGCTTGAGTCTCATAACTAAAAGCTAAGGCTAGGCGTTAATTGAAATGCCTGAATTGCAGAGTTACCTTAGGCCAAGATTAACTTTTAATGAGCTAAATGAAAGCAATTGAAGCATCCGAAACCTGACGAAATATTATGAGTGAATAACAATATGTTGTATAAGAGATAAATCTAGCATTTTCAATGTCTGACAAGTGAATGGCATAACGCACATATGCAATAACTGAATAATGCTTGTCCACAGTCAATTCCCTTTATTAGGCTGATCGAATGACAGCTGCGAGTGGAAGTTATCTGCGTCAGACTCTCATAATTAGATTATTGTTACTGGCCAGTGTTGCAAAATGTCTGCGGCAAATTAAAAAGCCCAACACGTACGAAACAAAGGCGAACATGCAGAAGAAGAAGAATAAGAAGTAGAGGAGGAGGAGGTGGAGGAGAAGGAGGAGTAACGCATTGTGCTTCGGATCGATTTTAACACGCTCGTAAAATGTTGAAGCAAATGTATGGCGGGATGCGTGTTCGGTATGCCAAATGCATTTCGTTGGGATTGCTGGAGCCAAATGTGATTCAGGCCAAGTCGTTGCTCGCTGTTACTAGCTGTGTGACTATGTCTGCGATTTCTATTTGTTGCTGCCATAAAAGCAAGGGACAAGCGCAATAAAAGCATGAAATGTGCCTGGCACGAACCACGAAGCTGCTGCTGTTGCCATTGCTGCTGCTACTGCTGCTGCTGCTGCTGCTGACTGATGCAAAACAATTTCAAAAACTGATAACAGCGAGCGGCTACAAATATTTAATGAAATCAAGGATGCCGCACGAGCAACAACAATAACAACAAATGCAATTGTTGCATTATTAATTTGTATTATGCGCAATTGTTGAACTCGGACGCACACACACACACACACACATGAGGCAGACGCCCGTTCGCCTGGTGCCGTTCATGCGGAAAAATGGGAAGGAAATGAATGGAAAATGTGTGCTGAGGTGAGCAGCAGCAGCAGAACTCTGCCGCCAGATAAGCACATGTAACGGTTGTCGGTTGCATGAAATCATAAAAAAAAAAAAATGAAAGAAGCAGCAGCAGCAAATGGAATTATGAAAACAACGAATTGGATATGCTCTACATGAAATGCTGTGATGAATTAGAGTTATGTGAATGGTTTTCATTTATAGCATATTGATAAAATATATAGAATTATGTTTGAAGATTGAGGAAATCAAGAATAATTGTATTATTAACGCATTATTATGCTTGAACTATGCAAAAATGAGATATTCTTGAGTGAAATTACTTTATGAATCAAATAGGAATAAGCTAAAAGAAGCTGTGAAGTTAGATATTAAATAATTGATATTTATTAATTTCACTCTCTAAATGCCTTTAAACACATTTTGATACAGTACTCAGAGAGCAGCCGATATCTTCGGTTTTTTAGCGAGCTCATTCGCGATTAGAAAGAAACCTCTTTTTTTCTATGATCGGTTTCTTGAGTCTTTTGTATATGTGAATACACACATGTATGAGAATATAAAGATCGATCTCATACACTCTTTAAATTGTCTGTTCACATACTGAAGTTCATTGTGCGAGCGGCAATAGTTAACGACGTTCGGACAATATTTAAACTGACGTCAAAAAGAACCGAAGGTGCTCAGAGCGTGACTGAGTATGATTTCTTGATTAATCTTGAGAGTAGAGCGCCAATATGAATCCGGCAGGAATTGTTAACAATGTAGACTAATAAATTACTCTATATATTCGTTCCACATATGTCATATAGCATCACTAGCTACAAAATACCCCGAGTAAGGGTATAGAAAACATTGGAGCAGCAGCAGCAACTGCAGAGTGAGTGCGGAAAAGCCAACCAATTTTCTCAGCCACAGAGCAAGTTGGTCGTCAGATGCGGGTAAAGGTGAAAGAAATGCGGTAATAAAAACAACAATTGAACCCAGTTATGATTGAAGTGGAAGTAAAACACAAACGGCACAAAGGAGACACGGCTCTGTGCCATGCAGCAGACGAGCAGCAGCACAAAGTGCCAGCCTTCATAGTCGTCCTCATCGTCATCGTCGTCGCCGTCGTCGTCGTCAATGCGGAACTATGCACCAGGGGGTTGGCTCAGTGGCCCCTGTGACTGGAATTGTGGGATAAAACTCCACCAACTGCCACAGCAAAAGCAAAAGCAGCAGCAGGAGCAACAGCAGTACCACCACCATAACCACCACCACCACCACCACCACCACCACACTCAACATCACAAGGATAACCCATAGCATCCCTAAACGAGAAAGCTGCTGACGTTGGTTTTGTAATTTGTATCGATCGATTTGGATGTTTTGTTACTTCAATGAGAGCCCATCGCATTTACCAAACGTACGTGATACACGTTAAGAAAACTTAAGCCAGCATGATGTTAGGAAATGGACAGGTCAAAAACAAAGGCAATTTGTGGCTAAGTGAAGTAGGTGAGCTATAGCTAAGGTATTTACCCGAGAATAATAAATGCTAGTGTAGTGTAGAGAATAATAAATGTAGGTAGTGATTCCTTCTAATATTTCAAAGTTTAATATGAAAATATCTAGCACTTTTTGGGTTAAATATGGCAATTGCCAGATATTTTTTTTCTGACTTGACGTTTTTCTATATCTTACTAATTAGCTATACAAATTTATTACTTAAACAATATTCTAAGCTCGTTCTGAATTTGTTGATAAATTATATTTTTTAATATAATTTTTAATATATCAATATAATTTTTGTTCTTCATATTTTTATACTCATTAATTTTTTTATGTAAATATAATCGTAAATTTTTATATATTTAATCGTAAAATAGACGACAAACATTTTAATATATTTTTATATGTTTTTAAGTAATAAATATACAAATAAAAGTAATTATACAAATTTCCTTAAATCCACCTAAAATCCACCCACAATCGCTGGCATATAACAAGAAGTTTCGCTCAGTGCACGCACAGTTACACTTACAGGAAAATGTAACTTTTCGACAATTATATGAATGCCGCTACGAATGCGTGCATGTGTATTTCTGATCAAAATGAGCGCGCCTCCAAAAAACTAACTTTTTGCCTTTGGGAGACGCTGCAAGAAAATGCGAGAGTTAGCTAAGCGTTGTCGCATTGACTGTTGTTGTTGTTGCTGCTGCTGCTGCTGCGCGTTTTGTCAGCCATTGTTGTTAGTGTATTGCAGGCGGCTTACAGTGTACACGAAAATTATGCGTATACGCTAGGTTTGCTCAGGGCTCGCTGCATGTGCAGGCTGTGGACTTGAAAACTTAAACCTCGAGCGCCGTTTCAGTTTGCAGTTGGCAAGGAAGGCAGCCAAATTGCGGTTTACTATTTCAATAGAGGACACACACACGCCCACACACGCATATATGTATATATATATGTATATACCGAGAGGTATACTCGCTCAGGCATGTGGTGAAAATAATTGTTATTGTTACTTGAGCAGTGGATGCAAACGCGCCGATGATGAGCAAAGTACCGCATCCTCCAAACATTATAACGTTTTGCGGTAATGTGATTAACATTCACCAAAGCTCCCTAATGACCACCTTGTCTACTTAACTGAATCGACTTTGTTGGACGTGGCATGGCAAAGAGGCAGTCGATGCTGTTGCTGCTGCTGCTGCTGCTGCTCCTCCTGCCGGTGGTTGCATGCAACTATTGTGGCGCACAATATGCCTGGGGCAAGGCAATAAGCAAAGCTATTAAACTTATATACAAACCGATATATATATATATATATATATATATATATATATATATATATATATATATATATATATATGAAGCTTATATACATATATATATATATATATATGTATGCATAAGTATGTGCATTGATTGACGTTTGTGGCGGCTAGCAATCGGCAACAGGATGTTTGTGCAACGCCTCGTATGCGTAATGTGTTTGCATGCGCATTTTCATTAAAAATAATTTCAGTGCAGCACTCCAAATGTGTATGTGTGTTTGTGTGCATGTGTGCATGTGTGTGTATGGGTAATGCTCGAGTAATTGCAAATTAAAAATTGCTTATTAAAGCAGAAAACACCCGCAGCAGCATTTGCCCCGTAGCTGTGCTCGTAAATAGCCAACAATTGGCTTTGTCTGGCCATGTCCTTGTGTGTGTGTGTGTGTCTGTATGTGCGCTGTATAATTTGCCCGACTGCGGTTCCGGGGTTCGAGTCCATGTCCGTGTCCGTGTCCGTGTCCGGAGCCAGCTTGTCTGCAGACGTATAAAATGGCATGGCATTTTCCTGCCTAATAGCCATTAATTAAAGTTGTAACAATGGCATTTCTTATTGGCCAACGTATTGAAGACTTGGCCAAATAAACCATTTGCGCCACTAGCACCACTCCAGCTAGCCACCCACCCGTAGCCCATTGTGTTTCTAATTTAATTTCTTACTCAATTTCATGCTGAGCTCACAATTGATTGTGCATTTCACATTTCTGGCATATTTACACACATACCTGCAACGATAAGAGCAAAGCATAAATTTGATTATAATCACAATTGTTAATAAATTGAAGGGCCTGAACTTTGACCTGCGGGTGATTAGAAAATTAACAAATCGTTTCCAATACCAGCTGCAATTATAATTCATATTTGGCCATAATATAGCAGCAGGCGCACCAAAATCTATTTATAATATTCGATTATAACCAAATATTTTTCAGCTATCAAATTGCAGAGTTAAAATCGAATAATTCAATTATTAATTCAAATTTGATTGACTTTGAGTTTTGCATATTATATTTTCATTTATTGAGAGAGAGAATTTGAGCAACAAAAAAAAAAAAAAATAAATAAATAAATAAATAAATAAATAAAATAATAAAAAAAAACAAAATAAAAAAAAATTGAAAAAAAAAATAGTTTTGGTAATTTTATATTGAGTATATTTATTATACATATTTTTTAGTCTTTTAATTTGGTGTATGAATAAATTACTATTTCTAAATGAAATGCAATAAACTAAGCAATATTTGAGAGTTTCTAGTTTCTAGTTTTTAGTTTTTAGCTTTTAGATTTTAGTTTTTAGTTTTTAGTTTCTAGTTTCTAGTTTCTAGTTTCTAGTTTCTAGTTTCTAGTTTCTAGTTTCTAGTTTCTAGTTTCTAGTTTCTAGTTTCTAGTTTCTAGTTTCTAGTTTCTAATTTCTAGTTTCTAGTTTCTAGTTTTTCGTTTTTCAATATTTATTATATACAACCTTCACAGCATATTTTTCACTAAAACTTTAAACAAATATTTATTTTTTCATTCTAATTTTTTATAATTTTACGCTTTGTTATTTTAAGCAAAATATAAACCATGTTATACCGATTTTCAGATTTCCAGCAAAGAAAACTCGTTTCTAGTGAGTTTCATATTTTCATAGCGAATGCAAAATTCTATTTGCGTTTGACAATTTTGAAAGTGGGTCAACGAAATATGAGTAACAAAATTTCGATGGTGTCTCTAAACCGCGTGTTTGCAAAAAAAAAATAAAATACAAAAATATGAATAAAGATTTTTAAAACAAAGTAAAAATTGCTTTAGCTTGCATATGGCAGCCACAACTCTGGCTAACTGCAACTCATATGTTGCGATCCTGATGAGTAACTGCTGCAGCAGCACACACACACACACACACACACATACTCATATACGTAAATACACACATGTATTCGCACTTTGCCCAGCTGTGCTCCAAGTCCCTTAAATATTTTCTGCACATCAGAAAGCCACAGAGCCAGGCAGCCAGTCAGCTAGTTAGCCAGGCTAACGAGCAGTCGAGGGTCAACATTAATATTTGAACAACGTACGTTGGCCACGCTCGACTCATTTTTTTTTTTTTTTTCGTTTTTTTAAGCCAGGCCCACAGCTCTTTGGCCGTTTGTCTGTTTGCCAGTTGCTGGCTGCTGTTGTTGATTATTCAAGGATCAGCCAAACAAAGCACATGGCATGGCATCTGTGTGGCGTATAAATTTTGCTATGCGGCATCTCACTTCTCTCTCTCTCTCACTCTCGCTCGCTTCCGAAGAACTGCCAAATCAGCAAAAATTTTGTAGTGTAAAAAAAAAAAAAAAAAAGTAAAACAGAAAAGAAAAACACATTCGCGCGCCGCCCCCAGCTGCAGCAACAGCAGCTGGGCTTGGAATTGGGCGTGGCAAAAATATGCGGCGTACGTGTTAAGTGGCAAACGTTTTTCAGCAAGCAGCTACAGTCAGTGCTCAGTCAGTGAATCCCGCCAGTCCATCAGCAGTCTACCCGCCCGGCAGTTCGTCAGTGAGTCAAGTCAAGTCAAGTCACGGGGTTTTTGCCACGCATTTGTAAACTTTATAAATCAGTTCGTGTCGAAGCGGTAGCCTCAGCTTCAGCCAGCAGCAGCAGCAGCAGCAAGTTTTCTGTTGAATTTAGGATTTTCCAAGTGCCAGCAGCATCCGCAACGATGCGTTGCCAAAGAAAAAAAGTGAGCAGAAAAGAAAAAAAAACTATATATATTTCAACGAAATTTTTAAATTGCATACTTTGCGGCATGGCACGCTGATTTGATGGCCAGCATCTGCCGTTGCATTAAATTTGTGAAGCAGCTGAAGACAACCAACAGCAAAAGTATTGGCAGAGAGAGAGAGAGAGAGAGAGAGGGAGAGAGAGAGAGAGAGAGAGAGAGAGAGAGAGAGAGAGAAAAAAAAAAAAAAAGAGAGCTTTCATAAATTAAACTCAGTTCGCTGGTGCAGTAATTTCTTTTTCTTGAACAAACTTATGATTGGAATATGGATTTAATGAAAGTAACTGAGAGCATAGAATACATAGATATACAATACAAGACAGTTGCTGCACCTTATTTAAAGCTAATAAATTTTTTATATAAGCTGATGGTGAGTGGAAAGTCAGCTTATAGTGGTATGCTGGAAGTGTATATATATGAAGTTTTATATTCATGATCAGGAAAATGCAAAAATTGAGAATCTTTCTGCTGAAGTCTGTAAATTTTGCATTAAATATATTTCATGTGTATATTGGATACCATAAAAAATAACTTTATGACAATATAATAGAAATAAAAAACATTATAAATAATATATAAATTTCCTTAACTTAAACAAATTTTACATTTTTGCTGACATGCTGTATTCTAATAAAAAATACACGATAATATTACATATTATTATATTAAATTTGTACATCTGTAAAAAATCTTGTTTTTAATGAATTAAACTTCATAAGCAAAAAACTTAAATCAAAAGCAAAAGCTCTGTTAATTGAATGAATTTTAAAAAAGCTTTAATTTAAGTAGCATCTGACATATCTATCGATTTTATAAACATTTTTTTTTTTTATTAATGCTGTTGCTGTTGCCAACGGATTTTAGCCACAATCTCACACCTCTGCGGCGCTCTTCGTTAGCCATTTTGTGTTTTGGCCATTAGAAGAAGTTTTTGCTACGCTCATTTCTCACACTCTGTTGCACTTGGCTTCATCTTTATGTGGCGTATGTGAATGTGAGTGTGGCTGTGTTTATTGTGTTGGCTGATTTTTGCTTTGCTTTCTATATACATTATTTCTTTTTTTTTTTTTTTTTTTTTTTTTTGCTTCTTGGCTCTCGGCTGATTTGCAGTTGCTGGTGCTACTGCTGCTGGCACAGCAGAAATATTGTAAATATTTTGCAACTTATTGTGCGCAAGTTTCTTGTTTATTTCTTGCTCGTTCAGCGACTGCGACTGCGACTGCGACTGTGACTGCTGCACGTTTAATATTTATTTCATGTTTTAATATTTGACACGATTGCACAACAGTTGCGCCAGCTTTTGTGGCGCCCCGCCCGTTTTACACAGTTTTTCTGCGCAATTCTTGCCGGCTTTAGAAACTTTTTTTTTTTTTTTTTTTTTGCTCGCCATTTGATATTGAATAAGTTGCCAGGACTTGACAATAGCGAAAATACAAGAACAACAACAACGATGGAAAAGTTGGCTGCCAGTCAAGCGAAGGACACTTATTGCAAAAGGTTGTTCATTTAAGAATGTTTGAACATTATTTCATTGAATTAGCCATTACTGAGACAGACGATGATCATTAATAATGTTTATTTTATTTCAGAAGTTTAATAATATAAATATTGAAGTCGGAGAATAATATTCTATTTAGTCTTGCAGTCGAAGTATGTTTAAGTATTTAAGAAATTTTCTTTCAGTATTCCTTTAAAACTTACTTAAGTCCCCAGTTCTCTCTCTGCCTAGATTCTACCTTTGGAAACTTTCGTTTACTATTCAAGCACACTTAAAAATAATCTTTAAACGGCACACACTTTCAAGTTCCACAAAGTCTTGCCTTGATTATGCAATTTCCAGGCAAAGAGCGAAAATCTGTCAATAAAATGCACATTTTTATCCATCAATCAAACATTTTTCTTTTATTTTGCCAGCGCTTTCAAGTTTTTCACTAGCTTGAGAGCATACAAATTTCGATTTTATATTTTCTTTTTTTCAATTGCTTAGATTTAACATTTTTATTATTGCTGCTCATTTCCGTGCCGCTTGACAGGCTCATAGCTGCTGCTGCTTCTGCTGCTGCTGCTGCTCCTCTTGCTGCTACCTCTACGAGCTCTCTAGCTCTGCTGGATGTTCCGCCCAGCGTCTGCCTCTTACTCGAGTTGACTTCAGCTTAGATGTCGGATTTAAGTGTTATTGTGGGCAATTTGATACTTTCGATTGAGCAACAACATTTGCTTGTGCGTTCAACTGAAGCGTGCAACGTACCTCACTTCTCTCCTATCTCACTCTAACACACACACACACACACATACACACGTAGAGCATGCTGTAAAAACACGCAAAATGGCTGCCACACAAATACCTCGTGCACACACACACACACACACATAAATTGTATTTATATAAGTATTTGTGTGATGCGGTCGCCATCTACAAAGTTTTTGCAGACGCCTCGAAAACAAGTTGGAATATAAATGATGTTGTGTGAATTCAGCAGCCAGTTGAAGTGTGGCAGCGCCTGGACGTCCCTGGACCCTGGCCCCGATAGATGCGTCTCAGTCTATCGGTATGTGTAAGAGAAAGAGAAAGATGTCTTTTGTGCGTGTCTGTCGGGTTATTTGTTTGTGTGTGTGTGTGTGTGTGTGTGTGTGTGTGCGTGAGCCAGCTAAGCTGCAGCATATAAAATATCCAATATACATCGTTAGGCAACTTGAACCAATAAAAAATAATGCCCACAATCGCAACGCCATTTATAGAGGAAGCATGAAAACGGAAACAAAATAATAAAAAATAAAAAAAAAAAAAAGCGAATACGAGTAACAAATAGCAGAAAAATCCCAGCCTTACTTAAGTTGGCATAACAAAAATACTTGTCAGCTACAGTTGGCAATTTTACAGCCACAACCTGAGAGTGGATCAAATTCTTTTAAATAACTTTACGGATTCGGTTTCAAATAGAATTCCGCTACGATATGATGAGCCTGTTTAAGGCAATTCCATTTTATTTGTCACCATTTTTTTTATGGTAAACAAACAATTTTTAGTTTTAAAATGTTGAATTGAATATTAGGAAGGTTATAGGATGAAATTGCTTTAAATAAGCGAATAGACTGGCAGCGAAAACCAAACAGTTCACATCTAATTTGATTACTAATAATTATAGGCAAAGGCTGAAAACTTATATGCTAGAATAAGGAATATTTAAGTTTTGATTGCAAGATATATTTTCAGGTGTTAACTAGTATGTTGATCGTTTCTCAATGTGAGCAATTAAGTATTTTTCACTCATACTTTTAGAAAGAGAAAAACTCAGAGAGCAACCGATTGAGTTGATTTCGCAATGAGTTCGTTCGCGATCGAACAGAAACCGAACGTTTGGTTAGCTTAGACGAAGACAAAAGTCTTTTGTGTCTTTATTGCTTGATAAAAAACATGTGTCGAGTGTGAATGAAGAGAAACGAACACCTTTGCTCAGAGTGAAAGCGAGGGAGTCTGATTATTTTGTTTGATCAAACGGCTAACAGTTATTTGCGAACTATGATAATAATAAGTAGGAGTGAGAGTTGAATTTGATCTTAAAGAGCAGAGCTTGATCTTAAAGTCGTATATGGTCGGGATTGTTGCACTCCCTATGCTAACTCCCCCGATACACGCTCTGTATGCTGCTCGCTCACTCCCTAGCATGAAAATCAATGTGAAATTGAAACCAAAGGCGAGCGCCTGATATTGAGAGTTGAATATAATGAACCTTATGGCAGAGCAGCTGAAATTTCCGGCAGTAATTAATTCAATGAGAATTTAGTCATAATGACGTCTTTAATTCAGTTTCTATTCAATGAGCATATTCATTTAAATAATGTGCACATAGAGACAGAAAGAGAGAGAGAGAGAGGGACTCTCTATTCCCTTTTCACTAAAGTCAAACATAATAGCCTTCTGCTTTAAAAGGAAATCCAATATTGTGCAATTGTGCATACAAACAAAAATAAAACCTCCCCCCAAAAAAGAAACCTGTTCACACAATAAACTTCGAGCAAGGATAAAGGCAAAGGGTCAATGGCAGTCGAAATCTAATCAGAATGGACAATGATATATGGCATAGTGGCTAACCTTTATGCTTATTCAATATAAAGAAGAAGAAACTAAAAGAGTTGAGCCCCTTTGCCAGCCATTAAATAAATTAAAAGCCAACATAGAGCATCGAACTAGAATTGAGTTGCCATTGATTCAACTTTCACCAAGGACACAAATCGACTCCAGACCAGACAAAGTAGCCAACGGCCGGCAGCATACGGAAAGCCAAATTCCTAACTCACATAGCCAGGTATTGAAGTGTATGCAAATCTTTACGGGCAACGCACCTGCAGTGTCCAATCGGAAGTTTTATGGTACGTTTTAGAATTTCATTAGAAGCTTTACGCTTCAATGCCGTTGCAGACACGGTCACAATTTGGTTTGCTTTTTTTTAGTAGGATTTTCCTTTTTGTTTGGGGTCTAGTGTCTGGCCTGGTCAGAGAGTTTGGTCATCTATCAAGCTGGGTCAGCGGGATTCAAGCTACTGACTGTGGGTATGCATTAGCCATAACTCTCATTATGCGGCACACAAGCTGAGCACGTGGCCAGTCTGGCGACCCATTCAATCACGCTATCGCGCCCCAACGTTTGCGCCACCGACAAATTGCAAATACGTACGGGGATTTTCAATGCGAATGCTACACATCAGCAGCAGCAGCAGCAGCAGCAGCAACCCTAACTTCTACATCCTAACTCCCCTTTAGCAGCAGCCACAACTTCTGCTTTCATATCTGCACAGCACTCATTGGGAATTGGATTGCAGGCGCCTTGGCCAGGCACAACATCATTCGCAGCGCTGCAAAATGGATAAGTGAACTGGGACTCTGGGAGCTATGGCAAAGTTCTCGCTTACTCGCTTGCACGCTCGTTCACTCGCTCGTTCTCCGGCTGTTGCATTCCGTGATGAATGCGCAAAGGTTGCGCCCGTTGCCCAGGTGGCCCACGAGTCATAGTCATAGTTCGAAGCTAGGGTTAGAGTCAGATTAGCTTTGCTTTTTCACAGCACACTTTCAAGCGAGAGAGCTGCCGCTGCCGCCGCGGCTGCAGCTGCCTCTGCCATTGCTGTTGGCCAAAAAACTTTTCCGAGTGCTGCAAATTTGCACTGCAGCTCGTCATAGTCAAGCTGGAGTGTGGCATGTGCGAGGCGCACACAAATCGCTAATCAAGTTTTGCAATTTTTCAAAAATGCATTTGACTCCACCACGCCTCACCACCCCCTAGAGCATGCAGCTCAACGCCCCCGCTAATCTCATTCCTCGACACTCTGTCGCCGTGCCGTGCAAAGTGGGTTAGCGTGTAAAACTATTAAAGTTACTCAGCAGTTTGCCGTTTGACAAACCCGGCCGACTGCGATGCTCTGACTTAATTAAGTTTTTCGTATGTAATCAGAATCAGCGAACGCAAAACTTTTGCCATTTAATTGAAGCGTCAGGCTTTTATTACGCGAATCAAACAATGAGGCCTGATTAAATATGAGCCAAAAGTAACTGCTGAGTAGCTCATTATTATTAGCCACTCAGCACACTCAGCGACATTTAATCAAATCGACAAGTTTTCAACACCATTTCAGCGATTAGCGTCTGTCGTCAGCTGATTGAAGAAATACGCTCTGGCAATGCTCAGCTATGGAAACTATTGATAACTATCGATGGAAGTTTGTTGACGCTAAAAACTATTGATAAAGAATTGCATTTGGCCAACAGATTGGGCATTTGTTAATGTTGAAGTAATTGAGCTAGTTGTTTAACGTACTTGAAGTACAGAGAAGCTGTATGAGCTTATTAAGCTTCAATTTTAAATTAATGCATAGTTAGATTAGAGCAAGTAATAAGTAATCTCTTATACCTGTTTTACTACCAATATCTCTTTCATATGATCATATAAACAGAACGATCTCAGATACCAGTAAAGAAGAAAACTGGCTTCTCCTAACCAGATTTTCACATTTGATCAAATCATATAATTATAAAAGTCACAGCCTATACTTGATGCACTAATACTTTTAATTAAATGTACATATTTGTATATATATATATAAATATATTTTTTTAATACACATTTTCTTTATATTTATTTCTAAATATTTATATTTATTTATAAGACTTAATTCAATATGCCATGCCATATGCGCACCTCAAAAAAGTACAAAGTTTTGTTTACATTTAAAAATACACATGCGCCTAAAAGTCTGCAACATTTTTGTGTGCTGCTGAGCACATTGGGAATATCTATGTGTGCGTCTACCTGCGTCTACCTGACTCGCATTTATTTTCCTTGACGCAGCTCTTAGCCCCGCTCAGCTCACTTTGGCTCACTTATTCGCTGCGTGCTTCAAGTGCTTAAATGTGTGTTTGGTTTTTGCGCAACGCATCACCTCGCACGGCATCAGCTGAAGTGCCATGTGCTATGCCACGCCCCTGTTGCTGCTGCTGCTACTGCTACTGCTGCATGGATCTGCTTTGTTTTCCTAAAGAAAAAAGAAAAATTTTCCACCCAAATGAGCAGCATGTGTTGTGCATGGCATATTTTGTTTTTTGTTTGTTAACAATTTCATATATATATATATATATATATATATATATATATATATATATATATATATATATATATATATATATATATATATATATATATATATATATATACATTTTTTTATCGTTTTTTTTTTTTTATATTTATTTATTTTTTTTTTCTGCTGTTTGCTGGCACTGCTACTTGACTTTTGTTGCCGGTAAAGTTTGAACTTCTCTCTGCTTGTTTTTTATACATTTTTTGTTATACATATTTTGTTGCCCTTTCTTCTTTCGCTCTGTTGGCCTTTTACGAAATCAGCCAAAAGTCGTTGAACGCAGAGCAGAGTTGGCCAAAATGGCGCAGGCTCGTCGACATTTATGCGACGCTGCGACTCCGACAACATGGCAAAACATGTACAAATAGTGTAGTTGATGTGGCATGAACTACTAGATATCCTCGAAATTCATTGTAAATAAATGCCAATGGATTATTGTTTATAAATTTGATTAGACAAAGTCTAACATGAATATCAAATTTCATATTTGTATACCTGCTCAATTATATGACATTCATATCTTCGAAATCACATAGGGTATATAAAAAAAAGAGGACCATATTTTGCAAGTGGCAGGATGAGAGCGTCAGGCTAGGGCCGAGGCAGCTGTCAAATATTAGTTCTTGTTAGTGGCTGTGGGGCCACTTGCTGCCTTCCTTTGCTAAAGTATAGCTGTATTGGACTCTGCCGTCTCTCTCTCTCTCTCTCTCTCTCTCGCTGTAGTTTGTGTGTGTGTTGTGACCAACATTGTTGGTCAACACACTGCCCTCTGCCCTGACCATGGCTCCTGCTCATTCATGCCGTTATATGCCCCCCTCACCCAGCTGGCTGTGTTGTAATTCTTTTTTTTGTTTCTTTTTTGTTGCTCTCTCTTTTTTTTTTTTTTTTTTTTTTTTGTAGTCTTGCCCGCACTTGTTATAATTGTGTTTGCGTTTTTCAGTTTCTTGTCTGTACTCGCTGGTACCATCTACCTACCCGCCCACCTCTCATCACTTGTTCGCAATGTTATAAAATTTTTGCTTGTTCAGCGACATTCTTCTCTCTACTTTACATTCTCTGCTCTCCATCCATGGCGCCTCACTCTGGACTCTACACTCAGTACACTGTGAACTGCTGAACATCTTTGGCATTTGGCTTGCGGTACTTACCGCCAGCCCCTACCAACCAACCAATATTCACTTTACTAGATTGAACAACGTGGCATGTTTGCTGAAGTTAGATGGACACATTATGATAGGCCCCAGACTGGTCGCTTGACATTGCCAATAACTAAGAATCTATGAAAAACTTTTAAATAGCAAACAATTTTACATGAACTGAAAGGTTAAACGTGGGTCAAGCGAACTATATATTGATATGTTTATATCTGGGCAAAACAATGAGTTTGACTGAATTTACTACAGTATAATTCAGTAAACTAAAGTAACCTAAGTTAAGCTTGCATGGAAGATACTTTGTGATAAAATTTCTTGAATGAATAATTTTTATAAATATTATCCATCCATATCTTATATGCTCTACTATTATCCTTATGAAAAGTTTGAAGTAATATCAGAGATGCTTAAAAAACTGTAAGAATTAATATAATCTAATATGCTCTATGATTCCAGATATTGTGGACAATGTTATATATTTTTTCCAAAATTTCGCAAAAGAGTTCTATAAAGTTATAGAAATTTCATTAATTCGTAATACTAATATTTGTTGAAAGCTCTTGTAAATAAAATTGTATAATAAAACAAAACATCATACAAACATATGCTCTTATAATATTTCAATTTCTAACCACAATTTCCGATTCAGTGAATCGAAACATAGAAACTTTGTTGTCATAACTATATGAAACTTATATCAAAACATTTTCAGCCACACATCATATAAGTTTTCGTTCATATTGACCACTAACCCGCAGCTCACACACATACATACTTATATAATACTTATTTGAATTCAACTTGCATAAAAACTTCTTCTTCATGCTCATACACAAATAACTTAATGAACCATTCAGCTACAGATGGGCTACAGTGGTCCAGGAGACCTAGCCCACATCAAACAGTTGTTGTTATTTTAACCCTTTTTTAAGTGAATAACCAGTAGAACAACATAAACCGCCCTTGTCATGGGCGCTTTAATCAGCAAATGGAAAAATATATGCCGCGTAACGGGTACAGGAAAAAGCGAAAAAATTTACCAAAAATAAATGCCGCATAATTTCAAAATGAATGCAAAACCCACCCAAAAAAACGGAAGAAAAAATATGGAAAAAAAGGGAAGGAACGATCTGTAAGCATAGTAGCAACAGCTCCCATTGCTCATTGCCCAAAACCCAATTGGACTAGCCGGCAGCTCTTCTTATCAGCCATGACACTCGCCTTGCAAAATATTTTCGTCCCTCTTGTGCGTGCTCGTCGTCGCTTAAAAATCTAATTTGAAATAAATGAACTAAATATGCTTAACACGCGCGCACTTGCCCAGCCACCATGAGCCGCTCACTGCAATTGTTGTCCTTGGGCAGCTAACACTGTTCCACACACTTTGCTTCCCTTGCCCAAGCCCCTCCGTCCCCTTCCTCTCATCCTCTTCAACCTTTCGTCTGTTTGCGCTGTTTTGTTGATTCGCGTCGGCGTCTGCACACTCGCATATGAAATAACTTTTGGTTAGGATTTTACTTTTTGCGCATTTTCCAGCAGCGAAACAATTGTTGACGCACACTCACAACCCCCATAACAAATACACACACACACACACATACGATCCATAGAAATGGCTCAAAGTATTTCGGAATTGTATGGCCAGGCTGATGAGGATTTTGGGCGTGCGCGTGTCTCGCCTCCAAGTGGCCAACGTTAAAAGCAGCCAGGCGGGACGTGCGCCAGGGAGCCAAGGGAGCTATGCCTCTGGGAGGGTGGGTGGTGCGGGCACGCCCACTTGGCTGGTTGGGCCATATAAGCGCATTTGCATGGAATTTTAATAAGGCAAATATACATATATATACACATATATACTTTCTGTATTTTTGAAAGATACTCTTTGGCAAAGGACATTCTTATTCAGTGAGCAGGCATGTTATGCATTTGAGCTCACTACCGGTAGCTTATTAAAAATAAGCAAGTTTTATTCTTCTAGCATAATAGCATAGCTATGGAATTGAAATTGTTCTCCAAATTGAATTGCATTCAAATTTCCAACATAAATTGTTAACAAAAGTTTAAGAATTCGCCGAGAGCTTCAAAGAAAATTGATTTAAATTAAAAGAACTTTAAACGAAATTAAATTTAATTTAAAATTTATAATCAAAGAATATTTATATGCAATTCACTTTTAATACTTTCGATCAATTTCAAAATATTTTTAAAACAATTTTTTTCTATTTATGAAAAACTTCCTACACAGTTTTTCAATCAAAAATTGAATTTAAAAGAACTTTAATTAAACTCAACTTAATTTAAAAGTTATAATAAAATAAATATTTTTATGCAATTTCCTTTTTCAATTTCGAAATATTTTAAAATCAATTTATTTTATTTATCAAATTTGATTATGAAAAAAAAAAAAATTTGCTTTAGATTTGTTTGCATTAAAAACTCTCTTGCATTAGTAGAGCATTTAATTGTCGTTAGCAAAGTCTGTGATTTTACTTTGTAATTTTTTTATTTTTCTATTTTCATTTTTGCTTCGTTTTTTTGTTTATTTTATTCTGAGTCGGCTTGCGTACATATGATGTGACTGGGAATAACAATAATGCTAACAGCAACAACTACAAAAAGATGAATACTGATGACAGGCTATGGCATAGACAATCAAAGAAATTTGGTCGTTCATGCTGAAAGATAAGTGCTTGAAAATTAGTCTACATGGGCGGCGCCCAGTAGGCCAGCCAACACAAGCAAACTAATATTTAAGGCAATTATAATAAAAAAATAAAAATAAAACACAAAAAAATTTAAACACAGCTTAGTTGGCAATTCAGATTTATTTTGGAGCTGCTATAAAAGATAGCTAAGAGATTTCTTCAGGCAAAAGCTGTTCAGACGCACACAAAGTCTTTCATAGTGCTCGTAAATTAAGTACAAGTGCGACTTTACAAGATAATAAAACTAAGCGTAATGCCACAGAGAGCTGACAAAGTAAACGCTCAGCATCAAGTCGAGACAACTAACTCGATAAAGCTTCATGCAATGAAGTAGCTAGTAAATCAGCAGCATTTAAAGAGCGGCACGCACCATAACACTTGATGCTAATTTATGGCAAACACACACATGCACATACACGCACACATGTTCATAGGCATCACAATAAAGTCAGCCCAAAAAATATGCAAGGCTTTAAGATATTTGCGTAATATTTTTGTGCTGAAACAAACAAAGCCGTTGAACAAAAGACTGAGAAAAAGTGTGAAAAACAAAAACATCGAAACTCGACTGATTAAAAAAATGGAAAAACATCGTCAGCGTCAACTGAACAAATATTCGCCCATTGTACTTGACTATTGTGTGCGTGTGTGTGTGAGAGGAAGAGAGGGGGAAATTGGGGGTTTATGTGGATTGTGGGCCGGCACAAAGCGCTGACAATGAACGTTGGCCAAAGGTCTACTTTTTTTCTTTTGAGTTGGCAAAAATATTTTTGGCCAGTGCATCACGAATGTCAAATGTGTTTTACTCTTGTTGCTGCTGTTGTTGTTGTTGTTGCAATCTGCAAAAACATGCAACAAAACGCGACACAAAACACAAAACTGAGCCGAGCTGCTACTGGGAGTTATCTATAGTTATTTGCTGCGCATAGAGCTCATGTATCTTGTGCATGGCCTTTGTTCCATTTCCGGCTAGGCTGGTCAACAGTCACGGGTGCGCTCAACTACAAAACAGCAAATGTCCTGAGCTCACAAAAGCCCCCAAAAAAAAGAAAAAATTACATAGGTTCTGGGCATATATGTGCACATTTTATCTATGTGCTGCATTTCTGTCCGTGTGTCTGTGTGTGGCAACTGAATCACCTTGCTTAGTGACCGCTACTAAGCTCGCACTTATGTCCAATTCTGTGGTTTCTACTGACATCACAAGCACTTTTCATGTCATCAGAGAACATGTTGCCAACAAGAATGAAATTATATACTGTATCGAAGTTTAAATACTCTCGCAAGAAGTACTTATTATATGAAAAAACCAAAGATACCAATATAAAAACAATAATATTATGATAAAATGCTTTGGATTGGATTCGAATACATTGATGCAAAATTTAATATAATTATATATTTCTGCTTAATATAACTTGATAAACAAGGAAAGAAACATTTTGATCCTCAATATCAATTGCAGCTTTTCGGATATAGTTATATATATTTATATTTATATCTTACTCTTTTATTTTTAATTGACGAAAAACATTTAAATGCTTTATGCACCAATAAATATATTTTTAGCTATGTGTATCAAGCTTTTTGACAAAATCAAAATACATTCAGCAAGAGCTTAGCACTAACGACGATAAGCGTTACAGTCACTTGCACCCACACATACGCACACTCAGACATACACTTAATAGTTTTTCATTCATATTTATCCAATCCTTCCGCACTCCGCACTCTATGCTCTATACTCGCTCGCACATTTGTCTTTCGCCCAGGCAGCTTTTGTCTGCAATATTTCAAAATAATTTCTGCCAACTCTCTGTTCTATGTGCCATAAATTGCACAAAACGGAAATGCTAGCCGAGCCAGCAGCCAACAGCCAACAGCCAGTAGCCACAAAAGCAACAACTAGTACAACTCGAAAAACAATAGCAACAACAACAACAACAGCTGGAAGAACATGGTCAGTCCGAGTGTTTAGAGTGGACATAAAGCAGTTGCTACATCACCCATTATAATTCCCTATCTCTAGGCACTCTCTCTCTCCGTCTCTCTCTCTCTCTCTCCGTCTCTAGGCACTACTCATAATTTTCAACTTTATTGACGACGACCATCAGTGGCTGAGTTGTGGCTGGCCAGCTGTTGAGGATATCGCTCTTCTATTACGAGTGGCTTTATGTAAGCTGAACTTCAATTTTTTTTTACTCTGAGAGTTCATGTATACGGAAATACTGATATTTGTTGTTATTGCCGTATTGTAGAGACATCTATCTCTGTTCGAAATAGGCAAAAGATTATATGCTAAATAATAATATTATTTAAATATAATATTTTTTAAAACACAAGCTGCTATATAAACAATAAGACACTTATTTATTTGATTTAAATGTATAACTTGTTTTTAATTCTTCCAATGAAGCGCAATGCACATAATATAAATTGTTGACACACTCGTAAATATTTAACTTTCTCGATAATGCTGAAAAACCGAAGCGTTGAAGCATTTTCAACATATTTTTCTTTTAATGGCTAAATAAACAATGCAAACATTCGACACATTTACACTTCTCTTATTTGAAATGCAGCACACACTAAATGCATGAAACGAAGCAAATCGTCAACTCAATTGAACAGCTGGGCCAATCAATCCCCTTCCACATTGAACATTTTAATATCTAAACTATTTTTTGTATCTCAATTAAAACATTTACTTGTTTTTCAATAGTTCATCAATCATCTAGGCAGCCAGGGGTCATCAGCAGATCCAAGCCCACAGAAAAACATAGAACGAATGCCAAGTGCCAAATGCCAAATGCGAAAACAGCAAAATTCAAGGAAATGGAATTTAGTTCACTGCAACATTTTTGAGGTTGACGCACAGACAAAAGGCATTGAACCAGAGCCACATCTATGCAGTCATCAATTATAGGTAGAATACACATACATGTGCACAACTGTGTATAAATAAGTGAAGACGTACAATATGTGGTGTGGCAAAGAATTTATGTGCTAAACTGGCATGCAAAAAGAAAATCCTATTGATTTCTCTTTTTCCTTTCTTTTGTCTTGTTGGATTTTACAAAAATTTGTTGACCAGAACATTTCTTTGACAAGGAATTTAACTTAACTTGATGTTTACATCAGTTTTATATATCTCTATCTCTATCTCTATCTCTATCTCTATCTCTATCTCTATCTCTATCTCTATCTCTATCTCTATCTCTATCTCTATCTCTATCTCTATCTCTATCTCTATCTCTATCTCTATCTCTATCTCTATCTCTATCTCTTTCTTCAATTTAAATATAATTTATGCAATATCACGAATGCTCTCCCGTATATCTAAATTTCTTCTCCTATGCCTGCATTTTTTGAAAAGTAAATATATAAAAAAACAAAAAAATGATTTCACTATGAGCTCAAATGACTCTCAGCAGGTGAATGATGCTGAAAGCTTTGATATTCGAAGCACACTCTGGCAAACATTGTACAATTGAATTTTTTTGTTTTTGCTGCAGCACATTTAACTACAAATGTCCAGCAGCTGAACAAACACTAAAAATTGTTGTCTGGCAATTAAATAAAAGTGTTTGGCATGGAAATGAACTCTTATCGGCTGTCGTTAGGCAGCAAACATAAACTGTTTGAATTTGCACTTTGAATTTTGATACTGCTGCACAATAAAAGGAGAATATAAACTTTGAACTGCATATTTCGTAAGGGTTTTCCATTTTATACACTGTCTGTAGGCATGCGATATTTGTAATTAATTTATCATTGAAATAATAGTTGGAAATCTGTAACCGAATCTTATGCTAAAGCACGCCAGATATTTTCTAGTGCTATTAAAAATAGTTTGTGAGCTTAGCAAAGTCTAATAAATATATATATATAAGTCTAATATATATATTTCAAATAAATAAGAAGTTTATATGTTATATGTTATATTAATATCATTTCTATGAATATCAAAAATGTTATTCCAAATGTTTCAAAGATATATATTTTACATAAAGCCAGTGCTTAAATAAGTTCCCTAAAAAAAAAAAAAAATACTGTTTCCAAATATGATTGGTCGCTGCAGCTGCTGTCGCTCGTCGAGTTGAATGTCATGCAAAAACTCAATAAATTTTGCGCCAACGATTTATCATGAGGTTGATTACGAAAATGCAGACACATATATATAGACTCATACAGACACACATACTCACACACACACACACATATATATATAGATGGGCAAATACAGTTGCATGCATAAAATAATATAGGAATATTATAATAGACATGGCATACAAAAGCGCCATTGCCATTTTTCACATGTCAGGGCATTGATTTGCAGTTGTTACACAAAATGGCGCCGGCAAGAGAACCGTTAGTAACCCACTAATGGATTGTTGCCAGTCATTGTGTGTCTGCATGTGAATGTGTATGGTGTGCGTGTGTGTGTGTGTGTGTGTGTGTGTGTATAATGGATGCTTTTGGGATCGTTGATGGGTTTAAGAGCAGCAGGCGTCACCTTTCCACCTTGCCTCATGATATCAAAGGTTACAACTGAATTAACATAAATTGTGGCGTGAAAATTGACAACAGTGCATTTTGGATTTAGATTTGTATATATGTATCTATATAAATTTGCCAAAGGTTGCGCACGACTGTGGAACGAGCAAGGCGAAGGCGTTTATAAGCCTTTTACGAGCCCCTTAAATTGAGCCATTAAATGTCGCCGGTTTTGATTTACGCTTGGCTTAAGTAGGCGTGGCAGCCTGGACATGGCACTGCACAGTGATAACAATTTGAATATAAATTAATTTATTAATATTTTATAATCGACTTGTGTTACGGTTCACAAACGTGATTTGCATATCAAGTTGTGCAGAAATTGATGAGCAGTTATTTCAACAATCTCCTGCTGCTGTTGCTGTCTAACTAAGTGTGTGTGTGTGTGTGTGACTGTTATTAACTGCATATTGTCAGAGTTTGCAACGTTTCTTGAATTTAATTTACTGCAAACCAAATGCGTTTAGCCTTCTCACAGCAAGTAAATTAATTAACTTTATTGTACGCCTGCATTGCCAGGATATTGAATTGGCTCACAGCATAATTTGATTAAAGAGCTAACAGCATTTCATACATTTCACCATCAATCCGATAAATGCATTTATCATTTTTCACATTTCACAATTTCTTAAATAAAATATGAAATTTATTATGCACTCGTCTTTAGCTAATGGATGGCAAAATTGCATGTATAAGTTCATTGTGTTCATTTAAGACAGCTCATAAAAGATTTATGTATGTCGAAGTCAAAGAAAAATTTCCCTTTGATGCACATTTATGTGTGTATTGCAAATATTTATGCAATTTTGGAATGCTGTTGACTTATAAGTTTAATGAATATTTTAAATAAAGAGTTAATAATTTAAAGTAGATATATCAATGGTCACATTTGAAGTCCAGCTGAAGATTGCTTAAGTCATTCGCTATGATTTCATTTTAATGGGTTATCCAATCAAGGAATCTAAGGTCCTTACGCTTTAAAGCGATATATTTTCACATTTATTCTATTATCCAAACATTATCATTGGTAAACAAATTCGATTAAGCTCTCGCTAACTATCCATATCCATTGCATTCGAGCAGGTGCCACATTCTCTCTGTTCAGTTCGAGTGTAAAGTGAATTTGGCTTATCGAAAGCATCCGATTTCAAATAATTCTCGCAGCGAAATGTAACACACAATCAGTGCAGCGCTCTTTAAAGCTATGCAATGTTACACAAAAGCGAAATAGAAATCAAAATCAAAATGAAAATGGAAATGGGAAAAAGTGTTTTGGGAATGCACAAGAGGCGAATACGCAAACATAAATCAATTCATCATCAATTCGAAGTTTTGTTTCTTTCTTTTTCTTCTTCTTCTTCTTCTTCTTTTTTGCCAAGCGTATCGACAATTCCTTACGCTGTTGTTTGCAAAGCGAATGCCAAGTGAACTTGGAGCATTTTTCAATTTTCCCGAATCTACTTCTCATTTTTTCATTTCTCTGCTCCCGACTATGCAGCAATAAACGTAATTCGTGAAAATCAAGCGGGAAATGTACAACAGAAAAAAGAATAAAGTCGAATATATAGAGTAAATCGAAATGGATGCAGGTGAACAGAGTATCTGGCATGGCAGGTGGCCAAATGATAAATGCACCAAAATTTACCAACATCAAAATCAGCAAGAGTTCCACTGTCGCGAATGGGGGCTGGTTGCATGCACCGCATGCGCTTCACTCTGCCCGTGCATTTTTATTTAATTCTTTTTTTGTATTTTATATTTTATTTATTTTTTTTTGTCTTCGTTTTCACTGCATTGCTTTGCACCTTTTGTTATTATTTGGTGCGACAGGAGCCGCGGCAAGGACACGCGTAGCTCAGCAATTTTTTACATTCGCGCTGCTGCTGATGCTGCTGCTGTAGCAATTCCGCTGTGTCTTCTTTGCCAGCAGAGAAGCATTCTTGGAGAGTTTTTAATTTATTTTACTTTCCGCTGTGTCTTGTTCACTCTTTTCGGTCAGGTTTTCCTTCACTTTTTTCTCTTTCCTTTCTGTTCGCCTGTAAAGCGTCAATTCGTAATGCAATTTATGTGCATACAAATGAGATATCTGCACGAAACTTTTTATTTCAAAATCATGTTGGGTTTATTCAAATATGGGCGCTATTTCTCATAGCGCATATAAGGTTTTTCATTAGTGGCAATTGTGACGCTCGTAAGCGCCATATGTACGCAATGTCTTGCAGCCATTTACATGCAATCAAATGGGCGTGAAAATTATATGATTTGATGGCGTAAATTCGTTTACCCAGCTAAATAATAGGCATTGCTTCATTAACACATTCTTGATATTATAATTGAGTTGACATTTTCAGAGTTAGTTTATTTAAATAATTTTAGAAATAATAATTAATAATTGAATAATTATTAATATTAAATGAAACATGATTCTTCAGCTTAGACATTTGAGAACTTCAATTGAAGAACAAAAAGTTTTTCAAATTAGTTTGCCAACTTTTTTTTATGATTTTTATAAAAATGATAAATTTAAAAAAAAATTCTATATATATAATAATTAATTTTTCTCAAGTCATATTTTTATTTATTTTATAAATTTGATTATAATTTTTTTATATTTATATTATAATTCTATTTTAAATAAATAGTAAATTATAGTAAAAATATTTTTTATACATCTTTAAAAAAACGACAACAATTTTTACATAAGACGATTTTTTCCTAAATTTAATATAAATATTTTTTAGTTTTTTTTCAATTGCAAGGGTTTTCCACGCTAAATAACAAATTGCAAGCACATTTTCCCACATCATTTAGAGAATAGTAATCGATTAACTGACTCTAGACTCTAGACTATATAATAAATTGCTAAGCATAGGTACCCTCAAGATTGATTACAATCAATATGAATAAGTAACGCATTTATTGCATTCCTCGTTACAATTCGTAATTTGCAATGCTAATCTGATAACAACAAAGTTAGTTGGAACTTATGCAAATGTCAATTACGCAGCAACGTGCGGCGGATATTTAATTGAAAATGTCATAAAGTGTCAGACGGCAGAAAGCGAGTTTTTGTTTTTGTTTTTATTTCTGAAGAAAAGCCGGCGAATCAAAGTTGATTGCCTTATGTTCTGAGTACTTAAAAGCCAGTTTTCAATCAGCAACAACAACAACAACAACAAATAACACCTAGTGTGGGTTTCCATATAATATTCTTTTTACGCGCTGCTATTAGACACATGAGCTTATCGCCGTGTTTGCCCAACGTCTCAAATGAACTGGGGAATTCACGTTCTGGACACTGTGAACTCGAAGAGGGGGTAATTCCATCTGATAATCGCTGGCTGCGGTTTCCCCACTGTTGCCTTAGCAGCAAATGCGCTTCAGATGATCTCTGTGTATAAAAGCTCACAGCACTGGGCTAAACAGCATCAGTTCAGCTTCACTTCCACAAGCAACAAGCTAATTAACTAACTAAAGAAAATGAAATTCCTATCGGTTGCCTTTCTGCTCGGTCTGCTGGCTCTGGCTAGTGGTAAGTGCAAATAAAAAGAAGAAATTCTATGAAAATTAACTGCAAGAGTAAAACTAATTCTTTTTGTTTTTACTATCAACAGCCACGCCCCTTAATCCTGGCAATGTGATCATCAATGGTGATTGTCGAGTCTGCAATGTGCGTGGCGGCAAATGAGAAGAGGAAGAGGAAAAGAGTTCGACATTTAACTACAATATACTCTATATGGATTACGTTCAGCAATATGTGCATTATCAGCAATAAATATGAAAATTAAATATATTTGTATTATCTACAAAATCAAAATATTAAAATGAATTAACTAAAATAGTTCAGAATAGAAAATGCAATTGATCTGTTTACTTTCACTCAGGCTAACAGATAAGAAATTCAATTTTCAACTATCATTTCATTAATCTTCTAGCTGTTCAAAGTTGTTTCAAATCTTTTACATATTTATATATTCTTAGTACTCATATACAAATTTTATTTTCATTGTGTCAGTTTATTCAATTTAAGCCCTCATTTTTCCAACAACATTTGACCTCAATAAAACATAAAAAAGCCATGGAAATAAATACAAATGACATTTCAAGGAATTTACATTCTCACTTGTGTGTATATACAAGTGCAAAGCTGCACTCTTTATAAATGCATTAAGCTCTTCGCCATAAAATTAATATAAACAAGTTTAATTGGAAATGCAGTGTCAGGGCATTATTGACAAGACAATATTCGCGATATATGTACGTTTAATGCCAACATATTTTCAGGGCCGACTGGACCAACGGCCCATAATACTGCTACCCGCAATTATCCCGCATTGATTTGTCGCTGCATTTTACACACTGACCATGCCAATAATTTCATATCAAACAGCCTGCGGCTTTTCCACATACGTACATAGTTCATGGCGGCTGTTGTAATTGTGTTTTATTGTCTGGATTAAACAGCATAATGCGCACTTATTATGCACATAACTGTAATGTCAATACAGAGTTGCGCCCACCCTGACCACCTGCCACGTGAGAGGAGAGCACGCTTCCACGAAACTTCGCTGTCATTTATGGAGAAGCTCTGGTGATGCTGTCCCCCCACATCTTATATATAATTAATTTGAGCTGATTTATTAGCCTTTTTTACATAGCCTGAACTCATTGAAAATGGGAATTCAGGGTATAATGGTTTTATGAAAATGTATGTAAGTAGCAGAATGAAAAGTCGAAGACCCCACAAAGTACATATATTCTTGATCAGCACAAAAAAATAAGTTGATATAGCCGTGTACGTTCTTCAGTATGAACGTCGAGATTTCGGAAACTACTAAAGCTTAGTTAGTTGCGCAATATGAGTTTATTTGTTTTTTTCGATAGCTTATCCCATTTCCTTATTATCGATAGAAATCGCAAATTCGATTACTTTTTCACATTTGAAATCTTATTTCAATTACTAGAGACTTGTAATTTGGCAAATAAACATATTTGAATGTTATTAATATTCCGAAAGTTTCATGTCGATTGTCCATATGGAAATGGAGCTCTTAATTTGTAAGCATCCAAAGTATAGCCCAACCCACCACCAAGCCATGGCAGCAACGTTCGTAAAAAAGAAGAGTATTAGTTTTCTTTTGCAGGGTCCAGGGTATTTAATAGTCGAGCCGTTTCGACTTTCTTACTTGTTTCTCGTCTCGAGTGAGAGTAAAACATACGCACACACACGCAAAGTGAATGACTCTGAGATGTGAGTAATTAATACGATATGTTTTAAATATTCCGTTTTAAATAATATTAATTATATAAATGAAATTATAATTTCATTATTCCCGGCTTGACAATTTGCCCGCTGAAATGAAACTTATTTAAGTGCACATAAATCTTAATTTGTTTTTTTTTTTTTTTTACTCTCTCTGTCTTTTTTTTTTGCGGCGACGACGCGTTCATTCTCTGATTAAAAATGCATAAGTTCAAGTGCTGAGGTAAACGCAATATTACGATGCTTTGCAAAATATTGTTGTGTCATAAGCCACAAACCAATATGATGAAAATTAATAAAAATATGCAATTGAATTTTATATGTATTTCAAGTCAAGTATTATAGAATTGTCAACAATTGCTTAACGAGACAGCTCTCTGGCCATAAACATTTTATATTGTTGTTTAATATGTATGACATCATTTATATAGGTTTTATCTACGTATTAACTTGCCGCTACTAACTAGTTTTTTTTTTTTCATATTGCAAAAACTGTTCTCATATAACTTTGTCTAGACTCAATCATCGGCTTACCATAAAGATTTACTTGAAATTGACGAAATATATAAACAGATAATTAAAGTCTTTCAATAGAACTTCCAGCATTACGATAATATCTCTTCAATATGTAAAATATATTTACCTGAAATAAAAGAAATAAAATATATTTTAGTAAACATTAAGTGAGTTTCTCACATATTAAAGTACTTAAATAAATCATTAGATATCTTAGAGATTTTAGGTAATAATTGCAGAAAAGTTCATTCAACATTTGAAATCGTTACTGCACAAATTTAATTGAAATCTCATTGAATTCATATCCATACTTTTACATATTTGACAACGCTTAACTATTTATTTCTTCACAATTTTCATTTCGAGACTCTTCAAATTCGGCACTCATATGAAGGCAAATTAAAAATGCAGATTTATGTCGCACAGCATGAAGCATCAAATGCATTTCAATTGACCAACATAAACAACCAAATTTTCTTTTCATTTTGCCACAAACAGAGCCGCAAAAGGGCTTGCCAACGACAAAAAAAAAGGAGAGAAAATAACTAAGCTTTCCTCTATCCATCTATTTCAGCAATTGCAAATGCCCACAACGAAAATCCCAAAATTTCAATAGCAAAAGAAGCCCAATGCGCATAATTTTAGTGCGGATGCAAGGCAGGCAAGGGAAACGAACAACCAGGAACTGAAGTTTCAGGATTGCATTTCGTATTAGGATAGAGCCAACAAAAACAACAACAACAGCTAGAGAAAAAAGGAAAATAAAAATGCGATGGCTGCAAACAAAATGGCGGTAGCACAGCAGGCGCTGCCAGGCCAGAAATGTGCCAAAATGTCAGAAATTCAGAGGGAAATCGGCGAAAAAAGACTGAGAGTGGAAGAGAAAGAGAGAGAGAGAGAGGAAGAGGGTGTCTGAGTGAGACAGCATGAAGTAAAGCATAAATTTCATTTTAGCCACGTCGCTTATCCATTCCTTTGCTGCATTTCACGTTGTGCTTTATCGCGTAATCTCGACAGCGCGCTGGCAACTGCTGCCCATTTTTTATGGCCTGATGATGATGTTAATGATGAGCGTGCAGATGCTGATGCAGCAGCAGCAACAGCAACAGCAGCAACAGCAACTGACTTTGATGGTGCAAGCAATTTGCATTGCAATTGTTTATGTGCTGATCAACGTCAAAGGCCGTGCTTTTTAGCCGGCCAACGCGTATTTTGTAAGCAATTTTCGGTTGCACTAATTACGGTTATGCCAAAATGTTTTAAATGCGGCCTTCGCCTCAGTCAAAAGGATGCGGAAATGCTGCCAAAGGCAGCCAGCCAGACAAAAGCACTTTACTAGCGCGCAACTCTCTTCACGTTGTCTCTTTTTAACTAACGCGCCACAGTCATTTTTAAATGGCGTCCCGTCGCCATTTTGTATTTAGAAATACAATGGCGCACGCGAAAGCGTTTTGCGGCAGCTTTGACGTTGACGCAGCAGACGCGCTGAGTCCTGCATATGCCGTTGCCGTTGCCGTTACTTTGCCGTATTCCCTATTGCCGCGCTGTCTGTTTTGTGCACTTCCGCACACTAACACACACACACGAGTGCGCTGTGTATACAGCGCCATAAAGTATGCAATAACATTTTATTGTAACAACTCGTTAAACGTAACAAAACAAAGCAAAAGAAACGAAACGAAACGAACAGAAGAGTAAGAAAGGGAAGCGAAGGCAAGCCAGCAGTAAAGTGAGCAAAAAGGACACGCCGACAGGCAGTCAAGGCAGAAAGCCACTCATACAAAAAAAAAGAGGAAAAAAAAAAAACCTCTAACCCCAATCTCAAACCCAATCCCACTCTCAAACCCTTCGCTTGGCCCCTGCCATTCAACTGCCTGTCCCTGTTTAGCATAAAATTTACTGCACCACGAACATTTGACGTTTACGTTGCCGTATGCCCCGTAAATCCTACTAATCAAATTTATTACCCACACACACACACACACTTAAGCACACTCACACACGCACACACACACACACACAACAAGCGACCACAAGCGCATTTCTCCTGCTTGGCAAGCTATAACCAGAAAGAGCTGTACCGCTCCATAGCCAGCGACGACGCGCTGTTGCCAACGGCCAACTTGGCCAAGCCGTACAGGCTGGACAAGCTGGACAAGCTGGACAGGCTGAACAGCTGGCCACTTCAAATGCTTGGCAATATGCATATTAAATTTAATTAGAGCGACGGTAAACATAAATTCAGGCACTGGAGTACAACGCTAGAGGTTCAGCAGCCAGCAATGCAATGAACAAAGCAACAACAGCAGCAGCAACTATAAGAGAACAACAGCAGGAGGAGCAGCAGCAGGAGCAGCAGCAGCAGCGTCTGGCACCTTTTCATTTTACCAGGCAGCTGCTTGCGTCGTGCTTCCTGCTGCTGATTCTTCTTCACTTCTTTTATTTATTTTTTTTTTTTGTGCACCACAGCAATTTCATCCTTTGGCTCGCAGTGGCCGAAGTGTTCAACTGGACTTGAAATGGGTTATTTTAGGTTAAAAAGTTATGAGTGTCTATCAAAAATACAAGAAGCATATTTGAAGCCTACTTTACGAGCTTAATGCCAAAAATTATGATTCCTATTTAATAAATATGTTCATTTAATGACAACAGCAATGTGGATGCTGCTGTGCTGGAAGTCCATTGAATTTATATAAATATAAATCGAATATATTAAATCATTGATTCTTGCATCAGTATTCAAATTTTCTTAACACCTAATCAAATCAATCTACTTATATACATAAATTTGCTTTATTACCATAGAAAACTCCATTAAAGTTTGCAACAAAAACTTTAGCTAATTTGATTTCAAATGATTTGTCTAACTTTTTAATTTACTTGAAGTTCTCGAGCAGCCCTCGCTATAATGACCAGCAGCTGTAGAGTGTTATAACATCTACCTGGCCTCATCTCAGTTTATTTCATCAAACAATAAACAATCAAATTAAATGTGCACTTGCTGTTGCTCTTTCTCTCTCTCTCTCTCTGTCTTTCGCTCTCTTCATCTTATTCTTCTCTCAACACAGTCTGAGAAATGATGTTAATGAAATTAATGCCAAGTTATAGTCAACTTTTGAGCAGCTGACTTACCTTGCGGATTATGTTTAACTTTTGTTGCAGAATCGAAACTTTTACTATCCCTCAGGCGTAGGCGACTGAAGAGCTTGAAGCTTGACTGTTTTTTTTTTTTTTTACGAACTCTTTGAGAGGCGGTCACTTTATGCTAGCCACTAAAAATGTGACCAAAATGGCAACACACAGAAGCAAACACATACATATTTATGCAAAAAGGGGCATTTCATTGGCGCATAAAGTAATTTTTGTTAAGCCAAAACATCAGAGTTTTGTTTGACAAGGGTATTTGAGGGCTGGGCATGGACCTTTTGCTGGCCAGTGAATCGAAATGGAACAAGAATACGACGGCGACCTTTCATAACCTTAAAATGAGCACGCAGTTTGCCATTCATTCAGTCTAAATAACAATTTAATTATGAATATTCACAGTGTGTTTCGTATGTGTGTGTGTGTGTGTGCTTGTCAAATTCAAGGACAAATTATGGCATCAACTTTATGCTAGCCCATCCCAGCCACATGGCTGGCGTATCCTGACTGCGCCTGTGGGATAAGCTAAGAGCTCATTAATGTCACATTCATGGCAAGCCCGTAAAAAGCATAAAGTGAGCCCTAAATTCTATCAGAACACAGCAGTGCCAACAGCCCGGGGACCCAAAACACTCACATACCATTTTAATAGAGTGCACAATACACGCACACACACACGCACACATAGTATGTGTGCTGGCCATGTTTGAGGTAATTAACAAAAATCCCCAAAAGCGGCAGTAAAATAATCAAAATTAGCCAAATATGCATTTGCCTCTGGGATCGTGCTTTAAGGCCTCGCATTATTTTATATTTTCGTCTCCCACACAATTTCGGTTACAATTTGTTTTAGTGCCACATTTTAGCATTCTTTGATAAGGTTTGCAAATATCAAATTTATATATGTATATAAAAGAGAGACTGGTCCAATATTTGTGGAACTAGCGAGGTTTTGTGCAAAATGTGATTTAAATTGAGTTTATTAAAGTGATGTATAAAGTAGTTTGTGGTTTTATTAGTCGAAACTATTGAGTAGCTTTATTGATTAGTCTTAAATATATATACAAAAAGTGTTTTTAAAAGACATTAAAGGAAATATTTGATGGAAGAAAATTATAAATAGATGAGAGTTTAGACAGCTTTAACCCTACAGTATTTTATTATGCTTACTAAATAATCTTGCACTCTTTGATTAATAATTTAAATTCCAAATCGAATTAACTTAACTCGAGTACTACCAATAATAAGCTATTATTTATAAACTAAATACTTAAATATACATTTTAATTTTTTTTTTTTTTCAAAAAAATATTTTTAATTTTTTTATGTTTTTACGCTGTTGATTTCTACAGTTTTTAAAAATTCATTAGAAGGTGCACAGAAGAAAACTTTTTAGACCAATTTGCATATTTGTGTAATGAATTCTATTTAGTTTTTAATTTATTATTATTATAATTTTTTTTTTTTTTATAAAATGTTTTACCCAAAATCTTAATTAATATAAAATTAAAATTGCTTAACCATATATATACAAAAAAAAATTAAATTCGATTTTAATCATTAAATTTTTGTATAAATTCAGCAAATCTATTTTTAGCACTTTCCAAATCTAATTAGCCACAATCACTGTGTTATCGTTCTATTCATTCTTTTTTAATGGGTTTGCATCGCCCTTGATTTATCAGCAATTTTTAACATACAATTTACAGGTTGAATGCCAGCAATTTGAACCGTTTTGTCATAATTAAGCTGCATTCGTATGCGACAATGGCCAGCATTTCGCTTGTAATTATTGTCAACAAAAACACGATTTTATCTAAATCAATTTAATGAATGCCCATGGCCTATAACGAAATGCAGGCGCTACGAAACACATCCCGCATGTGCAGTCAAACACCCAGCAGTGAGCTAAAAATATACACAAGCTCCCCTCAATAGCAAACATCAGCGCGCAGAGAACGACTGAGGGAGTAAGAGAGAGAGAGTGAGAGAATGTGAGAGAGAGTGAGGTGGAGTGAAACGTGGTAGACAGACTGAGATACAGTAGGAGATAAGAGAAACAGAAACTCAAATTAAATTAAAATCTTTCAGTTTCAATTACGAGTTTTTGTACCACTTCAATTCCAACGTACAAAACACAAATTGCATTCAAAATGCATTAAAAGCAATTTGCACGAAAATTTGCATAAAAGTAAACGCTGACGAGCGAGACAGCTGCCGAGAAAGACAGACAGACAGAGAGAGAGATGGAGAGACGTATAGAGGGAAACAAACCGAATTGGGAAATGGAATTGGTGGAAAGCAACGAAATTATACGCTATCAATTATAATGGCAATGACAAAAAGCAAAGGCAACACACACAGAGAAGGTGAAGATGAAGAGTTGCAGATGCAGCCAGAGGGTATCGAGAGGAGAGCGTGGCCGTCAACGGGGCCTTGGGGAGTGCCCCCAGAGAGCTGGCTGCAACTCAGACAAATTGCATGTTGCATTGAAAATGCGCGCATGTGTTTGCGAAAATACAAACAAATGGAGAGGTGAGTATGCACAGAGCAATGTAACTGACTAAATACCCTGTAAAAATAATGAAAAAGCTATATGGTATGCTTTTAACATTTTTCTGTTAACATGTTAACAGATGATGCAGAAAACTAATAAATAACATACGTAACATAACAGAAATGTTAAGTAAAGTCGCTAAAAAACATAAAGATTTTAAACGAAGTAATATGTCTAATGTTTATATTTTAGTTTAAATTCATTTCTGTAACTTTAAAATAATTTCCCCAATTTAAAAACTCCATTTAAGCAACTTTCATTTACAGAGTATTCCAGATTGCATATGCAAAGGCAAACAAATGTAAATGTATAGAGAGCGAGTATGGGTTAGATCATTTGCCTTTCGGCTTATGCAGTATAAATACACAGAGATACAGCAATAGCTACAGCTACAGATGAGAATGCATATACATATGTATAATAGCAGAGGGCAACTGTATGTTGGTCCCATCATCCATATCCAATGGGCCTTGTGCCTTGAACAAAAGCGACGCTGTTGGTGGTGCGACACGGACACGCTTCAAAGGTGCAAGCGATTGCACTCAAGGCGTCAACCGGGCGCAAATACCAAACGTGCCCCGCACACTGCATCCCGCACAGAAAAGGGCAGACAGAGTAGAGACAGCAGAGACGGCAGATTGCAGTTGCAGTCAGCCGGCGCCGGGCATAACATCGTCTCCCCATTTGCTGGGCTGACAATGGCCACGTTGAAGGTGTTTGGATATTCAGTAATGTGTTGTATGAACGCCGCCTTTACCACCACTGTAGCACCACCGTACCACCACTGGGACAGTGGCTTCATAGAGCATTGAATTATTGCCTGCTGCATGCAACAAATCAGCTACAAACTTCCCATTACAATTGCCGCAAGCCGTTTACAATGCACCAAATGCAGCTATAGAATTGTTACAAATTTAAGATTTAAATTGAATAAAAATAATTTAGAGAGAGAATTCAAGTGATCCTTGAGCTTGTTTTGTACAGTTGAAAAGATATACAAGTAGATAATATGTATATTAACAAATGTATAATGCTATTAATTATTTATCGACAATTAAAGCTAATCGCATCAAGCTTATGTTACATGGCTTATTTAATTTGAGTGCAACAAATAAATTAAAAATGTTTTTTTGTAATTAACAGAAGATTAGGAAAAAAGCTTTGTCATTCAAATAAATCGCATTACAATTAAATGGTTGAAAATTGAAAAATATAACGAAAAAAAAAACTATTAGAAAATTTAAATTTAATTTATGTAAAAAATAGAACAAATATTTATATTAAATTTATTTATGTATACTCCTATTAAAGAAATCTTTCCATTTCTCTATAACTAAAAGAACTGAATAAAAGTTTCTGTTTTATTTGCTTTCTAGAAATGTTTTAACAACTTCACATTTGGCTTCTGGGCACAATAATCGGTTAATTGGAGCGTGAAATTAGCAATTTTATTGACTCACTGTGGAAAATTTATTGTTTCAGGCAGAGCACGCAACATGAGCTGTTTGCTTTAGTTAAGAATTGAGGCGGCCAAAGCAGAAGTAAGTGAAAAGTTTTTCGCTTCAACTTTTGGCGTGGCTTAAACTTTAGCGAACGAGAGAGAATTGTCGAACACGTAAATTGGAATAGTTGGCAGAATGTGAAAATGCACTTCGATTGATTATTAAATCGGCTCTGAGGCATTCATGCATAATTTGCGAATTTTCTCATATTGAATTCAGAGAAATGACAAACAGAAACATTTTTATTTTGCGATTCACCCACATAAATCTAAATGCATTTATTTTTCTTTTATTTTTTTTCATTATTTTAAAAGCGGATTACAAAACATTTTCTATGATGTGGTTGTGTATGTAGTTGTGTCCCTATGCGATTGCCCGTCGGGCCTGTCGTTTCTAAAAAACATACAAATACCTCCCAGCGATATTGAATTAAAAAATAAAGCGAAAGCCACCCCCAAGCAAATCAAGTCAAACCATGTGGAGAGCGAGAGAGAAATTGTTTATATGGGATGTGTATTCTGCCCTCGTATCCACCCACTACAACCCACTTTCCCCCTCTTCTACTCCTACCACTCACAAAGAAAAGAAACAAAAAAAAAATGCAACTCAGCAACAAAATAAAACTTTTTGTTGCTAAGTATTATGTATTTCATTTTGGCATTGCCGCAAACACTCCAAATGCATTTGCCCCATTCCAAAGAGTCTTCCATACAGCTCTATGTGGAGCTGGAATTGAAGCTGAGTGTGTGGCATAGAAATGCTTGGTAGGAAGGAAGCGTAGATTTTTAATGTACGCGAGTTGCTTGAGAGTTGAGGTTGCCTCTGCCAATGCGAATTTAGACACATGTTTCTCGCATCTCCACCCCTCCATTTGCTAGTTGAGGGCGTTCGGCGTGGGACGTGCAGCGTGCTCCACATATCAAACGTCAACATTGCAACAGAGCTCGCTCCGCTGTGTACTATTCATGTAAACTAGTTTCATACCAATGCAACTTCCTTGTTTTTCTTACCATATCTGTGTCTTGTCTACAAATTAAAACAAACTGCTGCAAAAATAATAAAATAAAAAAAATATACAAAATAAAACCAGCAGATGATGAAATGATGAAAATAATAAAAATGTTAGCGTAGTAAATAAAGTAAACAGTGTGGAAATTTCTAAGCTGAAATAGCGCACGTTTAATATGGAAAAAATCATATGGAAAGCTTAGGAAATGCTTGAAGTCTAGTTAATGTTTTATGGCAGATTTTTTGCATTTAATTTATAGAAAAGTTTTCAGCTGCATAGATTTTTAATTTAAGAGAGAGAGAGAGAGAAAGAGAGTAAGAGACAGCTGACGAACACGACGAACATCTGCTCTAATCGCACGATGTTTAGTTTTTTATTATACCCGAGCTCATGATGCATCGGGATCGTGATAAGCTGCCGCTCGCACATAAAAAAATAGAGAGATAAATGAAACGACCAACAGCTCTTTACAAACATTAAGCTCTTACATCGCCCTGCCGATTACCGCTCTAAAATGATATTGCTAGATGGAACGCTGGTAGTCGGACCAAGCAGAGAAAAAGTAAGAGATTTGGGAAAAATTGTAATGCTGATTCTCTCTCTTAGCGGCTGGGATCGACTCTTATTGCTATAAAAAAAAAGAGGAGAACTCAGTTTCACATAAATATATTATCAAACTGTTAGAGAATAAAATTATTAAATTTTCAAGTCATACAAATTTGCTAGCTAGACAACTGCCAAATCGAGGAAAAGACGCTTCAAAATGTGCCACCTATGCGAACTCCTCAAAAGGGTAATTCAATAAAAATATTCAATACAAATATTAAAAATATAAAATTAGAATAAAAATATTTACAAATTTATGAAGTAAGTATAAGTATTATTGAGTAATATTAATATTTTGATATAAATATAAAATAATAATTTTCTAAGCATAGATCACTTTGATATTTTATTAATTTTATGTAAACTAGTTAATAAAATAAACAAATTAAATTAATATATTTCTTTTTTCAGCAGAATATATTTTTATGGTAAACTGTATAAAGTTCAGTATGAAGTTCAGCAGAAAGCATAATAAAAAATCGACAAGTTGACAATTTTTCCTCCTTTCGTCCCTTCAGACAGAGTATCCACCAATCGAACATACTTGACGCTAGCTAATTTTGTTGTTGCTTTTTTTTTTTTTTTTTTTTTTTGTTCATTTTTGGCATCTCTTCGCTTTGTTGCTTTCATTTTGCAAACGTAAATCAGGGACGCAGTGCAGCAGAATATTTTGGTAGCTCAGGAGCCAAGTGAGAACTTAATCCCAGTGTTGAAGGAATGCTATGACAAATAGTCTGTCTGCCTGCCTGCCAAGCTGTGAAGCCTGGCTGACTGGCTGGCTGGCTGGCTGTCTGACTGGCTGCCGAATTTCCGAACATATGTAGCAATTGTTGGAAGGGGAGCAGGGAGTCACAAGCTAAAGAAGCACGGCTGCTATCGGGACAGACAAAAGCCGGCACACGTACATATGTATGTAGTGCGATTTTGTCACTACGACGCAGACACGTCGGTTGCATTTGCAACGTCTTAGTACACGCACGGCGCTTTGTATCTCTTCTAAATGGGCCCAGCTGAGGCTGAGATCTACTATTCGGGCGGAGTGCCACAGTACCAGCCCCAAAGAGCAGACGTAGAATTCTAGCTGCTGCTGCCACCGGATACAAATGCATACACAAATGTTTCTGTGTGTGTGTGTGAGTGTGGCATGCAACGCCCCAAAACACTTTTGTGGCGCCTCTCACAACACACACCAGCTGAACTCAGCCAGCCAACCAACCAGGCAGGCAGTCAGGCATCACCGTGTTTACACTCAAACATCTCGTTTCATAGCAATGCGGTTGCTCTCGCTTGCAGCTTGCAGCTTGTTCCGCCCTCATGCATCAAGATTGCGGGCACTCATCGTTAAAGTTTTTAGTAAAGTGTAATTAGTCTTTTATATGGCGTGTTTGATACACTATTTATAACTCGAAATAGCTTGTAAATCCTTTGCGGTCCACACACACACACTAATTTAAAAAGCATTTGAAATGAATATAATTAAAACTTCTACATGGGCCTAGGCTCAACCTAAATTATTTATCTATCAGTGAACCAGTCCCGACAGCCATAAAACAAACATCAAATTCAAGTTAATCGAATTACACTTCTCCCATAAACCCATCAAATCACAATCTTTATCTTGTGCTGGATTTATTTATGTTTTTTCGTGTTCAGTGCATCTATTTTAAAAATTCTGTTGAAATTCTCACACTCATTTCTCACTTTGGTTTATATATCAAGAGCATTTTTTACTACAAATACGAATTTTATTTAATTCAATTAGCTCACATTAAGTTCTTGTGAGTTAAATTCTTATTTGTTAAATTTCATAGACAAAAGCCAAGACTAGTCTAGGATAATTATATATTTAATTTTAATAAGCAGAGCTGAGTGCATTGCATTTGATACGATAATGTGAATTGAATAGAGATTTTCTATTACGAGTTTGTAATGCATAGAATGAAGGATTTTATACTCTGTAAAGCATTAAACGAATCATATACATATTTTAATATATTCACATAGAAAGTACATTGTTGAAATTAAAGTAATATAAGATGCAACTCCTTTAGCTGGAAAAGCTAGAAATATATTACTAATAAAAGACAAAAAAGAATATTTCTTAAGGGTTTCTAGTATTCAAGCTACGCTTAAATACACAAGTCCATTTTTGTTGATATTATAAAATGTATCGTATATAAAAGTATTTTTTTATTTTTATTTTTTATTTTATATCTCTACTTTTACTTTTACATGGTGCCTTTCTCCGCCAGTTAAAAATATTTTCACACGAAAAATATACACTAAAATTTTTAATGAATTCAGATAATAAAATAATAAACAGAAGGCGAGAGAATATTTGATTTAAATAAAAGTTCAAACATTTTATACACCGTTTGCTATTATAAATTATAAAAACCGAACCAATCAAGATCTTTCAAATAAACAAAATTTTGCTCAAACTTAATAATAATAATAATAATTTGAATAATATTCAAAATTAAAGTTTAGTTAAACAAACAAATTATTGAAAAATGAATACAAATTTTTTAAAATATAATTTCAAATGAAATATCATTAACTCAATAAAATTTTATTTCAAGAAAAATATTCTTTTGCTTTCTCTTTACTTGAAAGCAATTCTCTTTATAATATAACCCACTTCTTCTGTAATGAAATTTCTCATATTCTCTCTCACCTGCTAATAACATTTATTACACACACATACTATATGCAGATATACTTCATACTCTACACAGAGCAGCCGTAGCTTTTGCCAGTGGCAATTTGCAACTTCCCTTCAATTGAAATTGCATTCAATGCGCACATCAATATGATTATTTTTTTCTCTTGCTCTCGCACTGGCAGATGATTTCTATAATCGTCACATATGTTAGAAGTTGAAACTGTCACACGATGCTGCCATGCGGCGCACTGAGCAAAGACAAAGGCTGACGACGGAAGACGTGCCGTTGCCGTTGCCATATCTATCAGATGCGTTCGTACAATGCAGCTCACAAGTCAAATGGCAATGGCAAAGACAACAAATGCGCTTAAGAAAACTGTCAATAAACTTTAATTTTCGCTTCATTGCACTTGTGCCAGACTTGGGCATCTACAAGATACGATCACATACATACAAACATATACATATATATATATATATATATATATATATATATATATATATATATAGAAGCTTCTATCAAAATGCATTCACAATGCATATGCGCAACATAAAACTTTGCTGGTAATTATTTATACAGACACACAGACACCCGCATAGAATTCCCACATGGGATGCGCCATAAATTGAAATACACTGTGACGGCTTGGCTCTCTCAAACTGGGGGCTGCGTCTGGGACTTTGGTGTATTTGTAATGTGAAGTTGGTGTGAAAAATGGAAAGCATCCATAATCTAATTTAATCATTATCACAGTTGTCTGCACTAAGTGACGTCATGCGGCATGCGGCAACGAAATGGAGCGAGTCACAGAAATAAAAAAAAAAAAGATGAAAATGGGCAAAGAAAAAAAAAAGAAGGAGAAGCAGAAAGAAAACCTGTCAACAAAATAGGAAAAGTGTATTATTGTGTAAGAAAAATCGCCTGGTACTTGACTTTGCTGGCAACAGCAACAACAGCAACAACAATTGCTCTGCAGCTATTTCATGCTAGTTGCATGCAACTTTTGTTTTTGTCAGCCACACAGCATTGGCAATGCTTAACCATTGTCGCTGCTCTCGCTCCTCTTGCTGTTGTTATTGTTTCTGTTGTTGCCGCTGTCATTGTCGTTGTCCTTGTGCTTATTGTAGCACGATGCACACAGCTCGGCTTTCCTGTGTCTGAAGTTAAGTGCAACTCTAACATTGTGCAGTCGGCAATAGCTGAGCAGGGCAGGGCAGGGCAGGGCAGGACAAGGCATACCATTGTTACTGCTGACTGCTTGAAAGACTTAATTCAGCGCTCGCTTACACACACAATGTGGGCCACAGCCAATTGTGGGCGTGTGGCAGTGGGGCGATCCCCACTGAAGTAGCCCGAACCACCCAACTCTCGCACCACCCCAAAAAAAAAAAAAAAAAAAAAAAAAGAGTATAAAAAATAAAGAAATAACAACAAAAAAAGACAAGCACCCCAGTTCAACTAACCGACTCTATTACGCATCGCTGTTGTTGCCACATTTAACGCAAATGGCGACAACAGTCGCTGCAAAAAAGCACTCGCCCACTCACACTAAGCGCTGCTGCTGCTGCTGCTGGTGGAGTCAACTTTTCATGACGTCCAAAAAGGTTAAGCTGCCACAAAAAAAGCTCGTTCGCTACGTGCACTGAAATGAAAGATCCCGCCAAACTTTAACTTGATAAGCTCTTGAAATAAATTGCAGCAGGAGGTGCAAGTTTCTTGCACCTGACTCGCATCGCGCTGCAATGGACCGTTGCGATTTAGGGGGACTTAACATTTCATCTATGACGCGCGACCCTAAAACTCAACAACTTCAAATGCAACTTTAACAACAAATTCTTGATCTTATTTATAATGTCAGGCGTCAGAATTGAACCTTTACAATTTCTTTGGGATGTAGAGATCTATAGCTTATAATAAGCTCTAAATGTTATACGAACAGCAATCGATTTCTATAGTAGCGCTTACCCATCGTAAATAATCATATACTTAACCAATTCAAACTTCATCAGACGCATTTGTACATACCTGCAAAGAGAACATAAAAATAACGTATTAGAAAAGGTCAAGGCATACTTAATATACAATTAAACAAGCATTTCCAAATGTAAGAAAACAAAGACGCGCCTCATCATTAAAAGCGACAGGCTGGTATAGAAAATCACTGCGAAAGGCCAATTAAAAGATTCCGAGCGTCAAGGCACACGCCCTCTTTTTACTGACACTCAAACTGAGCTCACTCAGGGCCCGGTGCGTAAACCCTATAATTTACCACACACACACACACACACAGACACAACGGGGGGTGTACAATAAAAAGAGCCACAACAATTGTCGGCTACGTAAATGGTAACATCAATTGTGAGCCGTAATTACGGGTAAGTAAGTATACTCGAGAAAGAGGTAAGAAGAAATCAATTATGCACATTGACTGGGAACGGGCCTGTTTACATAAATTGAACGCTTGAGGGGAGTCAGTCAACGGCCGACCGACCGCATTGAAGCGACGTAGCGTTGACCTCGACCCTTGCAGCTGGGAGGGACTGACCCTATAACGCCTACGCCTAGAACGCTGAGCTGTCTAGCAATTTACGCATCATTAAGCAAGACAAATTAAAAGAGGAGCACACACACGCTTGCCACAGCAATACGACCAATAATAAAACAATAATGGCAAGAGCAAATGATAGCAGAAAAATAAGAATGTGTGAATGCATGAATTTGAATACCCTTACCAAGTTCAGTTAAATTTTTATTTTTATTATTAAACTGAATGCAATATGATAATAATAATAATAATATATTTTTTTCAATTACATTATCAATTCTCTTGCAATTTAAATATTCTTTCTCTCCATCATTTCTATCTGTCACATAATTTGTATCATAGTTCTTATGCCCTCACTTGCAGCGTGCTAACATGGCTACTGTAATTATAGCTATTCTAATAACAGAATGTCAGCAATTTAGACAGAGTCAATGGAATCGTATGCTGGGAATAATGACCAGACAGCTAGTGTGCAATAAAGCTAATCGGAAAAGTCTTTAGGATTGCAATAAAAAAAATTGTCTTTTATGTGCACAGAAAATGCAAATAAAAAATGTGTAGATAAAGAAGGTAATAAAAATCTAGAATAGGGCCTAAAGCCAGCACTTAAATTTAAGAAAAATAACTAATTTATCAACTTAAGTTTAAATTAAATAGAAATACAGTTAAAAACATTTTTCTAAACAATTTTACTTTTGTTATATTTTTTTGTATAATAATTCTAAATTAAAATAATTATTATTAATATTATAAAATATAAATATATATGAATATTAATATATAAAATATTAAAAAAAAATAATAATAATCAAAATTGTGCAATCCAAAATTCAACACAATTTTAGTGAAAGAATTTAGGTGAAGCAAAAAAAAAACACATTTTAATCTAGAACAAAAACAAAAGATATATACTTTAAAAAAGTTGTATCCTAAATTCATTACAATTTTAGCGAACAAATTTAGGTAAAGCAAAATATATATTTTTTATATTTAGAACAAAAAGATATATTCCCAATATCTGTTTATACATCCTTGATATATGTGAGTGTGTGTACCTTTACACACACTCGTATATCACACACATGTTTACATGCCTAATTATGATTTATTTGCACAAGCTTTTTCTGAACTGCATCTGGCAAGTGTAGGCAGCTGGGAAATGGGAAATGGGATATGTGATATGGATGGAAAACATTTCTCCATTCACCATTTCCACTCGAACGTTTTGTGGGTGGTTCAAGCGGCCGCATGCTTGGCGCATGTCTTTCAGCCAAAAGAGGCCTTGCCTTTGCCTTCGACGCGACAAAGGCTAATGTCCCATGGTCGGCTTTATGTTTATCTAAGTTAATTACAGCAAAACATTTTTAGGGTCGACCAATGTGCAGCTGCGTGCAACTGAAAAGGCTGTTGTTTTCAAGGGTCCAGCTCTAGCACTTTATGGCAGGGTGTGTGTGTTGATGTGTGTGCTGTGCGTGCGAGTGTGTGTGCGTGTGTGTGTGCGTGTGTGTGTCTGCCTGTTAGTGTTTACGCATGTTCGGGCGCGGACAGTTCCGCTGATTAATTGCCATTAAGCACACAAGCCAAGCCGACATTATTCAGCCACTGTCCCGTTGTCCCGCACACACGTTACATAAACATGCGTATGTAAAATTAAGCGAAGCATACATATATACGATATACAGAAATGAATATATATATATATATATATATATAAACTTTTTTATGCTCATTCATGAATTGAAATGAGTGTATTGGGTTTAAGTGAGTCCGTTTAGCTCTCTCTCTCTCTCTCTCTCTCTCTCTCTCTCTCTTAGCCTGACAGAAAATAAATTAATAAACCCAAATATATATGTCTATATAGAAAAATACCCTGTAATATTTCATAATTTTATATACGTTAGCCTAGCGTAGTCTAATGTTATGTTGATATATACAAATTGATCGTTAAAATTTATATCATTCAATATTTCGTTTACATTTTGACCGTGAACGAGTATACTACAATCAGTAGCATCCGACTGCAACGTTATTACTTGTATAATATATGCGTAGCTATTGAATTCAATTGAAGTAAAACATGTACGGCAAGAGCATGTTGAGCTATTTATATAAAGTGTGGCCAATTAGCAAATCATGCTCATTGAAATCCTAAGAGAAATTTAGTTACTAAATATGAGTCAAGGCATAAACTAGATCTCTGAATGAAATGTACTTGATAAGGGTTGTAATAGCGTTTGATGTGAAATATATATATGTATATCCCAGACATATATATCAGACAATAACATTTCATAAATAATAAGCTGTCAGTCGTTGTATCACACACACACACATTTATCATAATCGATCAATCATGAATCGACACACAAAGGTAATACAAATGAACACAAAAATCAAACAGCTGCCCAAGCCAAAAGGAAAACAAAACAAAGTCAGGATAGAAGTCAGATTGTTACAATAGGAAAAAATAAGTAAGCTCATTTCGTCAGCATTTTTATCAGAAATCAAATTGCTTTAATTGAATATCGAGCAGTGACGACTTGTTTGGGTCGTTTGTCTGTGGATCGACTGCAGCAAGTAAGAAAACACGCACCACACAGTCAAGTAGCTAGCTGTCTAGTAGACATCGACCACCCTATTATCATGGTCTAATTTGCGCCCTCTGACCTCCAATCGTCGATGCTTTTGGTGGAGAGCAACCGGCGCCGTCGACAAGTTGTCTGTCGGCGCCATCTTCACTGAGTCCAGGGCGCCTGAGTCCAGGGCGCGCTTGGCCTGCATTCGAGACTCGAGATATTAAAAGGCCACATTCAAATGCAACTTGAGGCAACGCCTGAATAATTTCCGACGCTCTCTCTCTCTCTCTCTCTCTCTGCCTCTCTCTCTCTCTCGATGCGGATTGATTGCAGACTGACGGACTGACGGACTGGCTGGGACTGACTGGGTCTGGCCCAGACATACGGCCAGTTTCTCGCCCGGTTTAGCTTCAATTGTTTGCTAGTTTGTTAGTTGGCTGAGCGATAAGTATCTGCAGCTACTGTAGGAGCTGCCACCGTAGGTCTGGACCTCGCGCATCGCCCAACGTCCAGCCCTGTTCGCGTCGGCTGCCTCAATGCATAAAGAAACAAACAAACAAGAATTTTGTACGCTTGACTGCATGTTTGCATGAATGTATGAATGAGTGAATGAATGAATGAATGAATGAATGTTTGGTTGTTTGTTTGTACGTGTGAATGAGTGTGGTGCGAGTGAGTGACTGGCTGTTGGTGCAAATGGCTGAATGAATTGTCGGTGGGTTGTATAAATCAACTTGGCGTTTATCTCAAAGCAAATAAGTCAACAGTGAAGACGGATAGCAAATGCAACTGTATATGTATTTCATTGTCGATGGCCTCTGCGGCGTCTTGCCATAGAGAGTGTGGGTGGAGCTCGCAGCGAGCGAGGAAGCTGAGAACATAGCGGACGTTTGTGAATTGGTCTGGTGTGTCTGGGCTGCTGTCTCTCTGGTATGATTGTGTCTGGGCTGCTGCTCTGCACGCTCTACGCTGTCCGCTGGCGATGACGTGTGCGATTTAGTTGCGCTCTCGTTGCCAGCTAGTTTAGTGCTTCAACGCGAGCCCCACCCAGCCCAGATGGTTGATTGCGTTAGAGACGGACTGGAGCCAAACTTGCTAACAATAACTAATTCTATACACATGTTTAACAACTGAGAATGCGAAAGACCAGAGCTGAGTGAACTTGAGAGTACTCTACAGAAATTAAACAAAATGTATTTATTTAAATACATGAAAAATGGGATTTTAATTCAACAATATTTCAATGTTTTCTTACTAAACAAACAGATGAGAAAGTCAATGCTCATTGAAATATTTTATATATATTCATATATTCAATACTCAATACATAAAAGCAATTTCGACAGACTTCATTAATATTTCATGCGTAATTATGCATTTATATTTCATTCGAAACTCTGATATAATAGTCTGAGATATTCTTGGATACTCTATAGCTACGAGCATCGTCTGTATTGTTTTAAATTCTCAGAAAATATATTCAAGTAAAACAGCGTAAATAAGCGCATTCAATAATCATTTGCAGCATAATTTGGATATTTTATCATCCATATGAATGTGCATAAATAATTTCCGATTAAATAACGTAATGATCGAATTCTCGAATAAAGATGTATCTTGAGGTAACCAACCATTTCGCATTTGGGCTTAACCGATATTTGCTTAATAATAGCTGTAAAACGAGTCAACAAGCTCGCACACACAGCGAACAAGATAGAGAGCGAGAGAGAGAGAGGGGGAGAGCGAGAGGGACAGATAGATGCATCCGGATGCGGATGCAGAATGTATCTGCAATTATTTGCTACAATTTGACAGCTTATGTTGTATAATTGAAATGTGATGATTCAGGTGCACACGGCTGACTGCGTCGTCAGCTGTTGCCGTATTATCTCGGCAGAGTGGCATTATGTGCATACATTCGGGTTGAAGCGAGACCGCAAAAGTCGCTGGAACGTCAAGCAGCAGATACACAGCAACAGAGGCAGAGTTGGGCTCAGTTGTATCTTGGAGATAGGTTTTAGTGGCAGCCATTGCGCACGTTTTGCCAAAACCCAAAATGCAACAATAATTCATCAATTAAACTCAGCCTTTATAGTATTACCAAATGTGCCATACGACAGTAGGATAGACGCACGTACATACATACATACGTATGTGGCATTTATATGTACATACATGACTATGCAAACGCTGTCAAGTTTTCGAGGTCAGATGAGGCTTTTAGCTTCGATCTTAGCTCCTCGAGCAACGACAAGTACTATCTGCTGGCTGGTTGCAACTGTGCAAATGTGCGGCTTTGGCAATTTAGCAGCAAACTAATCGATGGCTCAACATTTGCCCAGACACAAAGCGAGCAAAGCCCACCAATACCAACTGCTAACTAACTAACTGCATACTGCATGCTGCATACAACATGCTGCATGTACGCATGTCATAAATGATGCACATTGCATACTGTGTACTCTCTCTGCTCAGCTCACCCAGCTTACTGCCATCGCCTTTAGCTACGGTTACGGCTGCTACTTCCACGCTCTGGTCTCTGGACAAGCAGGAGGCAGCAGCCAACAGACGGTAGACGGCAGCTTACTTTGCGGCCTGTGTTCGTTTGTGCCGCTCTTAATGCGCTTTTGCATTTGCATTTGCATTAAAAGCGGAACCACAACCTAGAGTGTAAGGCCTAAAATGATGTACAATGGGCAACAGTTGGCAATTATCTGATGAAAATGCAACGAACTTTGTTGAATGAAATTAAGAATGTTACAAGATAAAATTCAGATATTCTTTATGCATATGAATAATTTATATAATATAATATTTTTTATCAAATCATAGATATATTTACTAAAATATTTAGTTTATCCAAAAAATAAAAAATAAATAAAATAAAATAATTTTTTGTTCCTGAAAATAATGGAATAATATAATACATATATTGGTTTAAATAAACCTGTTAAATTATTATATTAAATATAGAAAAGAAACAAAATCTCATATAAAGCAGAAATTATAATAAAATATAACTAAAATAATAAAAATAAATAAAATAGCATCCTTAAAGCTTGCTGCTAATATATTTGCATTTTGTTATACAAATATATAATTTGTTCAAATTATATCTACTCTGGCCCACTGTACATCAAAGATTCTGAAATTGTGCGAACACACACATACATACGTGGAGGCGCTTCGTTCTGCACCACATTGCTTATTTAATGAGATTAACGTCCAAAGACAAACGTCATGTGCATGTTAACAGTAGCACATGGATGGTCCTTGGCTACAGCAAAGTATCTTTTGGATGTGAACCGTTGCCATTGCCATTGCCGTTGCCGTTGCGGTTCGCCGTGGTCAAGTCTCGCTGAGCTTGGACAGTTGGCAGCTGCCAGTGCTGCCAGTGCTGCTGCTGCTGCCGTTGTTGTCAATTGTGCAGCTATAAAAGGCAGAAGGCGGCACATTAAAATTCTAAAATGCCTTTGCTTGCCCACCGCACCATAAACGGTAGGGTCCATAGCAGGCGCATTTGTTGGAGCGCCCATAAGGCACAGACAGACAAAATGTCAGCGCTTTTTTTTTTTTTGGCCATTGAGACAACGATGGGCAACTTCAAAGTGGCCGAAGGCCATAACGATGCCCACGATAATAGGGTTTGGCCATGCTTTCAGTTTGGCCCCGTCCAGGCGACAGCATTTCTGTGCAGCTGCAGCGTCAAAGCAAAACGCTGCGAACAACAACAAAAACTACAATAGCAGCAGCGGCAGCAACGGCAGCAGCAACAGCCTTGACCGCCCCTAAAGAGGTGAAAAGTGAAAAGATGTCACCAGCGATGGCTGTCAAATATATGAAAAGCATTCATCCATAAAACTTAACGAGCTGTAAATTATGAAAGCACTCGCTGCCTTCACTACAAGCAAAGCAATTCCTTCATTTCATTTTGCTGCCGAAGCTCTTAACGTTTTTTTTTTTTTCAGCTTTTAACGGTTCCAGCTAAAAGTGAACAAACGACTTTATTTTCGTAGCTTTGCCAAAACAAAACTAATGGGGCATTTTCTTGTTAATCTCAAGTGATTGTGCAGCTCGTATAATTCACATAAATAAATGAACTATTAAGGAACAGAAAAATGCAAGCGAAAACTGCGAAATTTAATTGAATTTTCAATGTTGAAAGCTTAAACTTTAAATAAATTAGATAAAGCGTAGAAAGAAAACTGTTACATGTCTAAAAAAAAAAAAAAAAAAAAAAAAAAAATGAATACAAAAATAAACTTGTATTTAATTAAATAGAAGACTTTTTAATCTCATAATTGTATTATGATGATATATACTAATTTTGTTTTTTTCTTTGTTAATAATTTAATTTGCAACAATATATTATTGATATACAACTTTTAAAAAATTTTTTTGATGAAATCTTTTAATTATATGATATAAAGGACTTAAAAAAAAAAAAAAAAAAAAAAAAACATTTAAATTAAAATTTATTTTTACTTATTAAGTATATTATAAGGCTTAGCAAATTTTTTCTTTTTTTCTCATAAAATAAATTTTTAACGGAAAATTCAATTGTATAAATAATAAAGATTTTTTTTAAAGATTTATATATGCAAAAACATAATTAAACAATAAATAAGATTAAAATATTTAATTGCAAATGATTAAAGCTTATCGACAATTTAATAGCATGACTAAGTAAATAAACAGTGTGTAAATTAAAGAAGGTTAATGAATTAATAGCTTTAAGCATTGTGGAAATGTTTCACAATTAAATTTAATAAGGCTCAGCTTAAAGCACAAACAAAATATATAAAATGTATTGAAAATTTAATTCACCTTAAGTAATTCGAGCTTAAAACACTTAATATAATAACAAAACAAAACAATTTAAATTGAATTGCAACAGAGTAAATGAGTTAAGTTGAATGGAGTTGAGTTGATTTGAGAATGTTGTGCTGCTGCATCAATATGGTTTTATACTGGCTCGACTCCCGCTCGACGACCCAGTTGTGGCCGCAAACAAACAAACTCAATTACTAGAACAACTATTCTTTTATAATGCCACCCACTAAGCTTTAAGCAGTGCAAATGGCATCCTCTCATTTCCGACGAGCAAATTGTAAAACGTTTTCATGAAGTGCTTGCCCAGGGACTAAGAGCATTTCATTAACAGCGGTCCAGGACATAAGCCCGCAAATTAATGTAATGACACATCCATACGGCGCCCAAACACCCATCCACACACACACACACATATATATTCACACACACACAGTTACATATAGTCTTGGTAATACATACTCAGCTGACAAACACTTGGACCGTACAACATTCTAAGCGGCTTAGGTCAAAACTCGTAAATGACTTTTAAATCTAATCTGCTTTAAAGTGAGATGCTACCGGGAGGTAGACGGCTGGCTAAGACATTTCACAACTGTTTACGCCATCAACTGAAGTCCCTTTCAGAAATCATCAGTCACACACAGACACACACACACACACGCACACAGAGTTGAGACGGCCATATTGAAAAGCTTAGCTGATTTGCCGATTGTCAGTGCGACATGCGTACCAATAATTCATCAAAACAGAAGGCGCCTTCTGGGCTCAAGTGAAAGATTTCGCAACGCGTTAACGTTACCATGTTCCGGGACACATTTGAAGGCCTTCGACGTGGCGGCAAATTGCGTTGCCAACGTGGCCCCGTACACAGCCTTCCAGTGCCCCCGTTGACAATGGCTGGGCTTTTGGCGCGGTTGCACGTCGTCGCCGCAAAAACAACGCCTAACTGACAATGATGAATAAAAGGCGATAAATCTGGGCAGCAAAAAAATATATATATATACGCACACACGCACACCCAAAATCACGAACATAAACTAGTTGGGGCGGTTAAGTTTAAGATACTCTCTAAAGATTTTAGAATGTTGATTGTGTTGAGCTAGACAGTTCTGCGAGTTTAGTTAAGAAAAGTAAGCTATATTTGAAAGTAAAATTAAATATTTGATTAAGTATTTGAAAAATATTTTTCTAGCACAAGCTGCTTCCTAAATAGATGCTAAGTTTAAGAATCAAAGCTCTCTAATTCTTCATAAATCAAATAGGGTATCTAAAAAATTTATTCTCTGTCAAATCCCATTTTAATATACCCAATCCAACTCAATGCCGCCTACTTTTCAATTACAGGGTATACTGAAGCAAGAAAGGCTCAGAGCAGAGAAAAAAAAGCTGAAAAATGAAGACTAAAGAAAACTCTGCGACGGATTTACGCCAATCCAAAAACGAAGGGCAAGAAAACACAAGGTACCATCGCAGCACCGCCGCCACGACGGAAGTTGGCAAGACCGTAGACATTTGTTTCAAGCCCAGCTAGCGATATGTTGTGGTATAGCACTTGGTGAAGGCAGTGAGGGGGGAGCTGACAGAAGACAGTTTGGCGCTGATTCGTACAAAGTGAGCGAGCCGCATGGCATGCGTGGGCTGCTGTCAGACGTTGCTGCTGCGGCTGATGGTTGACGACTTTGACGACATCGAGGGTTGGCCTAACAGTTATTGAAGTAAAGTCTTCATTTTAATGGGTTATGATGTTAGGTTGAATGCATGATGAATGATGTTACAGCTGATGTATCAATTATGGTATTTTGGGTTATTAATATAAAAGGGGAGATTCCTTAGGGTTGATATATGAAATATTACGTTGTATAAAAATCTTTAAAAAAAAATAAATAAATAAAAATAAACAAATATATATTTTTATGTAATATGGAATATGTAAAGAAAATAGAATCAACTTAAATTAAAAGTTATTTATTTTCATTTACAAATTTTTGAATTTGTTTTCTTTCAGCTTGGCCTGCCAAAAATATTTCTCTACAACTTCTTCGTCCGCAATTTCTGATTTACTGATTTGTAGCCACCTTATAAGCACACCACTTGCAACTGAAAATTGCAATAAGCCTCAGATAATCAGTAAAAGATTTTGTTCAATGCCCAACTATACACAAATCAAGGAGCCGTAAGAGGAAGAGCCAAAGACGTGGGCGCCATTGGTGCAGATCATTAGCAGCGAGCGACTGAAACGATGGCAAGCCAGGCAAGCCATCAGAGAAGAAGGTGGGCAGAGCTTTAGACTCTTACTCCTGACACTTGGCAGTTGAACAAACTTCAAGCAAAAGTGGCCAGAAGTAGTTGCTTGAGTGGAAACTCTTGTTGCCTTTGGCTAAGACAAAGGCTGATTTATGTTTTATGCTCAACATAAAGAGAAAAGCTAAAAAGAAAAAGAAAAAAAAAAAAAAACCAAAAGTTAGAGCTGTCGCCAAGTGTTTATTATTTTAATGTGAGCACCGTAAACGCTCCAATCCAAGCCCACAGCACAGTGAACCATTAACTAGCCAGCAGCTCTTAACTAGGCCAAATGAGACATGGCCAACGCGATACACGCGCGTTTGGGCCATAAAGCCAGCAGCTAGCAGCGTGGGCCAAAAACACAAACGCTTGACTGCAGCAATTGAAAGCGATTCTATTGATGGCACTGCCTGCCTGCTATATGCCATCGGATAGTCGAACAGAGACCACAACGCAGCAATATTAATGGGCTCAATTGACTGTCCAATAAAATAGATGACCAAATGTGTGTATAATATTACTGCATTTCTGTGGAATTTATACGCTTCAATTTGTTCGACCATTACAAATGACCTAAAACAGCGCACAACATTAGTTGGACAGCAGCAGAAGTTGTTAAGACTAGAATTTAAGGCAACTAAGACTAAGCCCTGAAAGTCATATGGGTCTAAATTGATAAATATCTCAATATCAAATTGTATTCCATTCAATAATTCTCAGCCAAGTGAAGTATGCCAAGTCTATGAAGTTAATTTTGACAACATCTTGGTATATAATAGTATACATACATATATATACATTTAAGATGCAGATGCGATGTCATAATACGTAATCCGATTAACTTAAACATTGTTGTAAATTTGAATGCAATTATATTATATTGCTAATTGCATGTTCATAATTTTCATACCAATTACTTATAGATGCGCTTATAGACGAAGCGACATGCAACATGCCACAGCTGAGCACAACAGAATTTTGCCTGCTGGCAAAACTAGAATTTATGGGGTAGTTTATATCATATTATAAATTGGCTGTGCGACAAACTTACATTCATTAAGTTGGCAGTTGCTGTCAGATACTTGAACAGACACAAACACACACACACACACATAGAGGGAGACACATGCAAATCTGCACCTGCAGCATCAACAATAACATTAAGAGCGACAATTACGACAACTGTTGAGCAACTCATTTTCCTGTTAATTAATTTAATTAGAACATTTTACCCCACACATCACAGAATATATGTACTATATATAAAAAAAAAAAAAAGTTGAAATCACTTAACCCTCGGCCAAAATAAAGTACTCACTAGGGGCAGGCAAAAGACAACGCCATTCCGTAACCGGAAAAAAATTGTATATATGTATGAGCAAAAACAAGTTGACAAATTTCAAATACCCTAGCAATCATATGATAAGTTATGCCATTCAATTATCAAGTTTGTAATATATTTTGCTCAACTCGCATAAATTCTTATACTATAACTGCGACCACAGACCGATCCCTTGTAACAGCTCGCACTATAAGCCGTAACGTATGTATTTCCTCAAGTTTCATTCTACAATGCGTAACATATTCCGCAGCATAATTAGAATACCCTATGTTCAGTGTATAACAACGAGCAAGTCAAACTTTTTTAATTGCATTCAATGTAGCTGCCAACGTTGAGGAGTAAAACTTTTACGCGAACGAGATAGTCGTTGTAGTTGAGCACGATGATGATGACGTTGCCAACTTGGAGCTGAGTGAAAAGGCGAAACGAGAGCTGTGCTATTGCTGCATTCCACGCTGTCATTTAATGACGTTTTCATCAAGATCGCCCACCCACACACACACACACACTCACTCACACAGAGACATCATTCTTGTACCACTCTCATTATCATTATAATTGTCATGCTGATTTCTCGCGCTATTTTGTTGGCCCACTCCGCCCAAAACTATTTGCCAACATGTCTTCATATAGCTCTTCTGTCTGCTCCACTGTTTGCAAACTTTTACCCCCAAAACTTCATTTGTATTGTGTGATTTGTGTGCGCTCACTCGCTCACTCACTCCTAGCTCCATCACAATGGCGTTCCTCTGCCCATCGAAGTTTGGAATCTGCTCTACACGTGGCATTGGCAGCAAGCATGCCTCGAGCGTGACTTCATTTTTAATGAGCGCCAATGCAATGCTGCCGCAGTGTAAGTAATAAAGCGCTGCGGAATTTGTAAGTTGATGTACGAATGACATGCATAATTACATCTCAATGGTTAATAGCTCTCGAGTGCTACAGAGTACCAGCACATTACACCACACTCTTTAACACTTTAAATTTTCTGTTTCAATTCATAAAATACAAATAGCAGGAAACGCACATTTCAAACGTAGCGCGTAGATATTTATTTGACTTGTCGAAAAGTCAATATTGCCTATTTAAATAGTACTTAAGGCGCCATAAATGTTTTGGATTTTGTGTGAGTTGAATTAAGAAGTGAGTAATTGAATATGTAGAGAAGAAGTAAAGATGAAATGAATTGAATTGAATATAAATTTAGAATCTGCTAAGAGAAATGGCAGTTGTAGATAAGTAAGTGCGGAAAAGTTAAAGTTGATGAAATAGGTTAGAATATAACAGTATTATTCTGCTCAGAATGTATTGCAAATCAGGGAAAATAATGTAGAGATAGGATTGGTTAACCAATACAGATGAAACTTTAATCAGCCTAGAAATAAATTCAAAGTAAATAACGTCAAAATAATGGAGAAGACTATGAAAGACAATTTAAAATTGAAAATATTATTAAACAGCATCGAACAAATATTTATATGAAGTAGACAAGTAGCTTAAAAATCGTGTACAATTGTAATCCGTTAAGAAAAAAAAAAAAAAACAGCAGATTGAATAAAATCTAAAGAAAATAAAGAAGAGCAAATAAATCTGTGACCATAATATTATATAAATAAAATAATAAATAATAAATTAATAATAAATAAAAAAATATAATAAAATATTCAAGAATCGTGCTGGCTTTCAGAGACTATAAATATGATAAATGCAAATGTAGTTTGAAAGTTTTTAAGGTTTTAAAATTAGGAATTGACTAACTAGGCCTTTCAAGTGATTCCCAAAATCTTATTAAAATATAGAAAATTCCATAAAAAATATGTAAACCTCTACACTCAACGAAATACAATTAGAAACAGCCAATTTTTTGCTAGCTTATTTTCAATGTTATGCATGAGATAACTTACTAAAATACAATAAATTCTTTTAGCTATAATAACTCAACTCTTTTGAGTTATTTAAAAGAGCTTAGCTACTTAAATGAATATGCCGCTATAGATCAACCAATTCGGCCAATTGGCAAACCTGAAGCCGAAAGCCACACGCAACAGCAACAGCAACAACTACAACAAAAGACATAACTTGCAGTCTGGCAATTAATTTTTCAAATTAGCCAGCTAAACCAACTTTTGTGTGGCGAGACAATAACTTCTGATGCTGCCCAGATTCCAGGAAAAAAGAAAAAAAAAAACTGAAAGAAAAAAAGTAAAACTAATCAAGCACAGAGTGCGGCGCACGTAAAAGGCCAAAAACAAAATGTACAATTATTAAACTTTTAATCAATTTATCAATATTAACTTTTTACTTGTGCGCGCGATAAAAAAAAACTTTACTAGTGCACACAACTTTTTTTTATAAGCCAACTTTATATACGTGAGTGTGCGTGTGTGTGTGTGTGTATTTTGTAAGCTGGCTCTTTAACTTTTTCATTAGAGTTTGAACGCGTGGCAGAAAAGCGTAAAAAACTGTAGAAAATTCGCTTCAATTTTTGTCGTTACGCCATTTCAATTACTGGCCAGGCGCCAAGCCAGGACGATCAGCAGGCAAAATTTATAGAGACAAAGAGAAACTGGACTGGGCTGGGCTGGGCTGGAAGACGGTGTGGCCAGAACAAAGAGAATAAGTAAAATGGCAAAATGTGTAAGTGTGTGTGTGTGTGTGTGTGTGTGTGTCTGCGTCGAACGACATCGATGGCAACATGCAACTCATTTGTCCAGAAAGGAGTAAGAGGCTGGCACAGCACGGCACGGCAGTCGCTGCACTTGTCGTATTACTAATTTCCCTGGTGGCCATGGCCACGAGCCGTTGGCCAGAGACAGCAAGCCATTGAACTCCACGTCAGGCAGCAGCATCTTTGGCATCATCGTTAAACGTTCAATCTGCCGAGCTGTTGGGCTGCTGCTGTTGCTGCAGCATCAGCAACATTGCACTCGGACCAACAACAGTTGCAGTTGTGCAGCTGTGAGCAACTTTTTGATTAACGCTATTATGAACTGATTGTTCAGTTGACCCAGGTTAATGCTCCAGTGCCTGCCTGACTGCCCCGCTCCGTCTGCTTCCGTCTGCTTACATAGCCAACTTTGAGTGTCCTTTGGCTGCGACGAGGACCAAATTGCACTCATGTGTGTAATTTATTTTCTCGGCATAAAAACTTCCTAACCGGAAAATGAGCACTCAATTAAGAAAGCCGTTTAATCCATGAAGCTGCTTCAATTGCACACGAGTGCAAAATACCCAAAGCCTCTCTCTCACTGTCTGTCTCCCTCTCTATGCACTCGTAATTGATAGGGCCGAGTCTGTCTTTCGATTTATTTAAAGCACATGCCTGTGATTTCGAATTCCCAACACCAATTATATAAGAAATGCCTCAAATTATTTAAATCTTTTAAGTCCTGTGAGCCAAAGAACTCAGCCAGGAATAAACTTTGAAATATTTATTTTAAATTTCAAAGGCGTAAATTGAGTATTTTTTGTATAGAAAAGCAAGTCAGGGTACTCTAATCGAGTAACTAGACTAGATAGTCGACTTGGTACCCTGTACACTGCTGTAATTTCTGCTTTTTTCCCGTCAAATCTGGATGCGGGATAAATTTTAAAATGATTTACACCCATTGATAATTTAGCTCATCTCTTTAAACTATTTGCATATATATCAGCAAACAATATATTTAAACTAAATGATATATATTTGCTAGTATTTCTCAACTGTAGTGAGAATATTCTCTCTTCCAATCTATTCAACTGCTCCTTCAACTCAACAATATCCAATTCATTTATCACCTGTTTCACATTCAAGTCCCTGACTAGACTACAATGTGTATTTGCACAAGCTGCGACATTGTCGCTGCTCACTGCTGACTGCTATCGATGATCTTTCGAGCAATTTAACTTTGAATTTGTGCTGCACAGTGGTTCGCATTGACTGGAAATTACGTGAGCTTCCGCTGCAGCCAATTAGGCGAGCAAAACGTTGGCCAACACCGCCAACCGTTGCCAGTGTCTGTCGCTTCCTGTGCCGCCGCCGCCGTCGCCGACGCCGACGCCGTTGCCTGGATGTTGGCCATGGCCACGGCGGCGGCTACATAATTTTTTTTTTCCTTGTTCATTCATAAGAAAGACGCCTAAAAATAGTTTGGCATCGTTAAGACTGTCTGCAACGTGTTGGAACAGCAAACATAACTGTTAATTGCCATTTCTGTGCGGCTATAACAAAATACATATATATTTATATATATATATATGTGTGCCCACATACATGTTTCTTTCTGCTACTCATTTTCATTTTGCGCCGCATGCGCCTCATTACAATTTAATTCACAATGTAATTGCAGTTGAGCGCTGAGCAGAAGCGAGAAAGAAAACCGAGTTGAAGTTTTGTATGTTGTCGACACTTGACACGCGCCTCACATAATTTCCACACACACACACACACAGACAGAGAATCGTCTTATGTGGCACACATACAATTTTAGTTACTTATAAGCACTTGCCCCACTCTCTTCCTCTCATTGCCACTCAAAAGATTTGCATATGCATTTTGGGTAGTCGAAACGCTGTCGAGTCGCCGCCGTCGTCGTCGTCGCTGCTGTCGGAAATGCGACAACTAAAAATATTACGTCTGACATCGGTTCTTTTGCTGTTTATTTCCTCTACTCAGCATTTCGTTAGCTCTCTTCTCTGTCATTCCCCGCTGCCATTTGCATATTACTTTTATTCAAATTATATTAAGTAGGCACACAGTCGACAGTTATGCCATGGCATCTTGACAAAAGTCAGAATTCATAATTTCTTAAGCGCTGTGCTTTCAACTACTTTGAGATTTGTAAGCCAAGTGGGATGGGCGGGGTACACTCCATATATGGTATTTATAGTGCTTACATGTCGTGAATGCCTGATGGCATGTCAAAAGTGAATAGAATATATATACAGAATATATACCTTTTTGGTGAACATTAATTATTTTAACTATGCCTTTAATCTAGAAATTATACGTTCTCCTTGACTATGTTATTGCTGCTCATTTCCACTTACTTTTTGACAATCGAGTTGGGAAGGAAGTAAGAAGGTAAAAAGAAAAACATTCGAAATCGTACGTATTATATAAGACATAAATATTCAGCTCTTCATTTTCTTAAAATATATGAATATACTAAACATTTTATATTTTTCTTTTATTTGTACATATTTTTTCCTTACGTTTTCTTAACTTGTCTTCTTCACACTCTTTATATCCTGACCTCATCTTGATAGCTTAGTCTTTATTTTACGCCCTGGCTCATTAGCTTGTTGTCTTCAAATTTCAACTTTGCGCATTATGCAACACTATAACGCCCCCAGGCCACAGTGTTGCCCTAATCGAAATTGTTATCATTTTTGGCACGTACCAAAGAAAAAATCAGCATAAAAACCTCTTAACAAAACTGTCTTCAAAATGAAGTAGCCCAAAGAGATTGGACTGCATGTTGTGGGTGGCTTCTCTCTCGCTCTCACACACTCTGTGTGTGTGTGTGTATGTCTAGAGCAGAGTAAATGCATCGCCAAAGTGCCACAAAACGATCAACGCTAACCGCCCACTTGATAGACGTAATTTGGGGACAAGTAAGTAAGCCAGCCCCACGTTTCTCAACCCGCCAGTCCGCTCGACTAGCTGGCCAAGTGCTGTGCATTTAAATGTACGTTTTGTTGTTGGCTGGCTGGAAAGCTAGCTTCGCCTAATGACAACCACTTGCGGCTGTCAAATGCAACTCTGGGGCGTGCCACGCAGTGCTGTAATATTTTATGCGTGTGCGGCTGCCGCAGCTGGAGGATGTTGCTTGTTGCAGCTGCAAGCTTTTTGTTTTTGCCCAACAATAGCATATGAATGCATTACCAGTGCACACAGACACCCACACACACCCACACACACATCGGGCCTCTCAGGCAGCTAGCACTTTCATTTTACTTGGTCACAAATGTCCTCATCGTCCTCATCGTCCTCATCGTCATCATCGTCGCCATCGTCGTCTTCTTTGGCCCTGGCGACTGCTGCTTCTGCTCATTTGGCAGCACTGGCGTTTGTGGCGACACGCTCTCAGCTATTCCCATTCTCGTCCTGCCACTCGGAGCATTCATAATTTCCACATTAACCTTATTTTCCAGTTATGCATGAGTGCGAAAAAATTGTCACCAGCCCGAGATGGTTTTTACGACTCGCCTCTGATGGATTTTAAATGAACTTTAACACATGCCATGTGCCCTGTGACACGCCCCAACAACCGACCTGCCCCTGTCCCAGCACCAGCCCTAGCCCCAGCCCCAAATATGGGCGTTGGCTAAGTAATTGGTTTTAGCTGGGGCAGTCCTTATACAGATTACCTTGAGTTTGCGTTGATAAAGAAAAGCAACAGCAGCATGTTTCCACTAAGCAAATGAGGCTAATCAGCAAAGTTCCTTTGGAAACTTGTAAATTCTGGGGCACTCTAATGAGATATTGTGCAGGCATTCCTGATACAAGGCAGACTTATGAAAAAGTAAAAACTAAAATAAAATACTATAATCAATTTGTAGCAAGTTGAATGTTTCAACTTTAAGCTAATCTCACAAAAGAGCTAAAACGAAATGTTTCTTTCTTGTGCTAGAAATTATTTATAAGACACATTTTTCATACTCAAACAGCACTTTGCTTTTAAGTGGAAGGATATACTAACTATACGGCATGCTAACAATGAAATTTTGCAGAAATATGGCTAAACGTTAAATCATAATGAATATATACCCTAAAAATAAAGCCTAACACTTTGTCAACTCGACTACTAAACTAGATATATTTTGAATAAATAGTTTAGGCAAAGAAAAAACCAACAAAAAAATAAAATAAAATAAAATAATAATAATAATAAATAAAAATCATAATAATTGAAATAATAAGAAATAAAATAATTATATAAAAAACAATATAATAAAAAATACAAAAATTGAAATATAAAATAATAAAAATAAAATAATATAAGAAAAAAAATTTAAATAAAAATAAAAAAATAATAAAAAAAATTAAATAGTAAAAAAAATAGTACAAAAAAAATAATAATAATTAAAATAATAAAAAATAAAATCATTATAATTTTTTGTATTTTAATTTTTTAAATTTGTAATTTTTGACTAAAAATAAACTAAACATCTCATTACCCACTTCAAAACTATTTTACATCAAAATCAAATATCTCACGTTTATTCCACACACATTTGCCAAACTACAGCGCATCTAAGAGTACATCATTTCTTACCTTCTCTTGCAATTTGCATGGCCAAACAAATACTTTCACCACAATAGCTTTCTCAATGCCCACACACACAAAATGTTGTCCATTGTCTGGCAAACATTTTCTTATCTAAAAACTAAGAGAGCCTGACATACATACATACTGAAACTGAAATGCATTTTCTTGCGCCGTTCTTTTTTTGGCCCATTTGTTGTCCTGTTATGCATTCATTCATTTCTAGTATCTTTTTGCATATTCTTTATGTTCATTTCTTGAGCAGTGACACATTCATTTGAATTACTTCCTGCCAGCAATGAGTGCCACCCCCAAGATACCGCCCAAAAAAAAAAAAAAAGCTGAAACTCTTCATATATAAATAGAAGCTCGAATCCATTTCGTTTGCTCATTTATAAGCAGCACATGTGCGCCTGATGTGTGATATGTCTAGAAAGGCTCAGTTGCTATTATCCCCAAGTCACCCCAGTGCAGTGAAGCGGCGGCGGGCGCACTCATGCTGTGGGTGGGCGTGGCACTGTACACATTTAGTGTGTGCCAAATGCACATTTAATAACGTAATTTCTGAAGCGTGCAAAAGATATTTTTGGAATTTAGTTTCTTTCTTCAGCAACTTTCTGCTTCATCTTGCAGGCTACAAATAAAGTCTCACTTATATATATAATATATATGTATACATATATATGTTTATATGTAAAGCTGTGTGAGTGTGCCGCCTCGACGTGAGGATGTCGCACAACTTTTTAGCCAAATTTGCATATGCAACTGACGATGATGACGTAGCCTGAAGCAGCAGGAATTACCAACTGGATGGCACTAGAAATAGCTGCTGGCACTAGTCCTGCGACTGTCTGACTGCCCGTCTGACTCCCAGTCACTAACTCTGTCTACAATATTCCCGTCTACTCCAGAGTGTCTCTGTGTCTGTGTGTGTATAAAAAGCTACGCCACTTTTATGCAAATAATGTCTTCCAGGAATTTTTGTTATTTATAGTTAAGATACCAAACGTGTGGATGCCTCATATCTAAAAGTGTGCATTAGTAGCTATGTATGTAGGTACATATATATATAAATATATCTCCGCCTGTGTGTGTCTGTGTGTGCATTGCACTTCTTAACAAGTTATAGCTTCATTGCTTCAGCCAAGTTTTTCACCTTAGCAGAGGCAGTAAGAGGCGATAGCACAAGTTCAACTATCTAAGGTTAGTTTCCATATCTTGGCTATGCATATACATAGATATGTATGTATAAAAAAATATGTATTTTAGTGTGTGTGTATATAGTTTGTCTCGCAGTCAAATTACATTTTAGTGCTTATAAAAAATAGCTATTAAAGTTTTTGGCAGTTGATTTTGATATGTGTTGACTCATGCTGCCATCTACGATCCCTAACAACTACATCAGCTCATAATTTAAATTGACATTTCTATTAGCTTATGCGAATTCCTTTTTTAATATTACTCAAACACACACACACAGAGAGAGAGAGAGAGAGCGAGTGGCTATATATAAAAGCTCATCAACTTTTCAACTAAATTAGTATAAATTTCTGTGTCACTCTACTCAATATTGACTTATTTGCCATTACAATTTCCAATTAGTTTTCACTGCCATATACTCGATTTCAAGAGTAAATAAAATAAAGTTTTTGCTCAATATATATACATACACATGGATAGATATCAATATTCATTTCATCACTTACCTAATTCCACATATAGTTTTGGTCGTATATTCTCCTGCCAGGCACTTTGATTACCAATCACGAAGAGTGTCAGTAGTAGGAAGACTTGCATCCATCCAGAGTTTGGGATTAGTGTTTTTGCACTATACAGATGCATTTTGTGGCTTTTGTTATTGTTTTGTTGTTTTGTTTTATTAACCGAGTTGTGGAAATTTAACATTTTGTATTTTGTATTTTGCATAAATTTACTTAATTTTCCTTACTGTAAATATTTTATTTGTTGCGGTCAGCACAAAGCTGTGTGTGTGAGTGTGTGTGTGTATGTATTTATTATTTAGATTTGTATGAATTTTATTTTATTTACTGAGTGCGTGTTCATAGATTTTATATTAAATTGATTTCATTTGCTGATTCTGATTTACTTACTATTTAAATGCTATGTATATATGGCAAATATAATTTTGTATCTTTATATTTTGCTCTGCTTTTTATTTTAACAAATTTCTCAACAAAATTAATACAAACTGAGCGTATCTTTTTTATTTTTAATTTATTATATTTATTTATTTATGATTTTTTTTATTTGCAACAACTGGTTGTAAAGTTTTTAAGTCATTCTGTAAAGAGAAAAATGGAGAAAAAACTTTTCATTAATATTTAAATAAAAGAATGTGTGTAAGTAAATAATTAGATTATAACAAATATTATATAAAATATATATTTTTTATTTTTTTTTAATATATTTTTTATTTATTTATTTTATTTTTTAATATATTTTTTATTAAAAACTGTATAATATAATTTTTGATATAGCAAAAAATTTACATATATTATTATATTATATAAATTAATGTTATGTTGTTTTTTTTTTTTACTTATATAAAATTTAGGTTTACATTATAAATTATAAATGTAATGAATTCAATAAAGAATTCTTTTTTTTATGCATTTGCCTTAAATACTTAAAATGCTTTCCATACAAAATTATTTAAATATAATTTTAAAATATGCCTGAATAATGTTGCATAAAACTCCTAATTAAATTTCACTTAACTCTTAATTCTTAAGTACTGTCTCTAGTACTTACCAAATCAAATATAATTAATTCTAACTTAGCCTTTAGCCATTTCTCTGTTAAATTTTGCATGCCTACTTTCAGGCACTTTGTGCTAAACTAACAATCAGCCAAAGCAACAGCAGCTGAATGCGGCAAGTGCTTCTCCAAGTGGACACTCGACTTTAACACTTGCGCCCCACTTCGCTAGACCCCAGCATCAGACTTGCACCAGGCACACACACATACACACACACACGTATTGTTGACATCATAATTAGAACGTAACTGACACACACTCACACACAAACACAAACAAACACACGCATACATTCAGACGCACGCATTCTCACAGTTGACTTAAAAACAAATTGCGCTGCACTTTTGCGCCATCCCGCTCAGATTTATGACACCGCTTCGCCCCATTTCCCCTTGTCCATTTGGCCCCACCTTTGGTTCCGACACCTTAGACATCCCCACAATTTTCAGCACCCCTTTCAGTCGCTCATGTGCCACATTTCTACCATTCGTGCTACATTTTAATTCGCTGCTTGTGGGCGAATGTTGAAAAACTCATTAACTGTGCACGCTACTTGGCACCTTTTTTGCAAGTTTTTCATTTTGGCTTACAATTTGTTCTCACTTGCCTCATTCGCTCGCTTTTGTGTGCGTTCTTTTTGCATTTTCTTTTCCTTTTAGCCATTATGCTCTCTCTCTCTCTTTCTTTCTTTCTCTCCTTTTCTTTCGTTTTTCGCTAGCATCATAGCTTTGTATTTCACTTCTTTTTTATTTTAGCAGGTCGGGCCCCCATTTGTGGGCGAAGGTCGACAACTTATCTGCATGGCAGACATTTCTAGGCATTCTCACTCTGTGTGTGAACCTGTGCGTGGATGTGCACATACATGATTGCACAATAAGCCGATTTGAGAATGGTCTCCCTCTTAAATCGAGCATAAATATTATGCCAAGAAAACGCAAAATGCAATCAAATTAATTAAAATATAATCAAGAGTCAAACCACAGTTCACATTCATTAACTTGATGTATAGACTAAGGAAAAAATGAGAGTGTGCGGAAAAATACATTTCAAACAAATATAAATAATATAATAACAGTCTTTTATAATATATTAAAACAAATATTTAATAAAAATACTTTAAATTCAAGACTTATTTTAAAATTATTTTTTCCTCTCGTGTAGCTTAAAAAATGCTTAACATTTATTAAGAGCAACAGCAAAAATAAAATATTTCAACTGAACTATAAAAAATATGTGTAATTTTGTATAATAAATAGCTTGGTTCTTATGGCCCATAACACTTTTGCTTAAAATTGTTATTAATTAAAAGAATTTTTTATGCGCTTTATATATATATATAAATTATTTTTTTGTTGTTGTTTTATTTTTTTTTATTTTCGGTCTCTCCCCCAACCTTTATGTGAAGCGACACATGCATTTGTTTGCACATTGCCTTTTTCAGGAAAAGCTGAAAAAAAAATCTCTCTTCCTCTCTCTCTCTCTCTCTCAGCTGAAAAAATAACACTTTGGCAAACAATTCCGAGACGACATTAAAAATGGCGAGAGCCAGGCATTTAAAATGCAGCTGCAAACAACAACAGAACCGGATAGAGTGTCGCTGCACTGCAACAACGATGCACCACATGGGCAATTGCATTTTTGGGCTGCATTCATTGCAATTTGGTTATTGTGCGAGTGTGTGCGCGTGTGTGTGTGTGTGTGTGTGAATTTAGGGCCAGTTCAGCAAATGGTAACCCAAAATAAATGCAGCAGGAATATGTCAAGTGCGGTAATGCCAACAATAACAAACAGCCCGACTGAGGCTCAGCTCATTGTGTGTCCTCAGTGTGGGTCTGAGTCTGATGCATTGCGCATATTACTCAAAAATAATGAAAAAGAGCAGCAAACGTTGCTGACGGCAGTTTGTGATTTTAGGTTATTCATTTCTTGCTCTCGTTTTTTTTTCTTTTATTTCTTTTGCAACCACACTGTTAATACTCATCAACGGCGCCATTTGTTTTGCGGCCGCCATTTTGTTGCAGCTGGCAAAATGGCCGCACAAGCGTTACGGCCATTTCGAGAGCTCACTGCAGAAATCAGCTCTTAATACACAAATAAATGCCGCATTTCCATACATGTGCACACACATGTACACATGTACATATGTACATATGTACGTATGTATGTAAAATTTATATGTATATGTATATAATGTTCTCTGTTTATATCGTTTGTTCAGTGTCTGTCGGCAAAACGAAAATATTTATGTTGCAAATCTTTGCGGCTCGACGTTATTTTTATTTTTGTATTTGGTTCTCATTTCTCAGTGTTTCGTGACTTGTTTGTCTTGTCTGCATATCCTGCAGCGATTTCAATTTTTTTTTTTTTTTTTGCCTGTTTTTTGTTTTTGTTTTTCTGGCTCCTCGCTTTGTTTTGGCTGGAGCAGTCAACGTTGGCGAAGAGCGACTTGCATGTACATATATAGAAATATATATCCTTGTAAATGGGATTTGTTGCCTGGGCCGTCGCGTAAACTTCTCATTTATTAGCTTTCGTTCATATGTGTGTGTGTAAAAATATTTTGCAATTTTTTTAAGCACATGTGTGTGTGTACGTTTCCTGGCACCAGAACAAACAGATTTATTCGTTTAGAAAACTTTGTTTCCTTATCTGTGCTCGTGTCTTTGTTTGTGTTTTATGTCTCATTTTAGGCGGAGCTGGTAGCTGCTGGCTCATGAACGGGCTCTGGTACTTGAGTAAATAATCATAATGGAATTTTTAAGGCTTATGACAATTTAACATGTAACCTGTGCACACATGAAAGTGTGTGTGGGTGGGAGTGTGTGTGTGTGTGTGTTTGGGACCCGTTTCGCTCGGCTGCCTAAGGGTTAACAATGAGTTATGCGGTTTTATCAAAACATTTTATATGAACTGCAAACCTTAATTGGAATTTATGTACAAAAGAAAAGTTGAATTCATTTCTTTGTTTCTTATTGCTAAATTACTAAATGATAAAATATGCTTATAATCTTCTATTGCCTTGCAGTTAAGAACTGGATTTAAGGGGAAAAAAACATTAAAATTAATGTTGAAATAAATGCAGGAAAATTTTATTTTATTTATGATATAGATATGATTTAAAAAGGAAAATAAAAATGCCATGAAAACAAATTTTTTTAAATTTATATTTAAAATTGAAGTTGCGAAAATAAAGAATAAGTTCAAATTCTTGAATGAAATGCATCAATTATGCAATAGCAATTCCACACACATATATGCTTTGGCAAACAAAAGCAAATTCAATTTACAGGGTATCAACTAGTCAAACTTGCAATGCAAACACATGTTGGTTTAGTTTGTTTTCGTACGAATTTAAAACTAAAGCAAACCCAGATGTAGCGAGTGGGGTAAACAGATTTGCATTGTGCGAGAAAAGCAATTGCAAAACCATTTCTAGTATCTGGCTGGCTGGGCGAGCAGCGTTATAGCCATTTGCAGCAGATTCTCGACCACTTAACTGAAGTACTTCTATCCAATTTCGGTTATGCTGTAGTCAGCAGCCAAGGCGAGTTGAGTTGGTTTTTTTGCTGCATGAAACTATAAGTACGAGTGGTACTTGAAGAACTTCTTCTGCCACATACAATCCGTTTGTTTTTTTTTTTTTTTTTCCTTGTCGAGGGGAAACAGTGGCTGGCATCTGTGGCTAGGTCTTCAATTTACATGTTCATAAAGTGTAAATTGGAAATTTGAGCTTTTGTAAGTTGCGCTGCGGAATTATTAATGAATTGAGAATCAGCAACAAACTTTGCCATCATAACAAGAGCGAGGAGCGAGGTATTGCTGAACGAGTGCAGAAACAGCCTAACAAGCAAATGCACAGTGTAAAGTGAAGAAGAAAGCAGCAGCAGCAGCAGCAGCAGTTGGCATTGGCGCAGTTGCAATGCGGAAGTTGAAAATTTATTTACATAACCACAAAAGAAAAGAAGAAATACAAGTAGCTGGGAACAACATTAACTGAAAACCAGCAACAGCAATAGCAATAGCAGCGGCAGCGGCAGCGGCAGCAGTCACTGCAAATGGGAATGACAACGAAAGCACAACAATAAATAGCATTATGCTAATCCAGGCCAAACAAAATGGCGAAAGCAAAGAAAAGACCAACCCACCGCACTGCCACCGGGGCCCCGCCCACCAATATAGACTTTGCCGCGTCCTTGTTGCGGACAGCATTAGCTGAGCGTTGGCTGCCAGGCAGCAGCTGCCATTTGCCACCACGGCCAACAGGAATAATAATTATGAAGGAAAACAGCAACAAGCGAGAGTGAGAGAGAGATGGAGATATGGAGAGCAGGAGAGGTAGATGAACGGCAAAGCAAACAGCCAACAACTACAACCACAAGGACAACAAACGATGCCAAATAAAAATAAATAAAGCCTCAACTAACTAACTATTATTTACTAAAAATAAGTCACAACAACAAAATAAATAACACAAGAAATAAAAGGAAATGCAAAAAAAAAAAAAAAAGGCAAATTTAAGCGAACAAAGCGCAAAGTTTGCTCAGCGCCGAGCGTTGGGTTAGCTGGAGTATGCAGTGAGAGACTTTGGGGGCTGCTTGAGTTGGGCTTGGGGCTGTGGACTGCTGCAGTACGAACGTGACATGGCACAAGAAATATGTAAATCCCCGAACGTTAGTCAGGTTTAAATCTTAAGCCAACGCTTGGTCGTAGCGTACGCAAATCGAGAGTTGAAAAGTATTGCAGATAAATGAGCCAACTGAATAAATACCAGTTCATTCATTATCTTTTACTCTTTTTCATGCTTTGCACAGGGATAAGAATGAACGCAAATTTGAAAGAGTACAACAACAAAATATAGTTTACGCTACAACAAAAACTCAGGCGCAATTAGCCATTTAAAACTTTGTACTTTGTTAGGCATTTATATACGCTTAAGTTGAAGACAAGAGATTTATATTTAGTATTTTTTAAAGATCTCTATTTCCATGATAGTGAATAATATGTAAATAGTTCTATGTAAATATTTCTATACTTACATCAATTTAAATATTCATATTTTCATGGAAATATTTTTAGGATTATATTTATATATAAATACTTATTATATAAAAATACAAATAAAATATTATAAAAATAAATACACAATTTTTTTTAGTTTAAATACAAATGTTTATAAATATCTTAAATAAAAATATTTTTAATAAAAAAGTTATTTTTATTAAAATTTTTGCATAATTTAATGAAAATATGTTAAACATTATAAATAAAAAAATATATATTTTTAATACAAATATTTGTAAATATCAAAAAATTATAATTTTTTTTTTTGATTTAAATTAAAATTAATATTTGATTTAAATTATTTTCTCTAAATTAAAAATAATTTTAATTAATATCTGATTTAAATTATTTTCTCTAAAATAAAAATAATTTTCAAATCATTTAACACAAATAAATTGCAATAATGAAAAAATATTTGTTTATTTTCTTTAATTATAAAAAAATAAATAAATACAATGAAAATACGAAATCATCTGCACTGTTAAAACTAGCAAAAACTCAGATCTTTTCACAATATTTTCTTTTTTGATTAATTATACAAAAAATATGCTCTTAAAATATTATGCAAAAAATAATTACAATTTTTTCACTTGGAACATTTGTTTTCACAGGGATTTCTCAAGTGATATCAAATTCATGTCTTTCAACAAACTTGTTTTTTTTTTTTTTTTTTTTTTCATTTTATGAAAATTGTTTGAAGTGAATGTCTTGTCTTAGCATATGTCTGCGCTACGTTCGCACATCGTCGTATGTTTTGGGTGCTTTTGGGACAACGCCCTAGCCACGTTTGCTATGCCGCCCGCCCGCTCTCTTGCATATTTAGTACGTGTTATGCCTCATCCAGAGAGCTTAACGCTTAGTCCAAAGTGGCATTTTGATTCCATGATTTATGGGTTGCTGAGAGAAACCCTCGCACAGCAGTGGTGCACAGCCTCGACCCCGGCTTTTGTTTGGCTCTTTTGCATTTGATAATCCTTTAAATTTGCGTATGGTCGTCTCCGGGTCCTAAGCGTGAAAACTGACGGACATTTGACTTTGTTTAGCCGGCATTAAAAAACTCATAAATTATATGCCACGCACCCGAAAATTGTAATTATACTGAAACAATTTTAAAGTCGACTGCCTGAAGAAAAAATAAAATAAACTATGGAAATGAGTTTTTTTTTTTTTTTTTTGATATCAGAATTTAAAGTGCTTGAGAATGAAGAGTTTTTGGAATAATCTAGAAACTTTCCACTAAATATTTGATCATAAAATCATCTTAGCTTCTTAAATCCATTCTATAAAATTGTTTACTTTTTATTTTACTGCTTGATGTATTGATTACACGTTTTGTTTCTATTTTATCATAAATTGTGATGAAGAGTTTTCTTTAGAATTCTCAAGTTCTTTTCAGAATCATCTACTTAATATGCAAACTCTTCGAGCTCTAGTCATTGACATCAAACACAATGGCAAAGTCCAAGCCTATTTTCAGATATTCATTTAACCTTTCGTTTTTTCTTCTTTTTATATTTACACAACTTCGCTCCGAGTATCATTTAACAAAAGTTGACAGTTACAAAGCAGACGCCGATGCCAACGATCAATCAATGAAGCTCTTAACCTTATCAGCGAGCACGTTACAATTTAGACAAGACTGTCATGTCTGGCCAAGTTATTAATGAGTGACTAAAGACGGTTTGGCTCAGGCTTTGACTTATTATAATGCAAAGCAGCACATGAAATATCAAACAGATTTAAAAGCCGGATATAAGGCAATGCCAGCTGAATGGGCAAATAAATACACAAATTAGTTAACATTTAGCCTGCGGACTAACATGAGCTTTAGCACGAGGTACGATGTGGAAAGTGAAACACTTAAAAATGCCACACGCGTTCTGATTCCTTTACGACCCACTATAAATCAGCGCGAAATGGATACTTGGACATGCTCGAGCACACACGCACACACATGCACATATATGTATATAGCTTCAGATTCTACTATAATACATCAATCAAGCCATCAATTAAATCGAACCCAATCATATTTCAAATCAGGATGAGCTCCGTAGATGGGAAGCAGCACAGACACTCTTCACTCTCTCAACGACTTCAAGTGCCACAAAAACTGAACAAACAAACTAAACGAGCCGCATAAAAGTAACCAAAGAGCAAACAATTTGTGTGGGTCATGGACAAGGAGAGAATTTTTGTGACTTTGACTGGGACAACAACTCGCTCGCAAGACGTGGGCTAAGTGACTCTGTGGGGTGTGGGGTAGTTAGGTAACACTGTCACATCATAAATGTCACGGACACATTTTGTGCGTTTTAATGCGACCGTAAAAATGTTTTGAAGTGTGTAAACAACAAACAAAATGTAACGAGATCGAAATACATACAGCCAAATGTGGAGCATCATAATTTTATTTTTTTTTTTTCTATTTTGAGCTGGGTCAACGCATCCCAAATCGAAGCTGAAAGATGCTATATACGAGGGGGACCATCGCAGCGTCACGCTGACCATAAAATGATGCATGAGACGTGTGGCACGAACAAAGAAATATATACATATATATAAAATAAAATCAAATGAAATAGAAAAGAAGAAGTGCGGAGTGACGGTGTGGACTGAGAGCGAGGTGTGTGTGGGTTTGCCACCGGGTGGCGCAACGCGGTCGCTGTCGAAGTCACAGTCACAGTCACAGTCAACGTCATAAATCACTTAATCACATAATTAGAATGTATAAAAATTGATTTACGAGATTTTCAATGGCCAATGTGATTGTTGTTGTTGCAATGTCGCGTGTTTACGATTATTTACTTACCTCCGCACACGATAGCGACTGCTCCATGCGGGGCGGGGCATGAACACATGTCCGTGATTGCATAATAGCGGTAGAAATATTTGGAATGGGCCATGGATAATCCATGCAAATAATGCAAATTAAATAGAGGGGCGTGAGAGAGAGTGTGTGTATGTGTGTGCATGTGTGTGTGTGTGTGTGTGTATGCAAGTGGGCGTTAAAACAACGGAATGTGAAAATTTATGCATGTATATTGACATTTGTAATTAAATTAACGTAGTTAAGCACAAATAACGTAAATATTAAAGCCACAAATTCTTAAAGCGAATTCTAATTAAAATTCAATGGAATTTGAAATGTCATCAAACATTATTAGTAACATATAATAATAATAAAAATTGCTTATTTTTCAAGTACATATTTAATTAAACTTAACTTTTAAAAACATTTATACAATTTAACTTTTTATTTAAACATATTTAGAAGACCTGTTCATCGATTGTTAATTTAAACTAAACTAATCCAATTAGAACAAAAAAATAAAATTTTTTATATAGTGGGAAGATCGATAACAAACTCTTTCTCCTCAAGTATATATACAATGTATTCCCATTTCCAATAAATGCTGTAGTCTGAGTTCACTCCTAAAAATAATCTAATTATAACTAACAAAAGACGCACCATTAAAATATATCAAATATTCTAATTGCGTATATTGATTCAATCAGACTGCGTCTTAATCCCATATGAACTCCATAATAAAAAGAATATCCACTTAATGAAATTAAGTAAAATCCCCAACTTACAATTCTCCCAGAGCTGTCAATTGTTTCGTTTTGTTCTGTTCTTCAATTTGGTAGCATACTGAATTTGATTATATATTAAGAATAATGAAAATTTTGCACAACCAATCAAATTGATGTGTGAGCTCAGCTTCTGGGAGCTGGCACGTGCTCACATATATAATTGCCAGCCGAGACGTATAAACCGAAACGCAAAAACCCAGACTATGAATTCGCACAACTTTGGGCTGTCAAAAGTCAAAGTAAGCCGACGGCGTGTGACAGTTTTTGCCTAAAAGCAGACAACAGACACAAATTGTACGTGAGAGAGTTGCTTGCCACTTCACCCTAAAACTCTTGTCTCCTCTCTCTCTCCTCTCTCTCTCTCCTCTCGCTCGACAGATAACTTCCCCCAGAGCAACCCTTGGTATGTCTCATTGTGTGACTGCCATCCCTTTATTAACATTGACGTGAGGGCTTAACTAAAAACAGTTACCATCGATATTGCTCTTCTCTCTCTTACGCTTTTGTTATTTCCAATTTTCTTTTGTATTATGAGAGATCATTTTTGGGATACGCCGGACCGGTTGGTCCAGTTGATCACTTGTGTCCGGGTCGTTTGTGTCACACGACTGATGTATGGAAATGTTCTTGCTTTGCCCAATTTTCATGAAGCGCATTTTTCTTTAATTTGTTTCCACTTTGCCGTGGAGTCGGCAAAGCCAAAAGGCGAACCCATGCCCAGGACCAGAGCCCACATCTAAGTCACGTACCCTTGCAACACGCATGCTGACATTGCCTCGCCTCTTGCTTTTAGCTTTCACCCCTCTCGCAGCTCTCTCTCTCTCTCCCTTTTAACACTCTTTTTTTATTGCATCATAAATTTAATATTTTTATGTAATGTTTGTATAACGGTACGCTTTTACTACCCTGCCCCGCCCAGCCCAGCGCCCAAATGTCCATAGCATGTACGAGATTCGTGCGTCCTGTGTGTCCTTGTGTCAGCTCCGAGAACTCCGAGGAGTCCCAACCCACTTTTGGGTTCCTCTTTTTGACTTTGTTTGCTGCGCTCACGACGCTGGCAAATTTTTGCTTCTTGGAAGTGTCGCCGCCGCGTGCCAAGGGTATTAGTTTTTTCTTCAGCAAAAATCTGGCAACGCGTGTATATATGTCTAAGAGATGGGCGAAATGTCAACAGAGGGAGACGAACGCGCGCGCGCTGCATGGTTTGGCTTGAGGGTTAGCAAAATATCTGTTGTCATTTCTAGAATGCTTGCGTTTTGGTTTTCTTAGCTTCGCAACTGCCATGCAGACATTTGAAGCCAACAGCTTCCAATCACTGAAGCTGAAGAAGATGCGTGTGTGTGTGTGTGTGTGTGTCTGCGATATACATATGTGAATTTCAGGAATTATTTCACCTATTACCTGACACAAAAACAAAATTGTTGCGTGCCATTAAAAATGCAAAGATTCTATACACGTGTGTTCAATCAAGCTGATGCCAGTGACAAATTATTTAATGAATATGTTATTTGATCAATTGAAATATTGAAAATGGAATTCTTTTAGTTTTATTTATATATCAAATTCAATTGAACTACTTGAACTTCTGTATGGGAAGTAAAGAACTTTTATGCGTAGAACTCGTTCAAGTCTTTAGCATGAGCGAGTTTAGCTTCAGAATATTTGGCTGCTATGAGTTTTTGCTATGAGAATGAGATTAAAGAACATAATAAACTAAATTATAACTTAATGATTATACATACTCTTTTTTAATACCTTGTACCTTTCACTGCTTTTGGTTTCCATTAAATTATTTACTCATTTTAATCTAATTCTTATTCTAATTATAAGCTTACCCACACACATTTGCAATTATGCTCACATAACTGAATAGGTTGAGTTTTACCTGCAAAGATGGAAAGTAAAGGAAATTGAATAAATAACGATCAAACAAAAAAGTTTTCGTATTCCGTTTATATAAATAGAAATTTCCAGCTTGGCCCACACAGGTCTCTCGCTCTGCGTCGCGTCGTCTGTTTACAAATTCAATGCGACAGCAGCTATTTAATTTGATTTAGAATATTTTAAAGCCTACTCGTATTGCAATTTGCCTAATGGCTCACGGAAAACCTTTAAAAAGAAATTACCCATCATATTTACTTAGGATCTAAGGGTAACCAAATCCATCCACACACGCACACACACACACAACCACACAAAGCACCGCCACAGACACAACTTGCATACGAAATTACAAATTCCCACGGCAAATCCATCAGAAGATAGCGTGGTAAATGGTAAATGTTTCTAGCAGTCGCTAACACACTCATCAATGCTGGCTGCCTGGAATTGAGAACTGAGAACTGAGAACTGAGAACTGAGAACCGTGGCACTGTCTGAAGCATTCGTAACCGAACCTAACTCAACTCCCTGCCATTAGCGATAAAAAATTGATTCCCTCGTCCAGACAGCGGGGCCAACCAAGTGCGAGCAGATCAATAAATCACGTGCCACTGCCAAAGAGTTCAATAAAAAACTGAGTTACCCAAAAAAAAAAAAAAAAAAAAAAAGTAGGCGGATGACAAATGCGAATAGCCGACCAAATAATACCCTTGAGTAGGTGTCTAAGGATGTGGGTGTATTTCAAGTCATTAAAATTGTTTTTGAAACAGAAATAAAAATGGAAAAAATGTAAGAAATGTAAACAATTTTTTATTGATTTTTGAGTATTTTCGAAGAGTTATTTTGGGCTTTTACAAATTTATTTGATTATAGATTTTATGAGCAGCAAATGCTTCTTTAAATATTTCTAATATCAAATTTAGTTCTAAGAAAATAAATGTTTAGAATACGGAATGTTTATCGTATAAAGTTTTTAATTTATATATATTAGATTTTCTTTTTGGATTTTCTATTTTTATTAGAAAAGTTCTATATTTTATTATTGCTGCTACCTTTAGGGGCAACTCAATCTAATTTTACATTATTTCAAACTAAAAAAAGTTTTTTTAAATTTTTTTCTGAATTATATTTGAACTGTTAAACTGAATTGAACTGATTCCAGCTAAACTATCTACTACGTGCCAACCTTTTGAAAAATATAAACAATAGTTGAATTTCTGTTTCGGTTTAAATAAACATAAACACATTCGTGATAAGCATGCAAGCCCTAAACACACGATTTAACGACTTCCACCATTTCCAGGGTATCCAACAAAAAGGAATAAAATGAAGCCAAGTGCCGACTGCCTAAATGTCGAGCCTAATAGCAACGCATTGCAGATATTCAATATTGAATATAATAAAATAGATTGATATATCTACACACATATAGTATATAGAATATATATTAAGAATTTCAATAAACAATTCAGTTAAATGCGTGCAAACAAAGCAGAGAATAATGTGCGTTATCTTTGAAGTAGATGACAACGTCAATGCCAAATGGAACTCGGCTGCAAGCGCAGCATTTCCAAATCGAATCGAACAATGGAACAACAACAACAACAACAGCAAGGCCTGCAAACCGGTTTCAAACGGCAGGGCAGAACAGGGCTGGCCAACATTGGGAAGGGAGATTGCAGCTTATCAGCGGCGTCCGTCCATATAGAACGCTGACCGCGCGTGTGCTTGGGCCGGCAACAAAAGCCTCTTAGTATGCAAATCGAGAGCCGTCCAGTCGTTAAGTGAATCATGTGAATGATGCAGAGACAAAGACAGAGAGGGAGAGGGAGATGGAGAGGGAGACAGAGACTAACCGCCGACGCATCTCAAGATGCAACCGAGGCAACTGGCGCTGGCCGAGCTACCGATAATTTATGCTGTAATAATTAAGCACCAGCCAGCGAGACCAAAACCAACCCAAACCAAAGCCCAGCCCAGCCAAACCAAACTGACAGGCAACTGTCGCTGGGGAACGGAAATGCGGCCGGTTGCCAGTGAGCAAGAGAGAGGGAGGGAGAGGGTGAGAGAGACGAACAAACACACACACACACACGCACACATATATGACAATTTACGGGCTGGAAGACGCCATGCGGTGCAGCGCAGAAGGGAGCTGCTGAGGGCACATCACTCGACCACAATGACAGCAGAGACTTGAAATTGGCAAGCAGTTTGGCGTACGGGCCGACATTTGTAACCAGTACGGGACCACACATACCCATAGCAGTGGATGTGGCACAATGTTAAGTGTTTCTCGGATTTCGATTTGAAATTGACTCGCAAGTGGAATTGTTAATTAACCCAAAAAGCACAAGCCTAAACAGCATTATGCAATTAAACATATGTGCGAGACTATATTTAGCATAACATTAATATATGTATATATATAACTATAACAATTCAATCCATACCACTAACAAATCTCAATTAATGCTAAGCATCTTGAAGGAGCTGAGAAGCTTCAACATTCACATGAAATTTGTTAACTTTGTCTGAAATAGCTTTTGGTCCAAATCGTATTTCATATTAAATACCGGCACATAAGCAATTAGGCAACAAACTGCGAATATTGTTGGCAAAAAGCTAAACAATTTGTGGACTGCCAACTTGCAGCTGATGGAAAATTTGTTTGGCCAAAAAACTTTGGCCATACCAGCTCGTCTCGTTGACAGCTGAACCAGGCTGACTGATGATGTACCGAATCAAAGACTTGGACTTGGACTTGCAGTTGGCTCTATGTTGCCTCTGTGTGTGTGTGTATGTGTGTGTGTGTGTGTGTGTGTGAGTGAAGAGTTTACGCTGAAAAGTTGACTGGACTTGAATGTACTTAGTAGTTACAGTTGTAATTGAAATTTAGCAACAAAACATTGAGAGTGCGGGCGGGAGTAGCGTGTGGCGACGACCTGCTGCCTGATGTAGCTCTGGAATTGAATTGAGTTGAGTGACTGCGTCAGTCGCTGCTCCAGTCTTTGATTGATGAAGACATTTTCCGCTCACAAATTTCGCACCGCCCACGAGCACAGCAACTATTGGACACTAGAGTTCATTGCGGCTGACCATGTGTCTCTCTCTCTCTCACTCTCTACCCCAATGGAGTTGTCAACTCAGTTGCCCCACAAGAACAACAATAACAACAACAACAACAACAACAGCAAATGGCTGCTGTCCACAGCTCATTACGGTACAGACTCTGGCCGCAGTTCAAATGAATTTAATTGAAATTTCAAACTTGTCAAGAGTAGCCGCTGTGCCATCCGCAGCGAAATGAGACAAAACGAACGAAGACGCATAGCTTGAGCGCCGGGTGATCGGGTGAACGGGAGCTGGGTCCCAGTTGCTGGGACCAGAGACTTGGCTATCTCGTATAAGTCAAGTGCGCTTGGTGGAAATGTGGAAAATGGACTAAATAAGTTTCTGTCCGGCATTGCACTTTTGACGTTGCAACATCTGGAAGAGCATCGTTGCTACGTTGTCGCCAACGTCCCAGGGCCGCAAAACAGAAGTGTCATCCAATCGTACGTAACTTTTTAAAAGAAAACTTTTCGCAACTCCTCCACACAGAATTTTCGGACTTTGTATATTCCATTTTGAGTTATTTAATGCGGGCCAAATGCATTTCACTCACTTTGCCCAAAGTCAGGGCCGAAATGAGACAAACAAGAAAGAAGTCAAAGTAGTTTCTCTCTAGCTGAGTTTTCACAGTGTGGCTGAATCAAGTGCCTGTGGCGTGGCTTAAAGCATTGAGAAGACTAAGAAACGAATGAGCAGAGAAATAGGTATATAACCTGAGTCGAAGATAATTATAAGATAAGGGAAACAAGCTGCACATAATTATTTCGAAATTTGTAAATATTTATATTAATAAAATTAAAATTGTCTTTTTAAAATATTGCATTCAAAGAAATATTTTCCTTAAAGAGAAACAGCAAACAGGAAACCCCAAAATAAAATTGATAAAAAGAAAAAATATTAAAGCACTCAAAACAAAAACAAAAGGAAACAAAAATAAAAGAAATATCAGTAAGCCGCAACAAAAATGGAAAATAAATAAAATATAATCTTGCCCACAACGTGTCAGGGTGCGCTCAAATTTATAAGTGATAAAAGAACGAATTAAAAACGATGAGTATGAGAAGGGAATGCGGGAAATGATTAAGGATTACCGATAAAATTTCATGTGCATAAGCTCAGATTATGATAAGTGCTATAAGTGATTGAAGGCTGTATATGGGAAATTAATTTAAAGTTCTGATTTACTATATAAAATATATTAATGAGAATGATATAAATGAAACTTAAATATATTTATTGAAATATTTTCTTAACAAAATTGAAGAATAGACAATTTTTGCCAGCTCTGTATTTATTTCTCTTGCTTATCGAGCTACCTTATCTCTGGCACAACCACAACTAATATGATGATAAGTTGACAAGTGTGTCTAAGAAAATTGGCAAAACAATTTATTTTTATTAGTTTTGCCGGCTGGCTGGCTGCTGCAGCAGGCACACAATTTTCTCGCATGTGCCACACATTGATCTATTGCCCATTAGGCGAAAATTCAAGAGTCGAGAAAACAACATCTGGAAGCATTTAAGTGTTAATTTTGTACAAAATGCGGCTCCATTAGCCCAGCCACATCTAGCCGAATGACGAAAAAAGTGAAATTTAGCCATGCTGGGGCGTCTTTCAGCAAAAATAATTTACATTTTCAATTTGCATTTCAATTCGTGCTTGCACTATACATATATATTTCTTTCACCATCAACATTTGTGCTTAGACTTGAACTCAATTACGAGACAATTACTCGCACTACTACCGTTTGATGGGTACCACAATTTAGCCCGTGGCATGCATATGGGTTAAGTGCGCATTGGCATTGCCGCAAGGCCAACAAATGCTACGCAATTTTCTGACCAAGCCAACGCGTTGCCTGATCCATTTCTGACAGCTGTCGCTGTTTCTCAATTCCGCGCCTCATCGACGAGTGCACTTTATGAAATATGTACGTTCTGCACATTTTCGGGGGTTGTTCAAGCAGCACTATGCACATAATACAACAACATCTCTTCCACTTCTTGTTGTTGCTGTTGTGTTCTTCCTTCTTTTCATTTTTTTCGTTTTTTGGGGTTGTACCCTTTCGAGACTTGTGCCATGTTAATGATGCTTCTCTGACAAACACAAAAAACACAACTCGTTTCACTCTGAAGGGCACTACATCAGTTCCATTCAAACATTTGCCGTTGATCTTTTTCAGACAAATGCGCTTCAACAATTTTAATGAATTCGAGAAGTAATCAGCCAGACCAAACGAAATCTTATACATTTTGATTGAGATTTGCAAAACAGCCGAAGTGCATAAAATAATTATTTAAATTTTATATTTTATATATTTTATATTTTATATTTTATTTTTATTTTATTTTTTATATTTTATTTTTTATATTTATATTTATATTTTATATTTTATATTTTGTATTAATATCAAGTTTAAAAAATAAGTTAAATTTTGTCCTTATTATATTCAATAATTTCATTGTGGTTTCATAACCTAATAACAAATATTAAAAAATTATCTTTTGAAATATCAAACATCAATAAACGAAACGGAAAATTAAAAACTAAAAAAAAATAAACATCTATTATTTTTAATTTTCATTGAGACCTCATAACCTAAATACACATAATATAAAAAAAAAAATAAATAAATAAATAAGTAAAGAGAAAAGAAATTAAAATGATGTCTTTAAACATAAAATAACGAATAACATTTTCCTGCTGATGGCACAATGATTTTAATATTTTTTTCTAACGACATCAATCAGCTCATTCTGTTTTCAGCAGCATTTAAATTGTGTAATGCAAAAGCATGAATACTAAAACAAAAAAATTTTAATAAATAAACGGAAAAAAATGTAGAGCATAAAAAACAAAAAATGTTGAAATCCAATTAAAATGTGCACTTAATCTAAAATCGCTGAAATCATGTGCGCTCTGACTGTGTAATTAAAATATTAATTAAATTATAATTAAAGTTTTTAAGCAGTCGCAGGAAGTTGCATATTGTTTGGGCCCACAAAGCCGGCTGGGCAGTTAATTGCGCAACGAACCACCCCAAGCGACAGGATAATAAAAAACAGGATTAACAAAAACACTTTTGTAAAACCTATTAAACAAATGCATTTATTTATATAGTACTTACAACAGCAACAAATGCAACAACTGCAACAACTGCAACAGAATCGGCAACCGCAAAATAAAAATACCCCAAGATAACTAGTCGAGCATTAAAAGCAACAAAATTAATTATTTATACACAGTGAATTGCTAATTAAACACGAAATACACAAACTAGGCGGTAAATTAAAATGATAAATTACATAAAAGCGGCCAGAAAATCATCAACAACAACAACACCCAAAAAAAAAACGCGACCTCGGGCATCAGGTGTGTCTATGGGTGTGTGTGAGAGTATTTGTGTGTGTGTGTAGGCTGTTATATAATGGCACAGCCACAGTGAAACCACATTAAGTTGCAATTGCAATTTGACCATGCATTTGTAATTTGATTTAATTTTATTTGTACACCCTAATGGAATTTTATTTTGTTGCATATGTTGTTTGCAGATCCATATATGTATTTCTGTTTGCTTCAATTGCTTAACAATTTATTTATTTTAGAACAAAGTACAAACTAAAAGCATCAACTTATTTTATGTAATTTTATTTTATTTATTTTCAATTTTTTGTGGCTTGATTTGAATTAAAAATTTTGTTAATTTTGTTAGGCTGTCAGCCTTCAAACTATTTTATATACAACTTTTAATCGGTTTGGCTTTTAGTTTCGTCTTTTTCGAGCATTATTTATTTATATTCAAAATTATATGTATTGAAAAATGTTATCAAATTCCGAGCTCAAATTGCTTTGGCTTTATACTATTTACAAATTCATTCCTGCCAAAAAAAAAAAAAAAAAAAAAAAAAAAAAAAAAAAAAATTGATGCGATTAAGCTTTTCATTCAGCCTCAAAATGTGGATTTTATACTAATTTGAAGCACACATAATATATATATATAGTATATCTACCTTTCTGTTTGTTTGTATTTAGGGCAAATGATTTCAACACGAACAATTTAGATTTCATACAATATTTCGTGCACGTATAAATTTTGCATGCTACGAGTTCCACTAAAGAAAAGGAAACAAACAGAAAAAAAACGAAAATCCGCGCAAATGAAAAGCAGTTAATAATTTCAATAGCAGCGCGGAAAAAACGGATGTAAATACATATAAATATATGTATATATTTTTTTTGTACATGTATATATGTGTTGCAATGGAAATGAAAATGAATGAAAACTAGAGTAACACAAATTTCCAGCAATTAAAAATTCAATGTTTGCTCATATATTTTTCTTCGTTTTATATCCGCCCACGAAATACAAAAAAAAAAAAAAGTTTATTGGTTTTCTACAATTTCCATATTGCAGTCCGTTTTGTATGAAAGCAAACTAAAGCTAAAGACTTGAAATGTTGTATATATAATTAGCTGATACCCTAGATTTTTCCTATACACTCATTAAAGAAGAAGAAACGCTATAATGCAAGTTACTTAAATACTTGAATTTTAATTTATATATGCAAGACCAAGATATATTTGCGTGTATTTGGAAAAGAGTGTTGAATACAATTTATACAATTCAAATACTTCCAATACTTCAAATTCATATACTTCAAATTTGCTCTTGGATATGCCAAAATGATTTCATTGATTTTGAATTATGAACAAGTATTAACCAGTCGCAACGATCTTTCTTGTTTACTTTTTTTCTCATTCTATATTCTCGAATTATTATTTTAACTGTCCTGCATGTACATCCCTAGAACTATATATCATATTTTTTCATTAATTTTCTGTTATTATAAATTATGTTTTTTACAAATTATGTGCACACACACACACATTTTTTGCCTTGTATATTTTGCATTCTAACCGGATTTTCAAATGGTTCACAATTTTTACGATATAATCGCATCAGCCGTGTAAAATGTATTTTCACTCGAATTAAACCAATGCAAATAGAACGAAGCAAATGCTGCATTTTAATGGTTTAACAAAAGAATTTTTTTATAGTACGAAAATTTTTCTTTTATATTGTATATATAAATTTATTTACATGAATTCCATAAGAAACACAAAATAGAAACAAAATTATATTAATAAAGCAATTTAATACAATTTGCAGACATTTCATTTATGCATTTAAGATTTTTTCTGCATTTTTAATTAATAACTAATAAAATAGAAATTCTTGTGTTCAGATTATGTAGTGAAGTAATAAAGTGAATGATAAATTCAAGTTGAGTTCAAATAATTGGACAAAAGGGAATTTATAATATTTAAATAAAAAAAAGAGTATGAATAAATTAAATTAATTAATTAATACATTATAAATAGGTTACTCTCCGAATTTCAGATTAATATTTAATACCTATTTCTATGAATTATTTCTGTGCTATCGAACTTCCTTTATATAAGCCTGAAAAAGAAGGATTGTCCAACTCTATATGCTATACACTCCGCCCATTGAACATATGTTAACCTCTGCCTACACACCTTATACCACACAACCATAATATGGACACATGATACTAAAGTGTTTATTGTTCCATTTGAACAGACATCCACAATTTGTTTTGTACTTTGGTTCGATTCGAATGTGGCTTATATTGCTCGGCAGCGAACGAACTGTCAGGCCTCTAAGCCCTGGCCAGTTGCCACTTGCCACTTGCCAGTTGCGTGTTATTTAATGGTTTCTCGCCACGCAAGGACAGGCAACTTTTTCGCCTAATTGTTTATGGCATAATAAACTGGATGGAAAAGTTTACCAAAACCAAAAGCTGCCAGCAAATAGAAATTGGGAATTGTGCGGGCAATCAGAAAAGTTCGTGTGCTCCATGTTTATGATATTCGGACCAAAGGTCATGTTCAGTATAGTATATATATGGTATATATATAGTATATTTATTGTAAATACTTAATGAAATACGAAATGAACAATAAATAAATTTTTAATTATTTTTTAAATAAATACATATGCTTTGATGACCTAACTGTATGGTCAGGAGGAGTTGCTACTCCTGCTGCTGCTATCCTAAGTCTATTGTATTTATTAACAGAGGCATATACTTATTAATATCTAATAATTATTATATAAATTACTAATATGGCTATACTATATATATTAGATTTCAATTTTTGTTTGTTTTGCATATTATTATGTTTGGCCTAAAGCTATGTTATTTAAATTCTTAGATTACAGGTTTAAAATCTTTGTATATTATTTTTTTTCGAGATATTATGTATTTCATTGATTGTACTTTAAATGTATATACTTTAAATGTATATATATATATATTTTTTTTTTTTTATTTATTTTTTTTTTTTTCTTTTTTGCTAATTACATTGTATATTTTTTGTTCTGTTTTCTGTTTACGCTCTGCTAGCTTCTCTTTTTTGATACTCTAGGCACGCGCTATCATACAAAAATGTCCACAACTCAAGGTCTTGCCTTTTAATTCGAATCGCTGCCTAATCTGGCTGGCTGGCCTGGCTCACTGGGCTGGCTGGACTGACCGTTTGTCTGGGTGTGGTTATCCAGAGTGTCAATGATAGCCTCATTAAATCAATCATTTTTGGGTAGTCAGCCACTTGCAACTTAATTTGGTCAACGCCAATGTTGAGTCGAACAAATAGACACATACATACATATATATATATACACGTATATATATAATTATTTATATATTTCTGTATCGCCTGCCCGTTGGCCATTTCGCCATTGGCTTTACTGCCTGGTGCTCTTTTGTTATTTATTTTTGGCATTTGCGTTGCGCTGACATGTAAAAATGATTATAATTAAACTAATGAAGGCGCCGCCACCTGCCACACACACACACACAAAAGTTGTGCAGGTAAATGTTTGATTACAATCGTTGATCAATTCTTTAACTACATGCATGTAAACAAGGGGTAATTGGAATATTAATGTATATTGAATATTAGGTATATAATATAAACAACTTCTAGTTGAACTTCACTGAATTAATTATAAATCAAGATATCAAAATAGTTTATTTTCTTATAGAACACTCCAAATAAATAGCTCTCAAATATCATTTAAAGAAAATAAATGCAATGGAATAAATTTGAAGATTGAAAGCCAATTTCATATGCTGCACCTTAGCAGATGCATCGTATCTTCTCTGTACAACAATGAGCACACCCATTTCGGTAATTGAAATAAGAGGCAACAAAAAAAGATACATTTAAAGCACATAAATTCAACAGAACTAGTACCTATCGAACAGCTCGAGCTCGTGCTCGAACGTGGCGCTATCTGGGCCGAGTCTGCACATATAGAGAACTGCAGAGCTGTGGAGCTATGGAGCTGCATAAGCAAATAACAATAATATTTTAGAACGGTGGCAGTCGGAGGAGTTGAGGCTCGTGTATCTTGATTAAAAACGCCCACGAGAACGTCAGACGGACTAAATCCAATCGATTCTTTTTCATTGCTGTTGCTGCTGCCTATAAATTTTAGTTCCAAATAACTGTACTGCGTATTAGTGGGGATTATAACAAGAGCAACAACAACAACAACAACAACAGCAGCAGCAAGAAAAACATGAAGTATAGATAGCTAGACAGGCCTGAAACGAAATAGCTACTAATAGCATGCAAAATAATTCATGAATTTATTGAAATTTATAAAGGCATAAGCATGCATGGAAATGGTCTAAAGTAAACTGTATCTCATGGATGCAGGTTGCCACGACAAATACCCTGCATAAAATGAGGCTGCAAATTGTTATTGAATTTAAGTAAAAATATGTTAAATTTAAATGCAATTCTGCTGCACAAGACGAAGCTAAAGAAATTTTTAAAAAAGTCTCGTAATACAGGGTAGCTCTTAGTTCAGTCCACTTGCGGTACGCTCTCTCTCTCTATCTCTCTCTCTCACAGATATTTTCAACTTTTCGTTCGGTTGTCTAGGCTGGTCGCAAAGGCTGCAGCCAAGTGGCTAACAAACGTTTGCCCAACGACTTTTTGCCAAGATGAAATCGTAGAAATTGAATTGAAGTAAATTGTGTCGAGTCAGATGGAGGATGTAGGGACATGGGGTTTGGGTTGGGGTATGGGAGAATGCTTGGCAAATGGCAAACGATATGCGTATCAATAGAAAAACAGAGCATCGCCCGACAACTTATACAAATAGCACATAAAAACTAAGACCCGTTCGAGTCCCGAGCCAAAGCCAGTCTAGAGGCATGTATGTGTGTATGTATCTATATGCATATATACATACATATATCTTGAGTAGTGATAACTTCTTTCACGACTTTTGCCTCCTACTGGGCACCCGCACACACACACACACACACACACACGCAGAGGCACAAGTTTAGTATAACTTTTCATTCAGTTGCTTCAGTTCGCTGCTGTTGTTGTTGTTGTTGCTGCTGTTGTTGCAGCGCTTTTCCTCGCTTTTCATTCTTTGCCGCTGTTTCGGTCTCACTTCTATTTGTATATCTTAAACGCGTTTCGCTGTATCTACTTAAGGCAGCTTAAATATTTGTGTAACATAATACAAAACATACGGGCTTCTTTGGTTATACTTAGATACATAGCTTAGATACTTGCACTTGGCCCTAGCCAGGCCCAGACACAGTCGGAGGAGATATAGAAGGAAGTCAGTCGGTGCCCTGCAGGAGACAACATTCGTTGCTTTTACAGTTACCATGTTTTTTTTTCCAAAGACTTGCCAGATAATGGTAAAGCACAATACACATTATATTACCCCGCGCCAGTCATACATGAGGCAATTATCACAACAACAACAAAAAAAAGAAAACATTCAAATAATAAGGAAACCAGCATAACACACATGAGTTAATCACAAAATGATGTAGCGACTGACTAACTTATTGACTCAGTAACTCGCTGACTGACTAATCAGTCCCAAAACTTAAACTTTATACAAAAGATAAAAGTTTCTCGCTTTACTTGTTTCCTATAAGAACTTTTCTTGCTACTCGAGATCGTCTTTTATGTGTATTGGGTCTAAAAAAAAGTATATTTTGAAGAAGACATGAAAGGCCTAAAGAATATAAACATTTCTTAAGAGCTCTTTTAACATTTTTTACAGAGCTCGAACTCTATTCAAAATATAGCAAGTTTCTCTTTTTGCTTTTTTCCTTATAAGGCTTCCAATAATAAATATCTATGCTTTGCAATCAATATCTGCCTGAGAAGATCTTACTACACAAAATCGTCTGTTATGTTTCGAGAGTCTTAACAAAAATAAATTTTAAACTGTTAACATTTCTATTAACATTTCTCACATAACATTTCTAGCTAACTTCTTACAGCGCATTCTAGCTTATATAAGTTATACATATATGATAATAACATACAATTTGAGAATCACATAGAACAGCTGATGTAAAAAGCTATATACCTTAAGTTGAATTCATGTTGCATGAATTGTTTCTAATCATCTGTAAACAGACTTAAGTGCATTTGATCAACAAAGCCTCATTAATTGGACAAAGAGCGAGACGCAAATGTGTTTGGGTGTGTGCATTTGTGTGTGTATGTCTTCTGAGTATGCCTTGTGTGTATGTCCACTGCGTAGCCAGATATTCAGGATATTGGAATTTCAAATGTGACGCTGGACGTGATGTTTTCTGCTGCTGACGTCCTACTGATGATGTGTCTTACGCCCCGCCTAGCTTTGACTTCTATCTTCTCTCTCTCTCTCTCTGTCTCTGTGTTTTTTTTGCTTTCTTTCTGATTTTCTTTTCGTCAAACGCTAATGCGTTGTACAACAACACAAAGAGCATGGGTAACTGGCAATCTTTATTTGCGGCACGTTGTGTCCTTACCGAAAACAAAGATGAAAAAACGAGAGAAAAAAAAAATAAACACACGCTGATACGAGATGACGAAACAGATAGAGAGGGGAAGCGATAGGCAAAGTCTTAGTTGGGTAATGGCTCTGAAAGTCGTCTCGATATTTGCCTAGTGTCACACGATACGCACGACGGCATTTTGCCTCATTAGAGTGGACGTTCGTTCGTTCTGCATAGAGCCAAAGCAGCTAACCGAAATAGCAAAATGCAACGAGACCAACAAGCAGCAGCGTTTCGTATCTTTTGCTTGCCACACACACACACACACACAGGCACACACACATCTGGTATCGAACAGAGCGTTTTCCATTCGAAGAGTAAACAAAGCAACAACATGCTGCCCGCACATTGCGGCCACAGTGGTTAACAAAAGCAAACGCCGCCTGCGATGTCATTAAGAGATGCAGATACAACTCGAAGCCGTCGCAGGCCAAGTGCGTATCTGTATCTGTATCTCAAGCGTTTGGTGCAGGCGAAAACAAGACTGGTTTTTTGTCAATTCCAATCATTAGGTTGCCGAACGACCTGCTGCCTCGCTTATCTCTTATCAATTATGCATGTGATTTTGATGGGTTTTATGTCTAAATTATTTAACTGATTTCACAGTTGATCGCTTCGCTATGCGAATGCATTTTAGATAGATATCGTCGTGAAGCGTCGGGCGACTCAACATATTTGTTGTTTTTTAATCTTTTAATGGGAAGCGCCGCATCATCTGACTGACATTTCGTTTGAATTTCTTTTGACGCTCATATATACCTATCTACATTAACTTTCATTGTTATGATAATTTAATTGGGCTATTTGTTGTGAAGGAAATCATAAAAGACGAATCTCTTCAAGTTTCCTATTATATAAAAAAAAAAAAAAAAAAAAAAAAAAAAAAAAAAATCACATCATTTCGTCTACATTAAATGTATTATTATAAGAATTTAGGAAAAAGTGAATAAATTTAAGTGTTATTACTTTAATTTAAAAGTCCTGATATCTATTATATAGAAATTATCCAGTGGCTTACACTAAAATGTGGAAAGTTTTTATATAATAAATTATTAAATAAATAAATTATGAACAAATAAATTATAAAACAATTGATATATTATAAATATTTTGCTTCATTTGAATATTTTATATATGTATATTACATTTATTATATATTATTTTTATTTATTATTATATTGATCTTCGCTGCCTTATGCCTATATGGAGTTATTCAATTTTAGCCAAAGAGTTTCAACTTACCTTTTCAACTGTTCATCAATTTTGTCGTGAAATTCCCAAATTTCGTTTTGTTGTGTGGGAATTGAAAATAATGAATTTTCAGCTGCTAGGCGTTTCTAGCCTTCTCTTCTTCTTGCTGTTGTTGAACGGCTTGTTGCTGTTGTAGTTGTACTTGTTGTTGATGGAGTTGTTGGGGAGACGATTGCTTGAGCAGTTGACATTCAAATCGATGGGCATACAATTGAACATTTGCCATATCGTAAGTGGATATCGATAAATGTTATGATTGCCTTTGCTCTTTCTCTTGCTTTTCGCCGATCGCTTGTCGTAGTTTAACAAATTATAGACACTTACACGAGACAACACCGAAAAACACAAATTATTTATATTTTTACTTTATACGAATGCCGAGTAAATAACAACAACAACAACAATATGATGATGATGGTGATAAAGACGACAAATATTGTACATATGTACAGAGCAGTATAAAATATACACAAGCACACACACACACGTAGAGATGATAGAGATAGGTGAATATTAACGGTTAGGAGACGTACGGGGTAGACGACGAACCGAACAATTAAATAAGTAACACGCGACTCGAAAAGTATGCAACACTTATGTTTTGTCAATACAATAGCCTCATGACGATTTATTTTGTTTTCCTTTGCAAATTTTAGTTTTTTTTAAATATTATTTTCTTTTCGTTTTTATTGTTGTTGTTAGCTCCTTTTTAGCGTAATTAGCAGAACACTGGAAAGATGACAATTTAAAATGTTTCACATTTTGGTGATGAAATGACGCATAAACAATTGCGGAGACCGCAGCCACAGCAGGAATTTTCTTATTATGACAATGACAACACACACGGCAAATTGGTTGGCAACGCGCAACGCACGGCCAAAGGACAACGACTGCAGCCAGCGCCAGTCGAAAGATGTGCACAGAGTTAGAGTGAGAGAGAGAGAGAGAGAGAGAGAGGGAGACAGAGAGGCAGCCAAAGACTGAGAGAGAGAGCGCGCGGCGCCAGCGTCAACAGCGGCGCCAGCTACGATGCGAATGGGCAAGCAAAGCAGAGTACAAAACATCAAACTCTGCCACCAAGGGGGGTAAAACGACGAGAAAAAGCAAGAGCGAACGCCGACGAGAGAGAAATTTACATAGGGCAGCTGGCAGTACTCTCACACACATGCTTATTGTATTGAAACGCCGCGAGAATGAAATGCAGCGAAACGAATGGGCAGCACAAAATGTGCGCAACAAAATGGAAACAGGCACTTGAAAATAAACAAAATATATAAAAAAGGATAATCCGCACGCACACACACACACACACACACACACACACACAGTGCCACAATGTGTTCCAATGCCAAAATGTGCACAAAACACTAGGCGGCATGGCAACGTTCTCTCGCTGCTTCTCCCTGTCCTCTTCTCTGATGTTGCTCTCTCTCGCTCGCTCTCATTGTATGTGGCGGTGTGTGTGGCGCGCCAGTAGAAAAATCAATGAAAAATATCTGGAAAAGATATCCAAAAAATGTTTCTATTATTTGTTTGTGCCGCTTTTCTGCTCTGCGCCTTCTGCTTCAATTCTTGCTTTTTCTTTAATATTATGCTTTTTTATATTAAGATAATTCGAATTAAACACAATTTATGGAAGCTCATGTGCCAATTGATTACTTTATTATTATTGTTTAGCAACACAGGCAAACAACATACGCATACACTCACACAGAGAGAAGCACATGCACACAAAAAGCAACGGAACAACACGACGCTTTAAGTAAAGCAATTGACTAACGGGACTACCATTTACCGTTTAAATGAACGACACGCACTTTTCAGAGACACTTCGCGGCTTGCCGATTTGTTTATCTGTTGTCAGTCAGTCAGTCAGAACTGCTGCTGCTGCTGCTGGTGATGCATTGCGACCAGACAAAGCCCGTGGCAACAACGGACATATCAGAACGCGAACGCGAACACGACACATGAACACGCGACTCTCTCGACGACGTAACAACAACTCAGCCGGAGTTTCATTTCATTTCTAAAGTACAACGGCTCTGAATGCAGCCACACATGCTATACCAGACACATGTTGCGGAACATGTTGCTACGCAGCCGAGAGAAGCACGTTTCCCGAATATCTTCATCTCCCTTCGATTCTAACCGTTTATGTTTAGCAACATGCACACACACAATCCCAACAAACACAAAGGCTAATAATGTTGCTGCACATGTTGCCCTGCTTCGCGCATGTTGATGAGCATGTTTCAAATCATATTTGTTATTGTTTCTCTCGTGCTCACTCTCGCTCTCTCTCTCAGTGGGTACCTTCGGCTTTTGCCGAAAAGGCCCACATGTTGCCGTTTCATTGCCAAAGTTTCGTACCTTTAATGGGCGTGCGAGTGTGCGCCTTCCGAGCAGCTTGGTACAATAATAATTTAGATTTCGTTTCATCAGCAGAATATAATTAGATTAAAATATTCTACATTTAAGTACAGCAATAAAACAGAATTGCAATTAAATTAATTTTAATGATATCATTTTAATGGAGGGGTTTTATTGAAACGTACCAACAAATCACTTTCAAACAGCTGACAACTCTAGCCCATTGGCTCTCTCTTGCCACTCTCAAAAAATGCACTCTCTGTTTTTGCCGGCGGTGCATATGTACTTGTTTATTTATAATTTATAAATGTTGTAGTACAATTCAAAGATTGTGTCTGCTGCCGTTTTTAATCTATAGTCAACTTGACTACATCTAATTAAGCACTTATCACACTTAACCGGTACTAGTATGTAATCAGTAACAAAAACAAAACATTGCAGTGGATGTAAATAGGCATATTTTGGTTACACAGCTTCTTTACCTATGCCATTTTGAGCTTTGGTTTGTTTGAGATTGCTTCGTTTTATTCGTGTTTACATATTTGGATTTATTTATTTATTTACTGTTTAATACATAAGTAAATATACAACTTGCTTCGAGCTAACCAATTGGCTGTGCAGGCCGGCCGACAAACTAAGCTTTGGCAATCGATTGCCAGACTATCGATAGATTGGGTATATAGTAACCGTTGTCAAACAGTTGAGCAATGTTAATTTAAGTAAACTAATTTTTAATGAATTTAAAAACTTTATTTTACTTGTTTAACAGATTAAATATCACCCGTGAGGAAGCTAGCACTCAGACTTGTAGTTTTACCACAATTTTACCACGCATATGACCGCACTTGAGACGTTCGAAAGCCTTTGGCATGTCCTTGAAATCGAAACAGCTATCGATTTGCGGTATTAACTGTAAATAAGTAATCGAGTTTTAAATGAAATTTCAATTTTACACTGAATTAATGAGTTTAATAGCTCACCTTGCCTCGCTCTACCAGCCCGCTGAGAAACTCAATGCCATGCGCCGCCGGATAGAAATAGCCCCACTTAACCAATCCTCCGCGCTGTGTGGCTGTCCTCACGTTCGTCTGAACCAGATCGGAGACGTTTTGGAGTGCGCCCAAACACAGACCCTTCTTGTCAATGTTGGCCAGCAGCGGCGAGCTGAAAGTGATATACTGTCGAAAGTCGTACGGCAATTCGGCTGCTGCCTGTCCACCCTGACCGGCGCAGTCCAGGACTATGTCATAGGGTGCATAGGTTGTCAGCTGCTCCATGGCCTCCGGTTTGGTGTAGTCCACCACGCAGTCGGCGCCCAATTGGCGCACCATTTCCACAGCATTCTCGCTGCATGTGGCCAGCACTTGTGCGCCCTGCGATTTCAGCATTTGGATAGCCAGCGAACCAACGCCGCCGCTGCCGCCAAGCACCAGGACGCGTTTGTGTGCACCACCGCCAGCGGAGGTGGTGGCGCCGCAAGGACCACCCAGGCCGCCGGTAATATACATACCCGACCAGGCGGTCAGACCGGCGTAAAGCACGCTGCTTGCCTCGCTGTCATCCAGACGCTTCGGAACGGGCGCCAGCTGTAAGAGAATATTTTTACTTTAGAATGAATTAAGATGTTTAGTGTAACGGAAACTCACACAGGATGCCGGCACCACGACATATTCAGCATGGGCTCCATTGCTATTGGGTATGGGCACCACACCCCACACCCGCGTCCCCAACTGCAGCTGCTCCTGGCGCACGCCCATGCCTTTTTGCACCAGCTCGCCACAGAATTCGCGGCCCAGCGTCAGCGGGAATTCGATGTCATCGTTGGCCTGGCAACGGAACTGATTAAGCAGTGTCGATCCATATCCGCCGAGCATGGCCAGGTCAATGGGATTCACAGCTGTGGTGCGGACTCGCACCAGACATTCGTCGGAGCTGCGGATTTGAGGTAACTTCAGCTTGTCGGACAGCTGCAATTCGTCAATTTCGCCATAGTTGTGCAGCTGCCAGCCGCTCATCTTCATCGAGAGCTTCTGAGACGGTGGCGGAGGCGAAGGATCTGTTGGCTCACATTTTGCGGCTGTTGCTCCGAATTGTCGACAGCCTGGGAAGAGACGGGGCAGGACGCCAAAGCGCTTGACAGTTGCGCTGGCTGCCTGCATAGTAAACACCAATTAGGAGTTTATTTTTTATTTATATATTATTATTTATGTTTGTTTTATAGCTTCAAGTTCGTTTATCTGGTTTTATGTTAAACTGCGGATTGCGAACGTAAACAGAGCAAATACATACATAACTGTAAAAGGCATGGTATGCTGCTCAGCAAACTTATCGAGTATTAACAACGTTCTCTATTATCAACATAGAATGAACAGTAAAAGTCATAGTATGGTGTAAAATAATAACAAAATATAACAAAAATTAGTATTTATTTCTGTTTTAGTTAATATACAGATAAATATTAATTTGAAAGCCATTCTTATATGATTATTGTTATTATTTTTTAATTAGTCTTATTACATAAAATAGGTAATACTTATTCAATAATCATTCATATAACTATTGCAAAATAGAAATAGATTGATTTGTTGAAGGCATATACCGTTCAATTTTGTTCTCACCGATATCCCGTTATTTCCGTGCTGCATACTAGGCATAAATATGACTCTGTTTCTGTCTGTGTTAAGTGTTATCGATAGTTAGTTACTCCCACCTCTACACCAAATTTGCAAAAAAAAAAAGCCGACAAAAAAGAGCAAAGTCAGTAGCAGAGCAAAAATGGAGCCGACTTTGGATCAGTACAAGATTAGCTGCGAACTGCAGGGTCATAGCTTGGATGTGCGCTCAGTTGCTGTTGGGGGCGATGCCCCAGGAGGTGGTCAACTCATCGTGTCTGGCTCGCGCGACAAAAGCACAAAACTCTGGAAACCGATCAGCGGGTTCGTAGCCAGACAAAGATAAAAAGTAAAGGGCTTCCATTTCGATTCTAATAGTGTACAATTCCAGCAACGAGTACATAGAGAGTGTCACACTGCAGGACCACAAGAACTTCATATCCTACATCTGTTACCTGGAGTCAGAGCAGTGGATATGCACTGCCAGCAACGATGCCACCATTTGTGTCTATCAGCACGACGGTTTCGTGCCTCTGATCACCCTGAAGGGCCACGACTCGACTGTGTGTGCCCTCGCGGGTGGTCTGCAGTCGCGCAGCATCATCAGCGGCAGCTGGGACAAAACGGCCCGGGTCTGGCTGATCAGTGAAACGGGCGATGTCGCCTTTGTGAAGCTTCAGGGCCACGAGGCGGCCGTCTGGGCCGTGGCCACAGCGTCCGCCCAACAGAAGTATATCACCGGTGGCGCCGACAAATGCATCTACTACTGGAATGCTCAAGGCGAAAAGCTCCGCCTGCTCAAGGGTCACACGGACTGCGTGCGTGGCCTCATCCCGCTACCCGCCAATTCGCTGCTCTCCTGCGGCAATGACGCCGTGCTGCGGTTCTGGAACGAAGACGGCGAATGTGTGCGTGAGCTGAACGGCCACACCAACTACATCTATGCAATGGCGCGCAACCAGGCGCTGGGCGAGCACATTGTCGTCTCCTGTGGCGAAGACAGCACGCTGCGCATGTGGAATGTGATTACGGGCGACGAACTGGGCGCGCCCATACTGCATCCGGCCATTTCGGTGTGGTCCGTGGCCTGTCTACGCAATGGAGACATTGTGACAGGTTGCAGCGATGGCGTCGTGCGCGTCTTTAGCCAAGATCCAGCGCGCCAGGCGAACGAAACTCTGCGCGCCAGCTTCGAAGAGGCGGTGAGCACGCACAGGGCGCAGCTCAGCGAGAAAATTGGCGGCGTCAAGAAGACGGAGTAGGTTTTTCTAATATAAACCCAACTTAATTCTAAATCTTTACGGCCTTTCCAGCCTTCCCGGCCCGGAAGCTCTGCTGTCCAATGGAACGCGCGAGGGCCAAACGAAAATGATACGCCATGTGGATGGTTCGGTCAAGTGCTACTCCTGGGAGCTGGGCAAATGGACGCTGGTGGGTGATGTGACCGGCGCTACGGGCGGCACGCAGGAAACCTCCGGCAAGAAGCTGCACGAGGGCAAAGAATACGATTTTGTGTTCAATGTAGACATCTCCGATACGGAGCCGCCCATCAAGTTGCCTTACAATCGAGGCGAAGATCCCTGGCAGGCGGCCCAACAGTTCATCCATCGCAATAATCTGCCCCAGGCCTATCTGGACCAAGTGGCCAATTTCATTGTGAAGAACTCGGAAAATGCGCCCGTGGTCACAACGCAAAGCACATCGTAAATAGCTTTTGATATTTTTCAGCTTCAATTGATCGATAAATATTGATTTCTGTATTACTCTTACACAGTGGCTATCAGGATCCCTTCACGGGCGGCTCACGCTATGTGCCCGGCTCAAGCACCAGCAATGTGCGAGGCGGCGGCAATATGGATCCATTTACCGGCTCTTCCAGTTACTCCACTTCTAGCAGCCAGGCGCAGTCCAACATCGATGTCAACTTCGTGAGCGGCAGCGATAAACACTTTCCCGTGAGCACCTATCGCACCTTCGACACCTGCGACGCCAACAAGGTGCTGGAGAAGATGAAGTAAGGAACTACTTCGGAGCTCCCTCCTAGTAGTGATTGGTAATCCAATAACCTCCCTTCCTTCGCAGAGAGTTCAACAATAAGCTGACCACCGACGAGGGCAAAGTGGGCGATGAGCTGTTGCTCGCTGTCATTCGACTGACGGATAAATCCCCAGAGGTGGATCCGACAGCACTGGAGGCGCTGCTGCTGCTGCTCAAATGGCCCGCTGGCATGCTCTTTCCTGTACTAGATGTGGTGCGTCTCGCCGTGCGCCACGAGGCCATCTTCAGTCTGCTCCACAATAGCCACAACTTTCTGGACAGCGTCATACCGCAGCTGGGCGGCGCAGCGGCCAATCAGCTGATGGTCTGTCGTTGTCTGGCCAACGCGCTGACCCATCGCGCCGGTCGTCAACAGATCGAGTCGCAACTGCCGCACATTGTGGAGCTCGTAAGCTGCATACGCGCGGGCAGCCCTAATCTCCAAATTGCAATCGCCACGTTCTATTTGAATCTGACCATATCGCAGACGCTGAGCGTGGCCCAGTCGGAGGTCTGTCAGGTGGCCACCACAGGCCTGCTGGAGCTGCTCAAGTGGGCCAAGGATCTGGAGGCCTGGTATCGCGCCATGCAGGCCATTGGCAATATGACGACCACGCCCTGTAGCCAGGAGGTCATAGCCCAGGTGATCTCCGTCGACTATGTGATGGACAAGCTGCGCGAACTGACGAACACACCGCAGGACGAGAACTTCGCCAAAGTCAATATGGTGGGGCAAGCGCTCCTGGCCGTCTTCTGAAGACCCCTGGATAGATATTGGCGCGCATTTATTTTAAAATTTTTTTATATATTCGGGAGTCAAATTCAATAAATACTATAGCTTATAGACATTATATATTATATTTGGGAATGTATTAATCATTTGATGTCCTGGGCGGCTGTCCAGCAGCCGATGCCGCTTCAGGCGCTGGTCTGCGCGTTTGAATCCGCTCAAGCAGCTCGTGCTTCCAGCGCTCCTCAGGCACGCCCTTGGCCCAGTCGGGCACAATTATGTTGGGTAATGTTATCTTGGCCATAGCCTTGAGTATCTGTGAGAAATAATTGTTGAAACTGTCATAGTTCCCATTTAATCCTGTCTATTACCTGCTCTGTGCGCGTCTTGTCCAGTTCAATTTGAAGCTCTTGCGGTCGCGGTTCGTTCCACACTTGTCGCTCGATTTCCGCATCGGCACTTTCAATGGCTGGCATATTTGGATCCCCATGTGTTACCTCAGCTGTCATCAAGTCGATGTCTTCATCAGGTGTCTCAGGATCATTTAATTCTCTGACTCCCTCATTGAGCATTGCGCCCGCCTCGTCAGCGTCGGTAGGAAGCGGCTGGTAGCCATCATACGCATCTGACTCCGCACTGTCGTCGCTCTGTTCTCCAATGTGCGGATGCTCAATTGCGGGCGCTTGAAAATTATGCTCCTCTCCGGGATCTGTGGGCAGTTCAGGGCCTCCCATTGTTGATGAAAATAAATCACAATAAACAACAATAATCGATAACGACTAGAAAGCAGGCAGCAGTCAAAGCTGTAAACAGACGTGCTCAGTAACAGAGCTAATGCATATCGCTGTTAAAAGATTACACAAAGAGACTAATCATACACCTAGACTAGGTGGGCATTAAATACGGTTCTTATTCACCTTAGTTAGCTTATTAACAGTTTATAACCATTTTTTAAATATATATATTGATACTAAAACAAATTCAGGAATTCGAAATTATCGATATTTTTGCAGCAGGGCTGTGTAATAAATATGATTTCAATTTGCATCCCTAACAAAACGATGCTTAGCAAAAAGGCGGGAGTTTAGTTTGTTTTATTGCCGCGATCCAAATTTGAAGCTTAGCACATTTGTTAAATAATTTAATCATGGGACGACGACCTAAAAAAAACTCAACTAAGACCAAACCACAAACAACTCAATCAGATTCAATTGGTTCTGATGATGAAACTGCATTCCAAACACCGGAGCATGAGAATGAAACTGACTACGGATTAGAATTTACCACTAGCCGTTTAGCACAATTAAAGGCATTTCCACGAAGATGCTCAACGCTGCGCAAGAACTCTTCCAGAGACCGTGCTCAAAACAACACCTCAACAGATGATAGCAACGATGAAGAAAACTGGCCACCAGTATTAACCACTCCAACACGACACAATTCTCGTAGCCAACGCCAACAAGCATCAGTATCCGACAAAAATAAAGAAAAGCAGCCGCCAGAAACCGCAAAATCGTCGAGACGCAAAAAAAATAATCCAGAGCATCGTTTGAAAAAATTGCACCGTGAAATTGAAGATTTACAAAAGCAAAAAGGCTTCATGATACCACGATTGCCATTTTCACGTCTAGTGCGCGAAATTATGATCAAACATTCAATCATGCCATTTCAAATCACCACGGGCGCCCTGGAGGCCGTGCAGACCGCAGCAGAGATGTATCTAACGCAGCGATTCCAAGATGCGTACTTGCTGACCAAATATCGCAGCCGAGTCACATTAGAAGTACGCGACATGGCAATGGTCGCATATTTCTGCAAAACATATGGAAATATCTGAAAAATTAACTTAAAGCTCTATGTGTTTGTATATTTTGTATATGTTTAGTAGAATACAAAATAAATTTGTTTTAATCGAATGAATGAATACATTGATGAAGCTGTAGAAAGAAATTTCTATATTTGAATAACTATTCCTATCGATGTTTCGATAACAGGCAATGCTATAAAATGTTAAACTTCGCAATTAGCCGTTAACAGAGCACAGCATATGCAATGAAAATATAAACAAATCTACATTTTAGATACATTTATTTATTAATTAATATTAAAGGAGTAAGCCTAAATTCTAGTACAAATAACCGCCCTGTGCTGCCGCTGGAGCCGTTGTGGCATCAGCAGCCGTTGCCTTCTGTAGTGGCACAATTGTTGATTTTATATCCCGATTCGAAGTCTTTCGTAGTTCCGTGGCCGCATGTTGCAGCTGGAGCGTACACTCCGCACTGACGCCATTTAGTGTCAGCTGTGTAGTTTCCTTCTCCAGCAGCAATGCCAATGCCTCGAGCAGCTCTACAAAGCCCAGGGCCAGAGCGGCACGTCGAATGCGATTAAGTTCCTTGTAGAAATGTTGCGTCTTGTCGGGCATTTTCTTGGCATGTCTCAGCACCTTTTGCACGTCGGATTGGAGGCTGGCCTGCCGTATCCAGACAACGCTGCTTTGCGAGTACGAACGACGTTCCGCACGCACAGGAAAGCTGGCGGACTCGCCGGGCGCCAAGTCGCTGGGAAAACCGAGCAGCTCCAGGTCACCCAACCAGGGTATCACATGGGAGCCTTGGGGCAGTATGTTGAGCATGAAGTTGGACTTCTTCTTCAGGTCGGTGTACGCGTACATGAAGCCGTACCACTTCTCGCCCAGCAGCACCAGTGCAGCCATATTCTCCTGCTTGAGGGCGCCATGGAGCAGTACGCAGAGATTGTCCTTTTGCTGCTCCGGCAGTGGCTGGCCCGTGTTGTGCTTGAGCACCACACTGACGTCTGCATCGTCGCCGCTCTCGTCGGCCTCCTTGGTGTCCTTCATGTAAAAGTCGCGTATATCCTGTTCCAGTTTCTCCAGCTCATAATGCGGATTGCTCGTATCGAGCGTTAACTTGGGCGGCTTGGTCACTGGTGGTAATCCACCCGAGCGTCGCGCCGGCTTCTCGCGCTCCACCTTGGGCAGCACCCAGTGCCGACTCAGTGTAGCCGGCGAGCCGATGTCCGACAAAGCCAGGAAGCCGCAGACATCGATGCGCTGATCGATGTGCCGAATTGTGGATTCCCCACCGTAGAGTCCACTCTGTTCGTACGGCATCGGTGGCGGCCAGAGCAGAACCTGGCCTTCCAGCCGGAAGTAATGACCGCACTTTAGCGTCACCTCTGTCGATTTATAGCTGCACTCACAAAGCCGCTCAATCAACTCGAAGAGAGCGGTGCGTCCCAGTTCACTCTTGTGGTTGCAACCGGGAGTTACGTCGCTCGGCTCCACATTCTTCACTGGCTTCGTCATAAATAGCTGACCCTTCAGCCCAGCTGCATCCAGTAGCTGTTGATGCAACGCCAGACCCCGAGTGAAATAGAGATCGGCGTGGACGCCCAGACAGATGAAATTTAGATTATAGGTGGCCAATGCCTTGAGCCAGGCGTGTTCCGGATCGGCTTCTTTGCCCGCATATTGCTCCAAGAAGCCAGCAATCGAAGTGCTACCAAAGCCCGGCCCACAGTCCGTGAACACCACCAACTGCAGCAGATTCTGGGTGCCCCAAGTGGCCATCAGACTGACGGACGTCTTCAGCATGGTCAGTAGACAGGCCTTATCCAGGGGCTCGATTTTCTTAATTGCCTGCCGGATTTGATCGTAGTCGCGCGTAAAATCCACCTTCAGTTCACAAATTGTGGTGTAGAGGACCAGAGCGACGTGTTCGAGTTTTCCCGATGCGGTCAGATTGTCCAGCAGGTGTTGAATGCCCTTTAGGGCCAACGATAGGTACGTGTGGTCATTGCGTCCTGGCACAGGTCGTAGCATCGATAACGATGCATCCAAGGCAATTATGGTTGGCATTTTCCCAACTTTAATAAAGAAATAAATATGCTTGCCAATATAAACAAACGCCGGCAACAGCTGATTTGCTTAAACAATCGGTACTATCGCCGTGCTATAAATATCGAACAGAATTCAAATTGCCAACTAACCATATTTTACTGATAGCGCACAGCATAAACTATCGATAACAGATGTTGACTAGGCGCGATCCTTCAGCATGATTTGCATATTATCACTAACCATACAACACATAGACTGGACAACTGGTACAAGTTAATGTGCACACTTATTTTTTGACATTAGAACCCCATCAACTTCGTATTTGCTCGGGTTTTTACTTTTAGGGTCGGGAGAAAAAATTTTCGGATGGCAAAATCATTCCGCTTCGAGCGCTCGACGGTGATGGTCGATTTTCAAAAAAGGCCTGACATGTGCCGCTCTTTCCCTTGCTCTCTTTCTCTTTCTGCCCTATGCTTTTTACTCTCTGCTCTCTTCTCACAAAAATATATGTATGCTGGCACCAGTGCTGCCAGAATCTCCTAAGCAAAAATTGCTAGATTTGGAAAAAAAAGTGGCTAAAAATAGCTAAAAATGTTGTGAAAATTGCCAAAAAAAATTGCTAAACCATTAAAATTTTGATATTTAACAAATATACATATGTATTTTCAAACAAAAAACAAATAAAAGTTAGAAACAACTTATTAAAAATTGAAACTAAAAAACTATAAAGTGAAACTAAATAATAACTAAGTAATACTTAACATATTTTCCAGCTCCTCAGCTTCACATTCAGTAGCGTACTCTCACTACCAGTAATTTGAATCAAGTACTCATATGGCAGATCATAGTTATGGCAACATTTTTCATGTCGTTCTGAGCAATATGCAAGGATAATGTTGCTTCCTGCTCCTCGGTTTTGGTTGATTTTCTAACAAAAGGCAACTTATTCTTTTGGGTACATGCGCCCGTCACAGTCACATGTTTTTTTTTTTTTTTTTTTTTTGACGCACTGTGGTGGCGGATGTCAAAAAGCTTTACGTTAATAGTTGATTTGCAATACGCACAATAAGCTTGTGTTTGATCAGTGCAATCCTTACGAATCCATTGCTTGAACTCGTCATCTTGCAGCCAGGTATCACGAAAACTTTGCTTATAAACTTTCGGCATCAATCACATTTAAAGAGTTATCAAACAACATAAACTAATTCATATAATTCATGTTAATCTAGCAACATCCCTTTTCTACTCAACTCTAGATTCTATTATTGATGTATGTGTTCCCCTCAGTAGTAATTCGCCTGTGCTGAATAAGCCACCTTGGTTTTCTAAGACGCTTTCTAATTTAAGAAATATTAAATCAAAATATTTTAAAAATTTTAAAAAGTCTGGTTCGGCTGTTGATTGGGCTAAATATTCTATAGCCAAGTCTAACTTTAGTATGTTAAATTCTCGCTGCTATGAGAATTATCTTGTACGTGTCAAACGCCAGTTTTCTCGTGATCCGAAGCAATTTTATACTTTTGTAAATTCTAAGCGTAAATCTTCTGGTTTGCCAACCTCATTTTTCTTTGGTTTGGAAAAATCTTGTGAAGATCAAGAGTCTTCTGATCTTTTTGCAAAATTTTTCCAATCAACTTATTCTTCCGTTGATTCAATTAATTACTCAAGCACATATTCCTTTTCTGAATCTTATTCAGTTAATATTCCTAAGATTTCAGCAGATTGCTTGGTTGCAGCCATTAGGACACTGAAATCATCGTTCTCTCCTGGTGCTGATAATATTCCAAGTTGTGTGATTAAAGAGTGTAGTGCTGCTCTTCTGTCACCATTATTAAAATTGTTTAATTTGTCTTTGGATACCTCGGTTTTCCCTTTAAGTTGGAAAGAGTCTTTTATTATTCCGTTACATAAAAAAGGCGGAAGATCTGACATTTCCAATTATAGAGGTATCGCGAAATTATCTACAATTCCGAAGTTATTTGAAAAAATAATAACCTCATCCTTACAACACTTTTGTAAATCAATTATTCATCCAGCGCAACATGGTTTTTTTCAAAATCGATCTACCGCTACGAATCTATTAGAATTTACTTCCCTAGTAAACGACAGTTTTTCGAATAGAATGCAAACTGATGTTATTTATACTGACTTCAGTAAAGCATTTGATTCAGTTCACCATCACTTGTTAATTTTAAAGTTGGATCGCTTAGGATTTTCCCCTAAACTTTTATCGTGGATTTCATCCTACTTAAAGGATAGAACTCAGAGAGTTTTGCTGAGATCATCAATTTCTAAGCTAATCTTTGTTACGTCTGGTGTTCCTCAGGGTAGTCATTTAGGACCACTACTATTTTCTCTTTTTATAAATGACCTGCCAAGTTGTATTTCCCATTCAACTATATTTATGTATGCAGACGATGTAAAACTCTGCCTCTCATATTATAGTCTACTTGAGCATGCACACCTTCAAGATGACCTAAATGCATTTCAATGTTGGTGTGAGGTTAATCAATTGCACTTAAATTACTCTAAGTGTATGACTATGACCTTCTGTCGTACTACGCCACATATTGTTGACTATAATATTAATAATATTTCCTTAAAACGCATTTTTATCGTCAAAGATCTTGGCGTTCTCTTTGACAGTAAACTTAATTTCAACCTGCATATTTCCACCATCACAAATGAAGCTAAATGTGTGCTTGGCTTTATTAAACGATGGTCTAAGGAATTTAAAGATCCTTTTATTACGAAGCAGTTATTTATTTCACTTGTGCGCCCTATCTTAGAATATTGTTCAGTTATTTGGTCTCCGCAATATAAACTGTATCAGGATCGCATTGAATCGGTCCAGAAACAGTTTCTACTTTTTGCTTTAAGGGATCTAAATTGGGACAACAATTTGCGTTTACCTTCCTATTATAGTAGGCTTCTACTTATTGACCTGCCATCATTAGTTAATCGTAGGACAATTTTAGGTATTACATTCTTACACAACTTAATCATTGGTAACATTAACTCGCCCAGCTTGTTAATGCGGCTCCATTTTTCTGTTCCTTCCCGGATTACCAGGAACTATCGCCCCTTACAATTACCACAGTGCACCACAGATTATTCGTTACATTACGCTTTTCATGTCTTATGTGTTAATTATAATAAATATTATCACGTATTTTCCGCAGAACTCTCTCTTCCTCTAATAAAATCATTGCTTTCAGCTCATCTTAATGTAGTTACTCGGAATGCCCGGAGTTGAGTTTGGATGCTGCTGACTTTTATATTTTCTATTCCTATCTTAATAATTTTATCATTAATAATTTTTATTTTAAGAATTATTATAAATTGTTAGGTTAATTGTCATACCAGAGAACCAATAACTCTAATTTTAAGTTTTTCAATTAACTCATTCTATTTTTCTTAGTTCCAATAGTGTCACTGACCATTTTTGGCTGTGAATTGGGGCATAGCTGGCCGGTCTGGCAAATAAAACACCTCCATCGGGTTCGTGACACTATTGTTATTTTAAATGTTTTGTACTTCTGTTTAGGCTTTATGTTTAATAATTTTAATTTTCTTTAGTTTGACTCACGATTTGTCAATATATTATAAATAAAATAAATAAAATAAAATAAAATAAAATAATCGAACTGGTCTAAACACAAGTTCCGATATCTTAATCGTAAAAAGGCATACAAAATGCAAAAACACTGAAGAAAAATATAAGAATTGCTAGTTTTATGATAAAGTTGCTGAAATTGCTAAAAAATAATTTAAAATTGCTAGATTTGTGGCTAATAGCATTTACAAAATAAAAGTTGCAAATTTTTTGAAAAGTGGCTAGATCTAGCCACTAAATTGCCAAACTGGCAGCACTGGCTGGCACAAACAGCAAGCAGCTCACAAAAATTGAAATTTCTTCTCGACGCGATCCCATTGGTTCCCTTCTGAGCGAAGGGTATACCGAATTCTTAAACGGCTTTGCCATGCTCATGCAAAATGTTAGCGTTTTTATGATTATTTGTGGAAAGGGTATGAAAGTGTTGACGTGCATAACGAATATTATTTTTCGATGACCATACACACACACATTTACACTTCCTTGCTATATGTGTAGGCATTTATGTGCCTGTGTGCAATATTCTTGCTGCCGCCTGCAGAGCACTATTAGAACCCCAGCAGTTGATTTTCGTTCGTTTCGGTAGCTGATGTGAGCATGCATACACACACACATTTACACTTCCTCGATATATGTATAGGCATTTATGTGCCTGTGTGCGATATTCTTGCTGGCTGTAGTACTACTATTAGAACCCCAGCAGTTGATTTTCGTTCGTTTCGGTAGCTGATGTGAACTTGCATACGCACACACACACACATACACATTTACACTTCCCTGCTATATGTGTAGGCTTTTATTTGCCTGTGTGCGATACACTTGCTGCATGTAGCAATTCTATTTTCCCACCGATTGCTGTGGGTAGCTGATGTGAGCCTTTGAATTTGAATGAATGCTCTGCCTGGGGCATTTGCATGTTTCGTGCATGGGTCTCGAATATTGGGCGTGTGCCTACCTCACTTTTGAATTAAGTAAACGATTTTGGGTAATTTTAGTAAAAGAAAACTGAAAATGATTCATGAATAAAAAATTTAAATTAAATAAAACATTTAATATAATACATGTATAGTTTTGTTATTTAGTGGAAAATATAACGAATGCACATTTTTTGCATAAAAGAGCCATTTTACCTGTATATCTAGACAGGTTCAAACCAGGTATTAAATATTAAAGAACAAATGATAACTGATCAACAGGTAATAACAAATAATTGACCATTAATAATTTAATTAATTGAAAATTGAGGTAGGCACACGCCCAATATTCGAGACCCATGCACGAAACATGCAAATGCCCCAGGCAGAGCATTCATTCAAATTCAAAGGCTCACATCAGCTACCCACAGCAATCGGTGGGAAAATAGAATTGCTACATGCAGCAAGTGTATCGCACACAGGCAAATAAAAGCCTACACATATAGCAGGGAAGTGTAAATGTGTATGTGTGTGTGTGTGCGTATGCAAGTTCACATCAGCTACCGAAACGAACGAAAATCAACTGCTGGGGTTCTAATAGTAGTACTACAGCCAGCAAGAATATCGCACACAGGCACATAAATGCCTATACATATATCGAGGAAGTGTAAATGTGTGTGTGTATGCATGCTCACATCAGCTACCGAAACGAACGAAAATCAACTGCTGGGGTTCTAATAGTGCTCTGCAGGCGGCAGCAAGAATATTGCACACAGGCACATAAATGCCTACACATATAGCAAGGAAGTGTAAATGTGTGTGTGTATGGTCATCGAAAAATAATATTCGTTATGCACGTCAACACTTTCATACCCTTTCCACAAATAATCATAAAAACGCTAACATTTTGCATGAGCATGGCAAAGCCGTTTAAGAATTCGGTATACCCTTCGCTCAGAAGGGAACCAATGGGATCGCGTCGAGAAGAAATTTCAATTTTTGTGAGCTGCTTGCTGTTTGTGCCAGCATACATATATTTTTGTGAGAAGAGAGCAGAGAGTAAAAAGCATAGGGCAGAAAGAGAAAGAGAGCAAGGGAAAGAGCGGCACATGTCAGGCCTTTTTTGAAAATCGACCATCACCGTCGAGCGCTCGAAGCGGAATGATTTTGCCATCCGAAAATTTTTTCTCCCGACCCTAAAAGTAAAAACCCGAGCAAATACGAAGTTGATGGGGTTCTAATGTCAAAAAATAAGTGTGCACATTAACTTGTACCAGTTGTCCAGTCTATGTGTTGTATGGTTAGTGATATTATACTGATTGGCGCCAAAAAAAATATTTTCAAATATTATATGAACTGTGGTCAAGATTTAATCAAATTTCTACAGAATCGCGCTTCATATGTGAACAGTCACACTGATATATTAAATGCATATTTATTACAATTTAATTGGCTTGAGCATTGCCGCCGCAGCAAATTAATCAGCCACATGATTGATATGCATTGAATAGTTTTGTATTAAAACAAATTGAATTTTGATTCAATTGCACTTCCTATGCCAGTACGACTTAGGATGCGGGAAGCTATAAATGCAACTTAATGCTCTTTGCTCTTACGCTGCGCTCTTTTAATTACATTTAATTAGAAACATCTGAGCATCGATCTACACTCTCACTCACGCCCTCCAACCCCAACACCAGCATCAGCGCTAAGCAACCAAATTATCAGACAGAACTCTATGTGTCAGGCGCCAGCATCTTATACTCTCATTCAGTGTGCGCTGCTCGTGCAGTGAGGACGTTGTCAGCTCCAGCAAATAGTTTAAAATTCTAATTGAAAATTTGAGTGCAGTGCAACGAAAATCAGTTCAGTTTAAGACTTGGAGAGCTCCACTCGGCGACTCTATAGAACTCCTATATCTACGGCTCCAGCTGATACAAGTGTGTATTTATAAGAGTTTTCTATTTATTATTATTATTGTAGTATATATATTATAATTAATACATTCAATAACATTGCCTTACACAAGTACTCGATTATAAAATAATATATACTGTGAAGTGTTCTATCTAAGCATTCACAATTTATCAACCTTTAACCCAATTCGTAAATGCGATAAGGACATATGATTTTGTTTTATATTATTTTAAGGCTAAGACTTAACAAATTGATATACGTATATATATATATTTATAAATATATATATAAACATGTGCGTATTTATATATTCAATGTCCAGATCGTGCTCATTTAATCATTTCACTTACATATTTCTGACCCAATTTCCTGCTTGCATTTTACTACCCGTCCATCCACAAAATGCAATCAACGGAAAACTGGTGCATTCTTGGTATATATGAAAGATATGCGTTTTATTCTTGGCAAATTTTATAGCGTTCCATATGCAGAGCTCCAGATTTTATTATAAACAATGAGATGCAATGTATATATGTACGTACATCACAACGAGGAATTAATTAGCGCTGCATTCTCTCATATTGTTTAAACAATTTGCCTTGTCATAAATGTGCCAATGTTTACAGCTGCAAAAATTGTTCAATAAACGAATGCATTTCCAAACAAACTAAAAATTTATTTCAATTTTAAATTATCCACCCAGTTTTACTATATAGTCTCTGTCTTCTTTTCAATTTACACAGATCACGCACTTCAGACCAATTCGGATTTGCATAGCGGCAGCTAATTGGAGATCGAAAAATGGCAACTGCACAGCATCCATCAATTGCTTTAGTATTTCTAGCTCTAATTGGTCTTAGCCTATGGCCGATGCATGTTTCTGAAGCATCGCCCGTCACGTAAGTACAGCATATCCAAAGTTATTTCAATTAGCATACGAGTACGTATATATACATAGTTTATATACATATATTTTCATATATAAAAAAAAAACTCCATATAAATTTGGATACGTTAAATATATTCTTCAATTATAATTTCAATTATTTTTATTTTATTTTAGTTTTTTATTAATTTATTTTTTATTTTTTGCAACGTTCTTCAATGCTTTTAATGAAATTTGTTTACTGAATTTGTTCATACATATACATTTTTAATTATTTTATTTTTAAAACGATTTTTATTTTATTTATTATTTTTATTTCATTTTAAACTGTTTATTTTTAACCTTTTTATTGTTTTGTATTTTATTTTATTTTATTTATTATTTTTATTTCATTTTAAAATTTTTATTGTTTTATATTTTATTTATTTTTTATTTATTTTTTTTTTTTTAACAAAAATTTAATCCAAAATTCTTATTTTAAATCATTGTATTTCAAACACAAAACAAAATTTAAATTTTAATTATTTTAATTTAATGGCGTCTTCATTATTCTTTCTAAAATTCCCATTATTAAATATTTTAGAACTAAAATTTTAAATATTTAAAATATTAAAAGACCTATCGAATATGAAACATGAAATATGAAATAGTATAACATATATATCGCTAAACTCTTTGATATTACAGCACATTGGAATAGTTTTATTTTTCTTTTCTTTTTTAATACATCTTATTCAAACTGAAATCAGTTTGACACATGTCAAACACTCGCACGCACTTTGCCTCAGATTTCCGAAACGAAATGTGAAAACTGAAATGGAAATGTTTTCTTTGCGAAATGTGTTAGATATCAAGTGCGGCGCCAGGACGTTCACGGTAGTCGGATGTAAACACAACACCCAATGCCCCCGTATGCCAAAGACCAGAGACCTAACTCCGCCTGCCATATGCTTAGGCATAGGGCAACGCCTTCGGCCTGCAGTCAGAGCTCTTAGTCTCCCCTACCCAAAACTAATGACTATTGCCTTCAAAGCAGCAGAGTGCAGTGAGAGGGAGAGGGAGAGAGAGATCTGACTGTTCCGGCTGTTTGTTTATTTATTTTTGGCCCACACTTCATGCAAATGGCCTGCGGAATGGGAATGGGAATGGGAATGGGAATGGGAATGGGAAGGGGAATGGGATGGAATGGGAGAGCGTAATGGGAATGGGCAGCGACAGGGAAACTTGCTGCACATATGTTGCCTATCGGGGCGCATGGCACTTGGAACACTCTTGCTGCTCTGCATATCTATCAGCATAAATGCATTTCACACACACACACACACAGAGCAACACACAATATGCAACGCATCTAAAAGGGTTTCTGACCCTGAGACAGCGCCGAGTTGTAGATTATTAGCAGGCAGGGTGGGCCGTTTATATTTATGAGAATTGATCTCGATCTTTACAAGTCATTTATGACGATTGCAGACACAGCTAGGTCTCAGTCTCAGTCTCAGTCTCAGTCTCAGTCCCAGTCCCATCTGCATCTACAGCTGTCAATGGCTGCGCCATAAAAGCGGCCTATCTCTTCCTCATGATTGACATAAGAATTTTCTGCTTCTCAGCTTACATTCGAAATGTTCTTGGAAAAGACAGAATAATTGTCAAATAAAATTTAAAAATAAATGCAATATTTCGAGTTGCATTTTCGTTTCTAAATTCATTCAATTTTATATCATAATTTTCCTAAACTTTTTTGTAACGATTTTGAAATGAATAATAATTAGAGCTTTATCAAATAGAACTACATTATATTATTTATGCAGAATTTCCGACAAAGTTTGAAAACTTATTTAAAAAAAATATATATTTTCTAAAATTAAATTAGAATTTTTATAATTAGCTTAAAACTAAACAAGAAATAATTACATTTCCTATTTTACTTTCTATTTTACTTACATAAATGAAAATAATTTTTAGAAATAGCTGCAAAGGCTTTCTAAATTTGAAATAATTTTAAAATATTTATTTAATAATAGAACAAAAAACATTACGCTTATAATATACTTTTAATATTTATTTACATGATAATATATAATATGAAATAAATTACGCGTAAATTTAAAATAATTTTTGTTCCACATGAATATTACGAAAGATTTTATTATTTATGATTTCTGATTTATTAACAAAAAAAAAGTTATTAAAATAAAAAACTATTTGTTTCTTTTATACATAACTAAATTATGTTTCAGAATGTACAATAGATATTATATTGCATTAATAACTTGGCAAATTAAATTACTGGAAAAACATTTTTCTCAATATCGGAAATGGTGAAATTAATTACGATCTCTGACTGTAGTTTAACCCTCTAATGCTGTTTTCTAAACTATTGGAGGAAAATAATTGGAACAATTTTTTTTAAAGTAAATTTAGGCTTCTAAACTCAAAAATGAACTCAGAAAAAATATAGAAGTTTTTGTTTAGCCGTCAGGTGCAAAAAAGGTAATAAGTGTCTCAAGACACTCTTGGGCATCTAAGAGTAAAAAAAACGTATTTAATAGAAATGTTAATTTTTATTATTCATATGATATGTTTTAAAACAATTTTTTGTTGATGTGCAGCATAGATGTAAATTACATTTTTCACAAATGCATTGCGTTTGTGATGATTTACAGAGCTTGCACCGTCTCTTATTGTCCCGATCCAACCAATTTGGGAAGTGGTTGACTTGGTCAAAACGTAATTCCGCTATTGGGTGTAAAGTAATAGTTGGTAGTGGCGATCGTTGTCTTTTCAGGGATTTCCTAATAGGCTCAGACTGACCATTATCAGGCACATTCTCTTCATCATTACAAGCAAATGATATTGTGCTAATATCCTCCACAGCAGCTATTAGAGTTTCTGCCACATTTAAGTCATCTTCCTCGTCGTCACTTGACTCGGATAACTCTGCATCGGAAGGGACATTCTCAAACAATTCCAACAACTGTTCATCAGTTAAATCGGATAATTTGAATCGTACCCGGTTTGCCATCTTTATATGGTTAATATGTCAGTTTCTAGTAAAACAATCCATATAATGAATAAGTGTACACACAAAATTGCAAGCAGTTGTGAAATAGCTGCTGGTAAAAAAAGTTGCTTGCAGCCCCAAAAGTGTCTCAAGACACTTATCACTGTTTTTAAGCTACAACGCACATTTTTTATTTATTTTTATTTTTGTAAACTAGTTTTCATTGTAAATAAACATACCTTCCAATAAAAAATTATTTTAAATGGATTGCTTTCACAGATTTTGTAAAATAATTGTTGCACAACAGCACATGCAGCAGATCAATTACACGCGCGAAAAAACATATGTTTTGTGTTTATGAAAATAAAAAGTACCGTTTAAAGCACTGGAGAGCTTTTAAAGCTTTTTTCTCAGTAAATTTGAATGTTTTATTAACGATCAAGCAATATTTGAAAGACAAAAAAGCTCCCATTTTTTTTTTTTAATTTAAAAATAAAATAAGTGTCTCAAGACACTTATGAGCGTTAGAGGGTTAAGTACTCTGAAGTTACATAGTGTTCGAGGCATCTCAATAAGAAACATAGTTTCCAATTTTATTCATGAATAAATAAATATTTGAATAACCTCTTTCGTTCTTGTTTCAGCAATGAAGATTTAAGTGGAACTTTAAAATCTTTGATCTATTCGTATAATCAGCTGGACAACAAACTGGAGCGACATGAGCATCGAGAGCGTGCACTGGGCGAGCTGCTAAAGAAGGCTATGCAGGCCCTGCAGAAGGGCCAGAGAAGTCTGGAGCCGATGAGCGGCATATTTGGGCGACTGGACGAGCGTGTCAGTCAGATAGAGACCATGCTAATCACAGTAAGTGCAACAATTTTCAATTAATTATTTACTTATTTACTTATTTTTTATTATTTATTATCAATTCTCAATTATATATTATTTATTACTATCATTCTTATTCTCTAGCAAGAGGAAAAGTATAATACAGAGACGGACAAGCTGAATCGGGCCATGGAGCATATGTTCCAATGGATGCGTGAGAATGATGAATGCTTCAAGAATCCGCCCGGTGCACCCAAGGCAATTGCTCCACCAGCCGCTCCCACCTCGGCTCTGCCCAATGAATTTATGAAGGAGCAACAGCAAATCAATAAGCAACTGCTCGACGAGCTCAAGAAACTCAGTTCGAGTGTGACTCAGCTGCTCGACAGCAGCAAAGAGACCGCTCAGCAGACCCAACAAGGCTTCCAGAGCATGCCCAAGGCCGAAGAGCTCCTAAACCAAATCGAGGACAAGCTGCAGCAGCACAGAGCCGCCGCAGCCGTCACCACTGCCGCACCGCCCAAGAATGATGAGCTGGAGCTGAAGCTACTGGAGCGTCTGGGTCAACTGAGCACCCAAGTGGCTGAGCTGCGTAATGTCACAGCCCAGGCGCCACCTGCTCCCCAGGGACTTAACGAAAAGGATCGTACCTATCTGCAGGAACTGAACAATGAGACGCTCAATGCTCTGGCAATACTCAAGAGCGAATCGCTGCTGGGTCAGCAAACAGGTGAGGACATCCATTTGAATACAAATACTTTATATACTTCATTTACATACTTTCCTTATTCCTTATGCAGCACTGCGTCAAACCACGGAGCACATGCAACAGACGGAGGCAAACATTCAGGGTGAACTGAAGCAATTGTCGGGCGACTTGACGCTGCTCAATCAGCTCTACAAGGGCATCAATGCCAGTCACAGCAAGCTGAACGATGGCTTCGATGCGCTGGGCAAGTTCAACAACATCATGATGACCAACTCGGAGGTGGTGCTGGATACCCAGCGCAAGGTCGAATTTGGCACGCTGCAGATTGTGCAGAAGGTGAGCCTACTGCTGGAGCAGCAGGTGGCCGAGTTGACGGGTCTGGTGAAGGAGCGCTTCAATCAGCTGAACGATACGCTGGTGGGCACACAGGAGGAGGCCAATCGTAATCTTAGCGGGGTGCTAGATACAGCACTGTCGCAGGTCTGGCATCGCATCGAGATCATGAGCTCGCAAATTGGCCAAAGCCGCGAGATGCTGGGCCTCATGCAGGCCGGCCACGATGGCTATGTGAACAGCACGTTTAGCACCATGATGGGACTGAGCAGCAAAGTGGAGGAGACCAAAAAGCATATGATTGACATGGATGACAATCTGAACTATCTGCTGGGCAAGCTGTCGCTCATGTCGAGTGAATTTGCCAACATTAAGAAGGGTCTGGCTGACTCCTTGATGGATTTGCGCAACTCCTTTCAATTGATACACGAACGCATGCCGAACAGCTCCGGGCCGCAGAACATCGATAAGAATAAGTATTTGACCGATGTGAATCTGCTGTCGAAGCGACACGCTCAGCTCGAGTAGATCAGGATGCGTGTCTGCCAGAGAATAATAATGCCACGCAACAAAATACATATACAATAAACAAACCTAACACTAGAATCTAAGTAAACGAACTTACAAATTAAAATACATAAAATATTTATGCAACACTCAAATTAACATGCTTCATGTGTAAATCTCTGCAAATACATTTCGTTTATGAATAACAAAAAACAATTGCAAATATTCTTCATGTACACATACATATACATACGTATATATGATGTTTGTGTGTGTGTGTGTGTGTCTTTTTCACTTTCTGCTTAAGTTTACAATTTGCAGGCGATTAACTTAAACTAATTTACATTGCATATACATACTATTATAAAGTAACTTATTTAGGACATTCGGAGCAGCATTTTTATTTGCCCCAACGCTGCTCGCAGCGCGCATACTTGCAGAGCACCTGGGCAAATGATTTGGCATCAAAGTAAGTTCCACTGCGATGCGTATGGAATTCGGTGAAGCGCACATGCCACGGCAGCAGGCCATAGGTGCATGTCTGTCGAGAGAATACAATGCCCAGCTCTGGCTCCGGCACGGCGAAACCCAGACGTTTATTTAGCATGCTGCTAATGCCATTGGTGAGCGCTTGGCGCTCCTCCAGCATCGCTTGCACCTCGGAGCTTTTACGGCTCTCGTACAGTTCACGGCAGACATCGGCGATGAGCGCATGGCCATCGGCTCTGCTGATTTGATAGACCTGCAATGGAACATATGAAGAGATAAGAAATGTAGAGCTTTTTATAGACACTAAACCTGATTGGGTGTTTTCCATGGAAACAAATAGATACAAGTGAAATTATCTGCACAGCTATATTGAGGAGCGGAAGCACAAATAACTATTGATAACACCCTTATCAGTTGCTTAAACATTAACTCACCTGCAGTTGCCTCTGATGCACGCCGTTGCTCGCATAGCCATTGCTGATGCCATTTTGCTTAGTTTTGTAGCCATTTTTTTGATGTTTTTGTTCTTTGATCTGTTGGGAGGATGATAATGGCCAGTGGTAGCACCTGCCGCCCCTTTCATCCCGCTGACAGAAGAGCGATAGATCCACATAGCCATCGGGTGGGCTGCGCGTATCGTAGACACTTAGATACGGTATGCCCACAATTTGAGCATAACTGAAAATGCGTTTAAGCAGCGCCACATCCACATAACAATCGTCGGGACCCACAACTAACACCAGATGTTGCGGCAATTTCTCCAGGTCGCGCAGCGCGCTGCCCAAAAACGCTCGCTGATCACATTGCCAGTAGTCATATGACCTGCTCGCAAGGGCGTGTAATCGCAACCACAGCTGTTGTAGCAGATCGTAGCCGGCAATGCAGAGTAGCAGGAGACGGCCAAGCAATTGGCATACAATTTGCATCATCATTTTGACGCGTTCGGAATGGTGATTGTTAATTGATATTTATGCTTTAGTCGTGTTGTTGTTGCTGTTGAGGTGCCGGGCAACGGTGCTCCTGTTGCTTGCTTTGTTGCCGTGTTGTTGCTGCCGCGCTGCCCACACATAACCTGCAAATGAAGACATAGATGTTGAATTTCTTTAGCTACTTTGGCCACATACTCACGTTTGTTAAGCAACAAATGGTAAAGTTGTGCTGCTGAGAAGCAACATAACTAGAACTTTAATTTTTCATTGCCCCTCTTGGCGTATGCACATATTTACAGACGTACGTGTTCTGTGTTGAGTGAGTCGCAACTATCGATGCGCAGCGATGTATCGCCAAAAATATATGAGAACTATTATCGATAATATACGTGCATGCAGCTGCTTTCATCGCTCTTGCTAATTTAACGGCAGTTTGAATATTCATTTATTGGACGGACACATAAATAACTCATCCCACACAATATTTCAGCTGTATAGAAAAAAAGTCTTCAAATAAAATTTATACGCTATAAGTTAATTTCTAATGTGTGATTTACCCAAGCAAGTCTACGTATAGACAGATTAAATAGACTTATGAATATACAGGTTTATGAATTGGCCTCTGAACCTAGCAAACCTATCTGTTCCGCTATATAGCATTTGTATATATTTATAAATTTTGTAGGTGTATGTTCATCCGATTTAGCTTTACTAATTAAGAAAGCCTTATGACTGTGCAATACTTGGTGTCGTTAAAAAGAAAATATAAGTAAGGTAGGTTTACGACTGAATTTTGGAAACTATAACGAAAAATTATTATTTATTTTTTTATAAATACAATAATATATAAAATACAATTTTTGATTTAATTTGTATTTATTTGCTTTCGGTTAGAGTATATTCAAAAAGCGAGACTTATCTCTTAGTAAGATCACCACCTCGCCCTCGATATTGATAATTCAGTTCTTTATTTATTATAGAACGTGTATACGTTGATTATATTATTGATTATATTGAAAATAAAAATTCCAATAAATACTACAGCTCATATTTCCAATGATTTAGTGTCCGATTCAACCTGTTTGCGAATACTAGTTATACTAAAGTGAGCATTATGTTGTTCGTTCTACTAGTGACGACTCTACTATCAGTGCCTTGTCGTATAGAAGGAAGTTCGGTAAATAATTCCCTAGTCATTCATATATACATATATGTATGTATATGTACATACATACATCTATATTAAAGTATATATTTTTTGAAGTCCCTCCAAGAATAGAGACAATTGGAAAGTAATTGTTCTGGTATTTGTTATAAAGTGATCAAGCCTTTATTGGAACATTTTGAGAAACAAGCTATAATCAAAGAGCAAACGAACAGTAATGTGAACGAAATGCAATCACATTTCTCCAATATTACGAATCAGTTGTTAGCTCTCAATGAGAAGTTTTCTGCGATCAAAACACAGTCACTAGAAATCGACCACAAAAATCTTGGAGAATTTCAATAAAATTGGAAATGGATTATACTACATCGAAGATAAATATAAAATGAATTGGTTTGCTGCTGGACTAAGGTGCCAAGAACTTGGTGGTCATTTGGTTAGCATACAAGATGAAGAAGAGTATCAAGCGCTCTTAAAGAAATTAAACAAGGACTTTAATTATTGGATAGATATAAGTGATCTCAGTGAGGACGGGGTATATATGTCGCACACATCAGGACAGAGAGCTCCTTATTTAAATTGGGCGAGGGACCAACCAAGCCATTGGCTAAATACGGAACATTGCGTCCATTTGTGGGAGTCAAATCTCACGATGAATGACTGGAATTGCAAAAGTGAAATATATTTTGTATGCGAATATAACTAATGAATGACATCCATTGTAAATATGAACTATACATATTTTATATGCGAATTTGGCGACTAATTAGATTTTATTTGAATTTCACTATAAATAACTTTTGTACAATATATTTCAAAATGTTTTCTTGTCATATTATGTCTTATGATTTTATAGGATACAAGTTAGTACAAAAATCAAATTGAAATAAATATTTGAAATCGGCATCCTTTACGCATCGGATAGCGAGGGGATTACCGTATTAAATTTACAACAATATCTTTTTACAAAAATGTACTAAAAATTGACAAACGTATAGCAGTGCCATTTTGAGTAAAACAGAACATGTATACAGTATACATCGGTTGGTTAAAAACAATGGCAGACGTTTGAGGAGTGTTGTATGAGCATTACTGTGAAGCTGGCATCAATAAAAATTGTATTGTGTAGAATTGAAACTGTGTAAATAAATAAATAAATAATTTTATAAGTGCTGTGTTTCTTTTCAACTCTTGCATCGCGTATTTGTAATTATAGCGGCGATTGCCGCATTGAGTGTGTCAGTGTCTATTTGAATGTGTGTGTAAAACGCTAATATTTTACAGTTGCAGCCCGCCCAACAAGCTGTAAAAAAAACCTAGTAAGCATTTTGTGTACAACACAATTGAATAAAATCATATTTTTTAAAAGAAATTCATGTGCCGCACTTATAATTAGGCAAACCAGAAATTTGAAACAGTCAGGGTGCAGTAAATAAATAGTTGAGTAGCAACCGCAACAACACACAGCAGCAGCAGTAACAGCAACTGCAACTGCAAGGTTTAAGGACGCGACAACATCCTTGACGTCGCCAGCGACACCCACAGGTGCGGAGCAACTAAACTAAAAAAAAAAAAAGTATAGCAAAGGAGAAGAAGAGTAGAAAGATGTCCACCGCCTTTTTAACTCTTGTCGCCGTCATCGTGTGCATCCTATTCCGCATCCTCAATGTCCATAGCCAGCCTTTGAGGCCGAGTGTTTGGTGCCTTGACGAGCAGTTTCTCGATTGTTTGTACAAAATTGCGCCGGTGCTGCGCGAACCGTAAGTAGATGACAATTCAAAATATGATTATATATATAATATAGCAAGTAATAAAAGTACAGTGAGCGAAAAGAGTGTTCTCACATCGCAAGCAATTTCTTTTCCATTTTGCCTCATACTAATTCCATACATACAGGCATGCATGGCATGCATACACGCGTGTGTATGCTGTGTGTTTGTGTATTGCGTGTTGTGCGCCGCGCCTTGCCACAGCTCAGCTGATAATTACATATGTATATGTGGCATCTATGTTACAGCCACGCTAAAATGTTAGCTAACAGCATAGATTCAACTAACATTGACTGGAAATCAAAATTCGACATTCCATAGATATTCATTTTAAATTAGTGAAATCTTGGTTTTAAAATGTACAATTTGTTTGTTTCTTAATTTATACATATTCAAAACTCGGACTTTTATTTAACAATATCGTCAGCAATTTATGAAATTCATTATCATCAATGTTATATTTGCTTCGTATAAAAACTGAATTTTTAATTCACAGCTTACTTTACTGTTTATGTTCAATGTAAAAAAATAAAAATATCAAATGCCAAAGATATATTTTTTTTATAAGACACTACAAATAAAGTTTGGGTTCAATTTCATCGAGAAATATTAAAACCACTAAAACAAATTACAATCGATTTATAATGATGTGAAATGAGTGAATCTCATTGATGTTTAGTTATATGCAGGTGTCATTCACTTTAAGCTAACAATTTGTAATTGCATAATTGTTGTAATTAAATCGTAATCGTACATTTTGCATATATGTAGTTATATATATATATTTATATGTATATGTATATATGTACATACATATAGTGCCGCGTCACATGCATAAAGTTCAAGTATTCGACAACAGCTGGCTTAGCGAATGAATCATTAGCCTCTATTCACATCGAAATTTTGAATTTTTAATTTAATTTTAGTCTTTGTAATGAGCAAATATGCAAAAACAATTAAATTAAATTTAATGGTCTATAAAATAAGTTAAGTAGCTCGCATCGCTTTCATTCAATTGCAAAAGAACGGATTTATTGATTTAGAACTGTGAAATCAAATATTTTTTAATTTTCGCAATTCTCATTTATTGACACTTTTTGTTATCGTATTCATATCAAATTGAACAAAATTAGTTATATATATTTTATATATACCAAGGTACATACATACATATATAATGATATACATGTATATGAAACTTTACACAAGTACAACTATTTATAGTAGTATAAGTAATAATAATGTCGTTTTGTGGTTTAGTCATACATATAAATTAGAGTGCTGAGCTTACTACAGTAATAAATAAGTCATATCAAATGTAACTCAATCGTGTGTATAAGTTTACTAATATTATATATTATACATGAACAACTGATTTTTATTTTGTAATATGAATGCATTATGAATATTCGAGCATACATTCGAATCCAATAAATCTGTAATACTACAACATATTGTATTTTATTATGTATACATTTTATACATACATATGTATGTGTACTAACATTTTTTTTTCAACTGTGAAGCGCCTGGAACATATGTATGTATGTATTTCCCAAAAAATCCATACATACATACATATGTATACACATTATATGCATACACACAGTCAAATGTATGTATGTATGTGCTTCATTCGGCTTTCGGTTCAGATTTGAAAATTTTTAGCAAACTCTCTCTATGTCTTCTACATAACATTCTGTCTGCCTTCGGTCAAACGGTAATAAGCGAACGGTGCAAAGAGCAAAACATAATTACGCAGTTCAGTCGAAACGAAGCGAATAACGCCTAGCAACGTCTTCGCCTGGTGGCTTTTAATAGACTTTCAAGTTATCGCGTGTGGGATGGTTGGGTATAAAAGGAATACACAAAAAGTGACATACGAATGTGTGTATGTACATATGAGCATACCAACATATACATATGTAGGTATATGAAGACAACAAAATAAAGTGGCATAAAAATGAATGACATACGAGATAATGCCCTGTATCTAGTTTCTTGAAGTGTTTACATTCGAGAATGCATTTTTAAAACTTAAATTGACTGCTAATTTGTTCCTTAGATACAGATAGAGATATATACATATGTATGTTAACGTACTGCTAATAACAATGTTTATTTATCTATATATATATTTAACATATCTATGTTAATTATATACCCCACAACTAGTTAGTTACAGGGTATCAATTAAACCGGCAAAACTTTTCCACTCTCTTTTCATCCATTGAAGTGCCACTCGTTGCCGGCTGGCGATATTGTTTAGCTACCTGTTTTGTTTTTGTTTTTGGCTTATTGCCCAGTTGGCTGTCCACTTTTGTTTGACAACAAAGATTACGTAAGCGTATCATTATCCTCAGCAAGCAACCGCATTTGCAATCTTCCTCTCTCTCTTTCTCTCTCTCTCTTATCTGTTGCAAATTTCTTCTCTCTGCGTCTAATACTGTTTCCACACGCGCCGCAGTTACATACATAGCTTTTGCTTTTGTTTTGAAAGCTCATTCTGTTTTTTTTTTTGGGTATTTGAAAAAGGGGTACAAATTTTATGAATGAGTCATATGGATGCACACATACACATATGCATGTATGCATGACTATAAATAGAACTATATTTATCTACGAATACGTATGTAAGTATAGTATATCTGTATACTTGTTACTATTGCCATTCGCTTGCCTTTGTAATATTATTTACTCGCTTTAGTAATAAAAGAAGAAAATAAAAATTGCACAAAAATGTTAAACTTGAGTTGGCTGGGAATTTTCGCAGGTGTTTTGTTAGTTCGTTTTATTATACCCAAGCCAGTTCCCACTCAAATACTTTAATATTTAATGGTCATTGATCAGATAATTATACTAAACGCATGGTTGGTTAATATATCATTTACAGATTAACAATTCACATTTGTACATAGTACATGGAGACCTTCAAATTCGTGAATATTTCCTTCAATAATTTGACCCACTCCTAAGCACAGCAACATTTTTATGCTTTTTTTTTTTTTATTGATAGTAATTGAAAAGGGGAACACGTTTTAAATCATGCGACAACTGACAATGGGAGAGTGACACAGAGAGCAGCTGTTGCACGTTTTTGAACGCCTGACAGCAATGGCGCTGATTTTGTAGCTCAATTGACTTCAATTAATTCTAACAGCTGCTTTGTTAGTCAGTTTCGCACATTTTCACATTGGTGTATTTCTGCAACAATGATGTCGTTGTCTTTTATTGCATTAACTACACACATGTGCTATTTGTCATTCAATTTTCGGCAAACAGACAAGTGAGAGTTGTCAAGTTAATAAAGAACGATTTCTAAAAAAAAAAATAAATTAAAAATAAATGGTAAAAAAGTAGTTTGCATCGGCCGGGAATCGAACCCGGGCCGCCCGCGTGGCAGGCGAGCATTCTACCACTGAACCACCGATGCTTGTGAGTGTCAAGTTGCAAGCATTCAACTTTATGTGGCTCACAAACAGCTGTTGGTGTAATGTTGCTCCTAACATTTTTACTGCTGTTAAAATGCAACAGTTGGTTGCTGTTAAGTTAGTTTAATTTTATTTGCAATTAATGAATTGAAAGCTGTTTAGCTTAAATATATATTATATCCAATTTACCATCAATATAATTGAAAGCTGTTTAGGTTAAATATTATATCTAATTTGCCATCAATATAATTTTTCAGCTATGTTCCACCACGTCTATGGGGATTCAGCGGTCATGTTCAGACCGTATTGCATAGCATTGTCGGCCGTGTACGTTGCCCGTGGCCTCTGGGTGAGCGCGTATACCTTTCGCTCCAGGATGGATCCACCTTAACTTACGATCTGTATCAGCCACTAAAGGAGCAGGAAGGTATGTAGCTAACATTATATTTCGTTGGCGATTTTAAGTAACTCTTCATCTCTCATTAGATGATATAACTGTGGCTATTTGTCCGGGAATAGCGAATAGTTCGGAATCGGTTTATATTCGAACCTTTGTGCACCTGGCCCAGTGCAACGGCTATCGCTGTGCCGTTATGAATCACATTGGCGCCCTGCGCACCGTACAGGTAACCTCGACACGCATCTTTACCTATGGCCACACAGACGATTTTGCTGCCATGGTTGAGCATCTGCATCAAAAGTACCAGCAGAGCCGCATTGTTGCCGTTGGCTTCAGCCTGGGCGGCAATCTGGTGACCAAGTACATGGGTGAGATGCAAAAGGAAAAGCCGAGCAGTGTGATTGGCGGCATTTCCATATGCCAGGGCTACAATGCCGTCGAGTGAGCAAAAGATTTTCTACATCTCTTCATAACATTTGTAATGATTTGAATTTTGTATTTTATTTTAAGGGGAACCAAATGGCTGCTGAACTGGCAAAACTTCCGTCGTTTCTATTTGTATATCATGACTGAGAATGTGAAGAGCATTATTTTGCGCCATCGTCATGTATTGCTGTCGGATGAGGTGAAGGCACGTCATAATCTCAACGAGCGAGAAATTATAGCGGCTGCAACATTGCCGGAACTGGATGAGGCATATACTCGACGCGTTTATAATTTTGCATCGACCCAGGAATTGTACAAGTGGAGCTCTTCGCTTTTCTATTTCGACACTATTGAAAAGCCGATGATTTATATAAATGCCAAAGATGATCCCTTGGTGCCGGTTGATTTATTACATCCAATTAAGGAGTATGCTAGTAAGTGCAACGAAATTGATCATTAATTTTGGTTTTCATTATGGAAACATTTAAATTTGAACGAATTTGAACATTTTAACATTCATGTTAGGTAACATAATCTATTATCGTAATGTTATGTTGATTCGCTGTTATCATAACATTACGTTATGTTATGGAAGTGTTACGATAACATAAGCGGCTTAACAGTAATAGAAATGGGCAAATGGCACATGTTTGAACAGAAGCAGCCGTGGCCGAGCGGTTAAGGCGTCTGACTAGAAATCAGATTCCCTCTGGGAGCGTAGGTTCGAATCCTACCGGCTGCGAGTAGTCTAAGTTACTTTTTTCTTTTTTATTTTTATTAAATAATATTTTTAAAATTTTCATTTGCATATTTTAATCGTTATTTCTTTTTACTTGCAGCAACTCGTCAAAAGTCAGCATACGTGGAGGTAGCACATGGAGGTCACCTCGGATTCTATGAGGGTGGCTTTCTATATCCAAATCCAGTTACTTGGTTGGATCGCACGCTAGTTGCAATGGTTGGCTCTCTGGTCATGATGCATGCGGGTGGAAGCAAAGTGGCGCCATAGACAGTTAGAAGTGTACACTCCTGTCAAAATTATTAATGCCGCAGAACTATAAAATGCTTTTTATTTTTTGCCAAAATTTCATGTTGCTGTCGAACTAAGTCTTATACAAAGTAAAACACAATGCATATAAATTCATAATCATATTTGGTGTAAACGACGGACATTTATATCTAATGTAAACTTTTAAAAGTGCATTTAAAACAGAGTATTGCATGTATTGAGCATTACGTTTGATTGCTTAATTTTTAAACGAATTTTATGCAACAACATCAACTAATGATGAAAAAACGCGAAATGTTTTAGTTTGTACTCGAACTAATTGTTTATATATGTATATTAAAGTTAAGTAACGCACATTCCATGTACTTATTTGTAAGAGAATTCTAATTTAAAAAGCTTTAAATGTTATTTATGAATCCATTGCATGTAAATGACACGAATGAAACATAAGCAGCACGTATGAAACAGTTACAGAAATGAACATAAGAAGTGAAGCAAAATAAACTGTATATCCCTGGCCGAAACCTATAAGCAAATTGCCTTATTGTAGATTTTTATATGTGTATATGATTTACAAATCCTTTTTTATATTATACATATATAAATAAACATAAATATATAAACCAAAATATATATATATATATACGTCTAAATGTACGTACACTACTGACGAAGCATATTCAAATATCTAAAAGAAAAATCTAGAAAAAAAAAGAAAAACAAAACAGAAAAGTTCTTTTGTACGTGTAATATTTTCGATGTATTTTTTTTATAATCAAAATATCAATGAAATGTTGTATACCGAAAACAAACATAAATGTCTGTGTATTATATTTGTATGCATTGTATGCCAAGCAGTTTATGTAGTTTGTATGTATTTATGCCTAATTGAAATACGCAGTTATATATACACATATATATGTATGTATTTGTGTCAAACGAATTGCGTGTATGTAACAAGCGTTCAATACGAAAAGAAAAAAAAGAAAAAAGAAATAAATGTATTAAAAATTATAGATTTTTAATTTAACATGGATTATGCTTAAGCTTTACTTTATAATTGCAAATAATTGTAATTTTTCTTTACAATACTTTATTCACTTACAAATATTTTTAAAATCTATTTATTTTATCTTAATATTTTGATTTATTAAATAAAAAAAATTATAAAAAATACAATTGAAATTCTATGTTTTGTTAATTTATAATTTATTTGTAATATTTTCATATATTTCATTTCAAATTGTAGATTTCTGCCTTGAGAATTGAATTTGAATTGAATTGTTGTCGTTGATCTGTTTGCCGCCTGGTAGGCACAGCAAACGCACACATACATGTACATGAATTGCGTGTCCACTTGATTAAAAACGGAACTCGTGCGCACACCACACGTAAACACACTCATATACGGAAAATTGGGCGGAAAATAGCAATGATGCGTATCAAAATGTTTGACATTTATTCATCCATGGCTGCTGGTCCGGCACGTGTTCCCCCATTATGCAATATGTATACATATATATATCCTGGACTATACTTTGCTCGTTTATTTATTTTTAGCATGCAGCTAGCCTCGTCGTCGGCCTCGGCCTCCTTCATACAGATGTCTCTCAGTAAACAACAAATTCGATTGAATTGTTAAAATTTATGAGGCTGCAAAAGAAACGATTTTAAGTTGAATATTGCGAAATGGTGCCAAATTCAGGAAATTTGCCACTCAGGAAGTTCGTTTAGATTAAAAAAAAGTGAAAGACAGAGAGGATGGGAGATAGAGAGAGCGGGAGAGAGAGAGAGACGGAATTTTTGTAAATCCTTAAAAGTAGCTCTGGAATTTCATTCCTGGATACTGAAGACTTGTTAGTCCAGTGTTATTCTAATTTATTATTATTTAATATAAACAACATTTTCTTCAGGAAAATCAGATAAGTTATTTTATTGCATTTTAACAAAAATTATAATTATAAAAAAAAATTGTAAACATTAATATTAAATATTTTATTTGAATGTAGTAAAAATCTTCATTTGAAGCATCGTCCGAAACTATGAAAATTTCTAGTCAATGTTAATTTTGTGGTGCAACATTTTCAAATGCAATTTAAGCTGAAAGTTTAAATATTAAAAAATTTGAATATATGATTCGCCAAAGATTTGCCATGTTGAAGTATTTCTGTCGAGAATTAACGAAATTGTTTATTAAATTTAATGGAAATTTGATTGCACTAAATATTTGTCATATATTTTTCCAACGAATGGGCAGCAACTCTTCTGCTGCACTTGTTGCATTTGAATAGGGCAGACATGTTCAAGTTCCACTAGCAGCCCATTAAAATATTGCAATGCGCAACACTTGCCACAAAAGGTAGCACTTGGATGTCCTCGAGTTGTCGTCTGTCTGATCCGCCAAACAAACAAAACAAAATTCTAATAAAACTTTATTCTGTATATTTCTTTAATATTTCTCCAATTCTAATTTCTCTAAAGTTTACAATGTTACAAAAATTTAATTTTTTATTTCATTTATTTATTTATTTTTCAAGTATTTTAATAAAATAAATTATTTTATTGAATTTAATTAAATGCAATCGCTAAGATATTCATATTATTTTATTTTCAATTTGGGCACATTTTTATTATTTTCTTATTCTGCTCTAATTTTCGAGTTACTCTTTCGCACAAAATTGTTTTTCCGTTTTCAGCTGTCTTCTTTCACTTCTCTCTTTCCATATCCAAATTTTGCTTCGCTCGGCATTGTCCTTGCGCTGAATGTAACCACCGGCGCCATCTAGCGGCGGGCAGCCGCATAACTCTTCTCATATGCAGCAAACTTGAAAAGTTGGCGAAGCGCATAAGTTACTTTTGTTAGGCTAGAGTGAAGTGTGGAACCCTTTTGCGTGTGCAAATTCTGTTTTTTCTGGCTCTTTTTTTTAAATTTTCTTTTCACTTTTGTTGTTGTATTTTGTGCTTCCTTTTTGCACATTTTTCACTGGCTGTCTTCGGTTTTTGCAGTGTTTGTTTTTCTGTTTTGGAACTTTTTGTGAATGCGTCGCGCTTGGCGGCGTCTTAAAGAGGCCAGAAAAAAAATTGCGATGAATGTGTGTGCGGTCGATGAGTGGGCGTGTGTGAAGGTATGAATGTGGGTGTGTGTGTGTGCGTGTGCGTGTGTATGCGTATATGGATTTAAGTTAAATTTGTGGAGCTATAACTATGAAATGTAGCGCAGATCGAATAGCCGATTGAATAGTTAGAGTAGTTTCAAGTCATTCGAGTCTGATTTAAATATTAAAATTAAATATAGCCTAGCTCATTTTATGGCATCTCTTAAGAAATTTTTATTTTATTTAGTTAACAGCAGAAGAAATCATACAAAATAAAATTTGGTACTTTTTTTTCTATAACCTTAAACAAATAGAAAAATAATCTTTATTAAAATTCTTATTTATTGGTTTAGTCTTCATACTTACGAGTAGCATGAACAAGTTTTCACTTTCACTTCTCTGCATATACTCTCATTTATCTACAAAATTTTTTAATCTCTGACAAAAAAAAAAAACAGCAAACGAATATACTCTCTTTATCATATGAGCAAGCATGCTGTGCGCTTGTTTTGTGTGTTGGAAGCGAGCAAAGTAGTTTAATTCTTCTTGAAGCTGTCAGCTCCATCTGCAGGTTGATATATTTTTCACGGAATGTGCACATGACAAAAAACAGTGCCAAAGGATGCTGCACGGAAATGAGCCAGTGGCACAGTCACCGCAGCAGCTGGAGCACGAGAATGCCTATAGAGTGCATAGATGCAGCTCTTTATGCAGCACACTGAGCGCAGCTTACTTTTGACGTCGCCAGCCAGAGGCGCCTAACAATATAATTCTACAAAAAGTTTTCCTTAAAAAAATATATATATATATACGTATATGTGTTGAAGTTTATCTTTAGTTTACGGTGCTGCTGCTGCTGCCGCCGCCGTGAGAGTGGCAAATAAATAGAAACTTGTAAAGTAATTATCACTTGAAGGTAAATTACGATTTCAAGATGCTGCGATGACAGTTGGCCGCACTGTAAATGCTAAATTTATCAGGTAGATGAACTATTACTACTAATACTACTAAAGTATTACTTCTACTAGAAGTACTACTTTTACTACTTCTACTACTTCTACTACTTCTACTACTTCTACTACTTCTACTACTTCTACTACTTCTACTACTTCTACTACTTCTACTACTTCTACTACTTCTACTACTTCTACTACTTCTACTCCTTCTACTACTTCTACTACTTCTACTACTTCTACTACTTGTACTACCTCTACTACTTCTACTACTTTTACTACTTCTACTATGCAGCCAATGCCAATCTCTTAGTTAATGATAGATATTTTATAACAAATTGCAATTGCAAATTTGTTGCTGCCTTGAAAAACAGTTTTCATGCAAGGAAAACATTCGAGTAGGCTCGTCAGAGCGGAAGTGCTTGTAATGCCAACTGGCAATCGCTGAGGCTAGCTCAATTCACAATGATGTTATTCCTTGTTGTTCGTGTTAATAATGACTCTTGCGTTAATAAATGTATATATATGTATGTAATGCAGCCTTCCACTCGCTGGCTGCTCATCTCAGAGGATTGCCCCATAAATGTTCATGTTCTCTCGTGCAATCCAATTGTTGACATGTCACTTGCAATTTGCTTTACTCTAATCAATGGTAAATACATGAATGCATACTTGAGCACATGTTTCTCTCTCACTCTCTCTCTCTCCCACTCTGTATCGCTCTTTCATTCTCTTGCTCTCTGTGTGTTAACCACAAATCGAAAATAATCTTTATTTGGTATTATTTGTGCTCTGTTTCTTCTTTTCTTTTCTTTTTTTTCATCTCATTTTTTTTTTTTTTTTTTTTTTTGGGTTGCTGTAAAAGTTTACGATAATCTTTGGGTGCGACTTTTATGTGTGTAATTTGTGCTAAGTCCTCGCAACGAATTTTCGTGATGTCACATTTGACTTTTTGCCGTGATAAGATTTGTATTTAGTATGCCGTGCGATAAGCAACAATCAATTACAGGTTGTGCGGCGTGGCAAGCTTAAAGCGAGAAAATTTAGTGTTTAAACTTAAATTTTGAACTTTAAAGTTAGAAGTTATGCAAATGTATTTATGTTCTATTTTTTTTATGTTTGATTTTAGTTTTCATTTATATAAAGATTAGATCTAGATAAAGAGTATAATCATTGCAAAACTCAAGTTTTTTAGAGTATAAATATATTTTGATATCACTTTCAACATCAAATATATATTTAAAAACAATTTTTAGATAAAGTAAAACTAAATAAAAATTAATAAAATAATAAAAAAAGTATATATTTAATAAAATTTATTTTCTTGCCTTTCCTTTTGTTAATAGATAAAAATTGATGAGGACAAAATAACTGAAAATTTTTGACTGAACATTCGAAAAGTTAAAACTTGTGGTATAAGTTTGGGTATCAACATAACTTAAATTTTCAACATATTAGATCCAAAACATACGTAGAAATTATATGTTGAATAAAATAGCTACAACTTTCAACAACAACTTTTTATTGCAACAGACGAGCAGAAAATATGAAATAAAATTCAGCAAAAATGTTTTAACCATGAGCTTGTTATAAAAAGAAACAAACTTGGCAAACTATCATCAATTTATGCAATTTCGCTTCGTTTTAATTTAGTTAAGCAATGCAATTCAATTCATGGAATTGCTATGCTTTATGTAAATAAAAAAGAGTAGAAAAGTAAAAATCATAATGGAAAAAGTTACAAAATTATAAATATACAAATACTTAAAAATTCAAATCAAATAAATAGAAATAAAAATAAATACATAGAGATAAATGTAAACATAACGTTACTTACATATAACTTGAATTTGATAATAAAGAAATATTTGATTAATATACGAAATATTAAAATAAAAAAAAAATAATAATAATAATAATAATAATAATAATGATAATAATAAATAAATAAATAAAAACTAAAATTGAATAAATAAAAAAATAAATAAAAAGATTAAATAAATAAAAGAATAATCTAAAATATGGAATAAATAAAAAAGTAAATAAATAAAACATAAAATTAAATAAATAAAAAAATAAAAAATAAAATTAAATAAATAAAAAAAAAATAAAAGAATAATCTAAAAAAATGAATAAATAAAAAAATAAATATAAAATAAATAAATACAAAATAAAATTAAATAAATAAAAAAAAATTAAAACGTAAAATTAAATAAATACAAAAATAAATAAAAGAATAATCTAAATTATTTATTTTATTCATTTATTATTTTTTTTTTTTTATGGAAAATAACTGCATATATAAACTATTTAATATAATAAAAAACTTATAATAATAAAAAAAAAATTAAAGAAAATTATATATAGCTGCTATATCCCTTTCATGTAGGGTATTTAATTTGGCAAATTCAAACTGCAAATCGTCACAATTCGTTCATGCGAATAGACAGTTTCTTCTGGCTTTATAACATTCCATGCCACATCCTTTTGAGGGGCAAACAGCAAATGTGAGGACAAAGTCTGAGCGAGTTCCGTGTGTTTGTGTATAGAAATATGTAAATTAAATGAAATTAAATTGACTGAGATTTTATAGGCAAACTACGTGCAAAGCAACGAAATGGCCATAATTTTGTTAACTAAAAACTGAAATACATAAAATTGAGAGTTTAGCTTTGGATTTGAAAATAAATAGGTGCAAGAGAAATTTGGTGTAAAGAGAAATTATGAGAATATATTTGAAATTTGTTTAAAATAAAATAAGTAAGATTGAACAAGAATATATATACCCAATGAGTTCTGTCATGCCTGCTTCTGCTTGTTATATAGCATTTTCAATGGATTCAGTATATTAAAAATATTGATTGAGAAATTTCTCTCTAATTTCCTACACAATTTTAGCAATAGTTAAGTTTCAAATAAAACAATGTAAATAAATTACAATTGTAAATAGTTTACAATGCATTGACAATGTAAATAATTTGAAATGCTAAGCCTCGTTTAACACATGCTTAACTGATTCGATTGGCATTACTTATTTGTAAACTCTTGTCCGGCTCTGAGGCTGGGCAGAGGACACACACGAGTTGCTACAGCGACGAGCACATTTTGATTTGCATATTTAAAATGCTTGGTGAGTTTAATTCAATCCACGAAGTCTTAGGATTCTTGTGGCATGCTTAACTTGCACTTGTGCATGGCTGGCTGGCCACACAGGACATGCACAGGACATGCGCTGGCCATGCTCGAGGACACTGGCCACAGACGTGGCTATATAGGCTTACCTGCAGCTGCAACTGTAACTGTAACTCGAACGTGCTGAACAGCCCAGGCATGTGTTCGAATTGCACAACTTCTTTGGATTCCCTACACCAGCAAGATAAAAAAAAAAACGAGATGAAGGAATTTGTTGCTGCCGCTGAGAGAGAGAGAATTGTTAATGAAGCTGCTTGTCAGGCCCTTAATTACATATCCTCGCAACTTTGTGACTCTGTGTGCAAAGTAGGCAAAGGCAACAAGCCTTGTTCTTCTGCTGCATGGCTGAGACTCAATGAAAAATACAGGCCAAAGGATGACCATGCGAGTCATTCCTGGTGCACAGTTTTGCTCCATCATTATATATACGAGATGTGCTGAACGTATGCTGCAGATCTCTTCTCCTGTGACATTTTCTTTCTTAATAGAGGTTTTAAAGTTTCTCAACGAAATGAAACCCAAAATTTAATAGATGTTCAATAAAAACCAAAAAAGAAAAGAATAGGAAACTAAAGGCATCAAGTATATATAATTAATAAAAGAATATATTTTTCAAATTTTATTAATCAATAATCAATTAAAATCAAAATGTAACCGCAAAACATTATGACTGGATCTTAGCAGTGCAACTTTCTACATTGATAAAGGGAAATTTTATATAAAAAAAAAATTCACCTAAGATAAAAAATTCTCTGCTAGCAGCTGAATCAAGCATGTTGCATACAACTTGCTGCGGCTACAACCGAGCTCTGATAACATTTTATATCCTATATATGATTCAATTATATAGCGATTTCTGATAAGAAATTTATTTCAAATTTATAATTAATTTCATTCATTTTATCTAACCAACTTACACATTATATAATATTTAACTTAATTTCATTTGCCTTCTTAACTATTTCTGTACTTTCTGCCATCCGTTGGGCATAAATAATTGCTCAATAAATAAATGTTGAATTGAGAAGAAAGAGCAGAAAACACAAATGTCACTGCGCAGTGAAATCAATTTGTCTTTGCACTGCGCACATGGCCAGCATTCAGCATCCAGCGTCCAGCATCCAGCGTACAACGTGTCGTATGAGTAACAAGTGTAGCACATAAATTCGCCAGCTGACAACAACCACAAACAAATAAATAATGCACAATTTACAAAGTGTTGCTGCAAATTTATGTGTGTGTTCTCTTCTAAGTGGATGTTGATTCAATTTGGTTGTCCAGCGAGCAAAATTGTGGACACAAATTGTATTTGCTAATGCAACTGTTGCAAATGCCAAATGGAGTTGTTTAGAAATATTAAATAATTTTTAAAATTTCAATTTTAGGAAATTAATATGATACATGTGTAAATAAAATAATAATATTAAAAATATAAAAATACATTTTTAAAAATATAAAATTAATTATAAATATTATTACGATTAAGATCAATGCAGCAAATACTATAAAATATATTTTTAATGAAAATTAAAAAAAAAAAAAAAAAAAATGGTTGGCTAAATATTAATTATCTTGCTCAACATGACAGTTGCAAATATTAAAGATTTTTCTTTAAGCCAAAATCAATACATTTAGCTGTTTCCAGCCATGAGAGATGTATTAAGCAGTCAATATTATTATTACATTTTATTTTTACCAGCTTGACATCAAAAAAGTAAGCAGATTGGCATACATAGCAATAGGTAAATACATTCTGTCATTATTATTATTATTATTTTAAGTAAAATATCTTATTGCAAAAGTGCAGCGGTCTGAACACACAATGACGTGATAGCGAAGCAGCCTTTCACAGCTGCTGCTCACATGTGTTTTGGAAACACAGCAAAAGAAGCAGAGCTGTTGACTATAAAAGCTTTTATTGAGTGTTGCTTGCAGTCAATCCGTGAGCGGCCAACAAATCAAATGCATCGATTTCTAAGCATATTATTAATTTCTTTGGTTTTTCTAGAAAGTGCAAAATTGGCTGAGCCATTGGTAAAGAAATCATGGCAGGATTACCATCACACGCCGACGAACAGGTATAGAGCATTGCAGCATCTCATAATGCCACCCTCTACGAGTCTAACACTGGTAGAGTTTGAATATAATAATTGTTTATATAATTATCAATCTAAGCTAACATTTTTACAGGCTGAAAAGAAGAGCATGCTGGCCACTTGCAAGAAAGTGCATCAAAGCTGTCTCCACTCTGAGGAATGTTGTTCACAGCAATGCGTGAAGCGTTACAAGAGGTGTATTCACTTCTGGCCATAATTAAACATATTTAAAATTATATTCTTTATAATTTTACCTATATGTGTTTTCATATTTTATTCATACTTTATTTATAAGTTCAAACTAAAAATTTTAGAAATTTTCACCTTTAAATACTTTTGCCTATTTTTTTGATTTTTATTCTTTATTTGATGTTTGAAATTTGTTTCAATACTTTGAGTTATGTTAAACATAGAATATATAATAAAAAACGAATTAAATAATATTCCAAAAATATTAATTTAAAAAAAATTATAATAAAATATTATTAAAAATGACAGAAAAAATAGAAAGAAATTAAAATGTTCGTTAGACATACAAATATCAATATCAAAATTTATTTCTTCAGAAATTGCCAAGTTAACAATTAATTTTAATTGACTTTCTGCATTAAGAGCTTGACCAGCTTTTATTACAACATGTTGATGCTACAAGTTGTAGATGAATAATAATAATCACTCGAAAGTCAGATCAGATGATCATTTCTCAATATCTGCAATCGAGTGTCTTTTACTTACACTCTGTGAAAAACTCAGAGACCAAACGATTGCATTGCTGCTTTAACGAATTCATTCACGATGGGCTAGCAAGCATTTGCTTTTGCTCCCCGAACTTTTGGATGGATCAGATGAAGCAGAGAGACTTTTCTTGAGTGGGTGAATATGTATTGCATTGTATAGAAATCTGCTCATTTTATAACTCTCATTTTGCGAACATTTATTGTATCGCTCTCTAAATGACTTTCGTTAAACGAGCAACACACGAATACCGCTCAACCGAATACCAAAACGAAAAGAACCGAAGTCCGAAGTGAGTGTCTTTTACTTACACTCTGAGAAAAACTCAGAGAACAAACGATTGCATTGCTGCTTTAACGAATTCGTTCACGATCGGCTAGCAAGTATTTGCTTTTCTTCTGATTCGCTCTGGTTGCTCCCCGACTTTTTGGATGGACTATATATATGTATATGTATTGCATTGCATAGAAATCTGCTCACTTTATAACTCTCATTTCGCGAACATTAATCGTATCGCTCTCCAAATGACGCTCGTTAAACGAGCAACACACGAACGAACTCAATGCGCTCAACCGAATACCAAAACGAAAAGAACCGAAGTCCCTTGCTTAGGGTGGGAGTAAGTATGATATTTTCTTTCGTTTAATCTCATTATTATTATCACGATTAATAAATTATTAATTCAGCAGACATTTGCCAGCAGTCGTCGTGGGAGATTAGCTTTATTTGTCACTGCAAAAATAAAATTTTCAAGCTTAAAAAATAATTTTTTTTTTTTTTTTTTTTTTTTTTTTTTTTCCATTGCCCTTCGCTTATTGCTGTATATGATTAATATTATATTAATAAGACACGAGCTTATCAATGCATATTTTATCAAATTCTTGGCCTATATACCATATATATTCTCGGTTAGTAGATCACCGGGGTATAATAACTGGACACATCGTTTACTCGCCGTCACGCACTTTAAAGAGCAACATTCTTCGGCGATGTAGCATACCATGCCAGTACCTTTGCAACTCTCCTTTAGTCTTATGCGATCGTCCTGAGAATGAGTAATGAAGAGATATGTTACGGTACATAATAATTCAAATAGTGAATGAAATTCTCGTTTACCCTCGTCAAGTTCCTGGAGAGTCTCATCAGTTTCGATTTAGTTGTTGTTACTGGCTTCGATTTGTAGAATGATGTCCTGAGCCGCCTTGCATTGGCAAACAGCAACAAGCACAGCACAGCAAATAGAATGATTGTGAGAGATTTCATTGTGCTCTCATCAAAATTGTTGTTTAAACTAAATTTCAAACAAGATTTTCTGAAGCTCTTATAGGTGCCTCAAGATGGTACCAAATCAAAATAAATTTTTATTGGCCTTTAGTAAAATCTGTTTTATCTGAAATTCATTAGATAAAAAAAAAAAAATAGTTGAATTGCTTTAACAACTTCATATTGAACATTAACTAAATGAACTATAAAAAGTCTATTATTAAAAAACTATTAACTCACATATGTTTTCTCATACGTGTCTAGCTGCCTCTATATAAGCTCTACAAAATTAACTTTTTGTTTAGTAAAACTTTGCAATCCAAAATGAAATTTTCAATTGTTATTTGCCTTGTTCTATTCGGACTGAGTTTTGTTCTGTGCGATAGAAACAACGTCGAATGGGATTATTTTGTTTGGAGATATAAAATTTTACAGAATTTAATAATACAACCAATGCAAAATGTGACAAAGGTAGAGTTCATTTACATTATTTATTATGATTATTATAAATATATTTCAAATTGTTCTTACATTGCAGACCTATCGATCCGCAAACATGAAAAATGGCTGTAAGAGAGGCGGAGAGTATTGTACTCGTGCTGAGCATTGCTGCACGTTGATGTGCATGAAGCAGACCAAGGAATGTATTTTTTAATTAATAAATATCTATTGTTTGTTAATAGATATTGTAAGATTTATTATTGTTATTAAAAAACAAAACAAAAAGGTTTTTTTTTTCAATTTGTGAGATTTGCAGTTAAGATTTGTTTATCAATTAATTGAGCTGCCTGCAAAGAATTTGAGTTTGTTGAGCAGTTTAATTAAACGTTGCCAATGGGGTTGGGATAGCTGCACGCCGTTAGAAGGCTTTTGGGGTGTGTTCGTTGCGAGGACGAAAGCAGCCAAACAAGTGGTTGCATTCCGTAACTAGGAAGCGTTTGAAAGTTCTTACTACCTCGAATACAACTTGAGGTATGTTTGTATACACACACACACACACATGCACATAAATGGAAATCAAAACAGGCGACGCAAGTTTGATCGATAGAAATCAAGCGACTGTTCGATGCGCCAATGTTTTCGGCTTTATAGGAACGGCAGCAATAGCACAATCACACATTGAGTCAAAGTGGACGAAAGCGTCAAGTGGCAGATATGGAGGAGCTACAGGATAGTAGTATACACCATATGACAGCTAAAGTAATTGCTGCCATCAAGAATACCAAGTGTTATGAGCCCATCTACAATGAATTGCAGCGTCTCGTTGCCAGTCCCAGTGTCGATAAGAACGATATGCGCAACACGCTCGAGGATGCCATCAAGGCGGCGGGCCTGGAAACTGAAATACGCAATATGATATTCAATTTGGTGCGCAGTCGTTTAAAGAAGATCGAAATACCAGATGCACGACAGTTGACAGTGAGTGCGAAGTAGTGAAACAAAAGACTTCAGCTGAAGTGTTTCCATTCGATTAATTTAGAAATCGTCACAGAGCGATCCATTGAGCTATCTGAAGCGTGCTGGCGTCCTCTGGGATCGACGTGTGAGAAAGAGTCTAAACGCCATGTGTGGCGAGCTGAAGGTGCCGCTGCATGGCCAGCCCCGAATTAGCGCCGATCGCGAGGATTTTGTTGCCAAATGGAATGAGCTGAGCAACTATAATATGGGTGAGAGAAATATTCAAAAACAATTAGTTAAGCTATAGTTTGTATGTAATTGTCATAGATCTGTCCAACTATCGCCCGGTCTATGCGCCCAAGGACTTGTTGGAGGTTTTGTTATCGCTTAAGGGACCCACAAGACCCAATGAAAATAACGAGTAAGTAGATTTTGATCAGCAATATATGTATATAAAACTCTTATTTTCTTACTTTTTTTTTGTTTTAGTCAAATACCCCAGTGGGAGTTCTCGCATATTGCGTTGCCTGTTAAGAATCTATTCGAGCTGCGCACACATTATGCGGATCTGCTGCGCAACGATCCTTATGGTGTGCATGACTTGGCGGTTCAGTGCCAGCGTATCCTGGACAGCAAATTAGCTCCAATGTGCCAGCAGTACCTGAAGAAGGGCGCCACGCCAGCTCCCTATCGCGGAGCCCTTTGGGCAGCTGTGCTCGACAGCAAACTGCACGACTATGTGAGTTCAGTTTAATTCAATTTGGGAATTTTAATAATAATTAATTAGCGCCAGCTTGGGGCATTACGAATATTATTAAATTACTTATTTGAGTTTGGGAGTTTAGCTTTCAATTAAATTTTTAGGGCATTTAATGATGAAGCAACTTTCGTGTTGAGCTTAATGATATTTGAAGTGATTAAAAAAGCATTGCATAATTCTAAATTTTTTGAGAGCTGATTTAATACGAACTATTCTGAGGATATATAGCGAAAAGGAAATAATGTTATAATGAAATAAAATATATAAATATATATAAATAAATATATCTAAAAAAAGTGAGTGCATTTTCGCAACTTTGACTTTTGCGACTCATAAAAAAAAAAAAATATGATTATTATATTACTCTTAATAAATAAAATAAAGCTGCAAGGAAAATTTATAGAAATTCAAAGTTAGAAAAAACAAAATGTCCCCATAAAATAATGAATTAATGCATATTTAATATATTTTCCATAAAAATTTATTAAAAGTCTTTAGTCTTTTTAAGTCTACTAAACTTTGAATATTTGCTTTGGAATTCTATTCCATTCCGCTTCTAAGCGATTCCATAGGCTCGCCACTCTATAAATATACATAACATAAACATTTACAAATTCTTAAAATATTCTATTTTCATTTTCATTGACTTTCTCTTTATAAGATTTTATATTCAAATTTTCGTATATTTTAAAATATATTTTTATTTTTGCCTTCTTTGTGTATAGATGGCACTATAAGTAGTTTTCATCTTGGACAAAGATCTTAAATTGCTTTATGCTCTATCATAGTCCACTTGATGGCTTGAGGAGATGGCCGTCAATATTATGTTCAGGCTTGAACACAGTATATGTTTAATGTTCAGATTGATTAGGTTGATCAACATAGAGAAGATCTCTGGTCTGTTAGGTTTACATATGTATGTAAGATAAACTCAATATCAATCAAAATATAATCAAATAGCATCAAAACTATAAAGAAATCAAAATATAATAATAATTGAATATAAATCTAAAAATTATATACAAAATTCCAATACTCTTACATCCCCTATCCATAAACATTAAACTAATTTTCTTGCATTACCTCAGGACATTGAGAACTGGCAAAAGCTGCGCGCCAGTGTTTGGACCACCGATCATATTGTCGATAAGCTCGTCTTCAAGGATATACAGTTAACGGCATCGAACGATGATCAATATTTCGTGTTCGAGGATGTGCTATATCAGGTGTTGTTGTGCTTCTCCCGGGACACTGAGATTGCCAATTGTGTGGAATATGAAACGTTTCCGGTGAAGGGCAAGACCTATGAGGGTCCGCCATCGGGCGTGGTGCCATTTCATGGCATTTGCATGTTCGCAGCACCCTTTTGCTATCTGTACGACTCTCCTGTTAGTCTCTATTATACATTTCGTGCTTTCTATATACGCTATTGCCATCGACTGACCACGATCAATACGCATCCGCAAGGCATTGTGAGCCTGTGCCTGTTGTTCGAGAAGCTGCTGCAGACCTACGAGCCCCAGCTGTGGTCGCATTTTCGTGAGCTTCAGATACAGCCGTAAGCATAGGAGCTATAATCTATGTTAACTTTGCTTTGCATATAATATTTGTTCGTTTCAGACTCAGAGTTGTGTTCAAATGGCTGATGCGTGGCTTCTCAGGCCATTTGCCGCCGGATCAATTGCTAGTTTTGTGGGACTTGGTAAGATTTTCTTTTTTGGTCTATCTCACATTTGTGTCTCTTGCTAAATACTGCATAACTTTTGCAGATACTTGGCTTTGATAGCTTGGAGATCTTGCCACTATTCGCCATAATTATATTGAGCTTTCGCAAGGATAGCATCATGCAGGTGTCTTCACTTGACAGCATCGAGGCCATTTTGGCAGATTTATCGTCCATAAAGGTGTTGCCATTGGTGCAGCTGGCATTGAGTCGCGACTAGGTGTATGCTTATTCCATTACAAATTGAAAGTACGAAATTATCGATAAATTAGAGACGCCTATCGATAGTATAAATTACAAATTTCACTTGTTTTATTCGCCGAAATGCATGTGCGCATGCAGATAGATAATGTGTTTTAAAGAGTTGTGACAAGATTTTAACAAAATGATCTATTTCGAATAAAAATATAATTAATTACAACAATAAGGACTCCAGTGAGGGACTTTTGGTTTTTATTATATAATATATAAATGTATAGCTGCTCTATATAGCTAACTTTTAAATCTAAACTCTCTTATATTTAAGTTTTTATTATCCTATACAATCAAGCGCTCAACTGGCTTTCATCTCAGCTGTCAGAACTCTTTCACTCTTGCCCTGCAATTTCTTATTTATTGTATAATGGCGCATATTCAACACCGTGACAATTCGGACAGGTAATGTATAAGCAGAATAGCTGGAAGGTATTCACTATCTAACAGTTTCAGTGTGTGGAGCATAATACAAATTGAATTTGCCTTTGATATGCTTACCAATTATATGTTAGTGTCAGTTATAGCGCGAATTATGTACTTCTTTTTTAGATTAATACATGTTCTTTATTTGAGGCATAGAATACAACCGAGCGACTTATTCAATTCTAAGGGGTTTTTATATATTTCTTTTTGTTTCCAATCATGGTGAAATACTCTTATGCTAGGCAGCGGAGGCTGCGATAATTGTTTATGTTTACAATATTGGAGCTGCGTCTTATTACTAAAGTGTGTTTATATTATGCAGCTGGGCTGTGACCAAAAAGTGTCAAATAGCCTTTGATAGCTAGTGGAGGCTGCGATGCTTGTTTATATTATGTAGCTGTAACAAATATTATTGTTTACAATATTGGGTCTGCTCTTGAGTTAGCAATAAGTGTCCGTTATTCTTATGATACTTATGGCTCAAGAGTTTTTTTACATTAAGGAAGATTGTAAGCCTTTAGTGTCGACTGTAGTTCTTGGAAATGCAGCTAATGGTATGGTGTCAGCTGACGCTGTGAGAAGTGATGCTGATGGCATAACTCCTCCCCTCTTAGAGTCTGAATTCTCCTGAATTCTTTCCAAATTAATATTAATATTTTGCCTTTTGGATCTTAAGTATACATAAATAATAAAACATATAAAAATGATTAAAAGTATTAATATAATGCCATTTGTTACTTTTCTTTCATATTTTAGTTCTGAGATTTCTTTTAAATTTTCAAAATTTTTTATTGTTAAATGATCAAAATTAATAGTGTTTTTGTAAGTTTGATTTAATAGTTCTGTGGGATAAAAAAATTTGTCGTAAAATTCTATTTTTTCATTGGAAAATGTTTCTTTTAAAATTTGAATTTTGCAATTTCCAAATTGTATGAGATTATTTCCATTTAATGTAATATTTCTTTTGTCGCAATTTTGATATAACTTTTCTTTTCTGGCATTTTTTATTATTATTGTGTCATCATCTATCTTTTCAATACTAGTGATATTATTAAATATAAATTTACAGCTGTTGGTAAGAGTGCAACTTTTACTTGATTTAAGTTCCTTTAAAATTGTATTTGGTTTATATTCCAATATTTTATTGTTAACTTCTATAATTAATAAATTTTCTTGATCAATTTGGATATACTCTGTGTTTGGCATTGGCATAAGTAACTTAACATCTACATTTATATAATTTTTTGGAATTTTTATTGCTATTATTATGCAATTATTTTTATATTTCAAAATACCCATACGAATTAATTTTAATTTATAAAAATCAATGTCAAATTTGTTTATTTCTTCTTCTGATAAAATTTCTGGTAAAATTATATTATTCTTTGCAGAGGCAATATTCTCCTGAATATAATTTACTTTGTATTCGATATTTTTTAATTTCTGCATTTGATCATTATATAAGATTTTCATTATGATTTCTTTATTTTGGTTATTTATATTTGTCAGTGTTTCATTAATGATTCTTCGGTCATGCTTAATCGTTTCTGCTAAACTATGTATTGTGTCGTTAAAATGTGAATTTATGATTATTTGTTGGTTCATGTTGTTTATGATGTTATGGTTATTTTGGTCGGTTATATCAAGGTGTTTTAAGATATCTGTCCTATCTTCATCGTCCATCAGTCCGAATAGCCATTTGTATGCTGTACCTGCTATATTTATAAGTCCCCTTTTATTTCTGCTAAAAGGTGTAATGGATTTAATCTTGGCCTTAATTAATTTAATTTCTCTTAATAAATCCTCTTTATGTGCAATTTCGGTTGTTCTTATGTTTGTTTCTATTTGTTTTAAAATATCATTAAGTGGGTCAATATTAATAATGTGTAGTATAATTATTGTTTCGTTTACTATTTCGGTTTCCTGAATCTGTATGGGTGCATATCCTGCACTAACTAATATCGGTTCCATTTGCAATCTTGCTTGTACTGTATTAGGCCTGATTATAATGATGGCTAGCATGATTAACATCTGGGAAATAAGTAAAAGAGAAAAAAATCTTTATCATATCTGCTATCAACAAAAAAAATTTTTTTTTATTATTATTCATTAGGTTTGTTAATTTCCTGATTTAACGGTCTTTTAATGTTACTTGGATGAATGTTTTCTAACTCTGCATATCTAAAATAAGGCTCATCCTTATGTCTGACTCTTTATAATTTTTAATTGGACCTTCCTGTCTTTGTTCTTTGTATTCTTCCCTTGTATTATTTATTTTGTTTATAGTCATTTTTTTACATTCCTCAATAGTCCTTTTCAATTTATTTGCATCTTCTGTATCTTTAGCATGATTCGGTGTACATTTTATTGTTGAATGATAACGTTTGTTGTACGCTATTATTGCTAATTGAATTTTAGATTCAATGGAAAGTTCATTATTATCTATTCCTGTTATTATTTCAATTAATGTGGAATGTAATCTTTCAATATCAGCATTTCCTGTATGGGAATTTGGTTTTGTATAATGTATTTCAATATCTTCCTTGTTTAAAAACTGTATTATATGTTCTGATCTAAATTCATTATCCATTATTATTTTCTGTGGTTTATTAAATTTTGCAAAATGTTCTATCATAATTTGCATCTTTGTTCGCCAATTTCTATCCGTAATGTTATAAGCAACTGCAAATTTTGTAAGTTTATCTATGATTGTAACAAAAGACTTGTGTTTTATATGAAATATATCTAAGTGTATAATTTGATTTTTACTATTTGGTGTTTCTGTAAGTTGAAATTTTGGTTTAATCGGTTTTCTATCATACTTAATCTCTTTACACTTTCTGCAATTTGCTATTATTAACTGAATATGTTCCCTTAATTTTGGAAAATAGATTTTGTCTTTTAGTGAATTGAACGTTTCATTTATACCACTGTGTAATGAATCTTTTGAATGGTAAATTGAAATTTGTTTATGTAATTCTTCCTCCGTTGAAATTTCTTGAGCTCGTTTTGTACATTTGAAAAATTTTATATTTTCACAGTGAGAAAAAATTTTAATTAATATACATTGTATTTTATGATATTCTGAGTCTGGTACTTCTGAAAAAATTCCTACTGTTCCTTTCTCTATATTATTTTGTAGTTTTATTTCAATTTCATTTTCTGTGTCTGCTGGGTTTACTTCAATTATTTTTCTTCCATTGTGTATATTAATATTATCTGTTGCTGAATAGGTAATTATTATCTGAGTTTTATATTTATTAACAATGTCATCTTTTATATAATAATGAATTAATTCTTCTTCATCTGCTGAATGCTGTGTATTTGTTAAATCAAAATTTGATTCTTCGTTATTTTGTGCATTAATTAACTGTGCTGCTTCCTGTCTGCTCAAAAAATCTGCTACTTTATTGTCTTTACCTTTTAAGTATATAATATCATAATCAAACTCCTGTAGTTTTAAAATCCATCTTTGATGTCTAGCTGTCATTTCTTTTCCTTTGTATTTTGAATTTAAGTATTTTATAGGGGCATGATCGGTTATAATTTGAAATTTATTTCCAATCAAATAGTGTTTAAAATAATTTACTGCATGTATAATAGACAAAAATTCTTTATCAATTGTGCTATAATTTTTCTCATGTTTATTAAGTGTTCTCGAAACATAAGCAATTGGTTGTCCTTGTTGAGATAAAACTGCACCTATGGCGAAATCACTGGCATCTGTAGTAATTGTAAATGGTTTGTCAAATTCTGGATATTTTAATATTGGATGTGAACTTATGAGCGCTTTAAGATTTTCAAATGCATCTATAAATTGTGGATCATTTGTATTAATTGATACACCTTTTTGTAAATATCTTATCATTGGGTAAGCTATTTTGGAATAGTCTTTGATAAATTTTCTATAAAATCCTGTCATACCTAAAAATCCTTTTAATTGTTTTTCAGTTTTTGGTAATGGAATTTCTTTTATTGCTTCTATTTTTTTTGGATTTGGTTTGAACCCTTCTTTTGTAAGAATATGTCCCAAATATTCTGTATGTTTCTTCATAAATGAGCATTTATCTGGTTGTATTTTCAAATTATGATTTCTAAGTACTTTAAAAATTTTTTCTAAAGCAATCTTGTGTTCTTCGAGTGTTGTTGAAAATATTAGAATATCATCAAGATATACTAAACAAATTTTGTTTATATAATCCCTCAAAATATCATTCATTAAACGTTGGAATGTAGCTGGAGCATTTTTTAACCCGAATGGCATTCTAACATATTCATATAATCCCATTGGTGTTATGAAAGCAGTTTTTTCAATATCTTCTTCTGCCATTAGTATTTGGTGATAACCTTTCGCTAAATCAAGGGTAGAAAAATATTGGGCTTTTCCAAGTTTATCTAATACAGCGTCCATAATAGGTATTGGATACTTATCTGGAACGGTTACTTGGTTTAGCCGCCTATAGTCTACACAGATACGATATTTTTGAATTCCTGAATTGTCCATTTTTTTCTTAATAACACATATAGGAGAGCTATATTTGCTTTTACTTTTTCTTATTATTCCACTTTTTTCCATTTCAATTATTTGCTTCCTTACTTCATCTTCATATTTTGGAGAAACCCTATAGAGTTTTGAATTTATGGGCTGATCTGTTATGGTTTTAATATTATGCACTATTGTTTTAGTATTAGTTAACTGATCCCCTTCTTTAAAATATAACTTTTCATATTTTTTCGTAAGATTTTTTATTATCTGAACTTCTTCAGTATTGAGCTCTTCTAGCTTAAAGTCATCAATTTCACCTACTTCCATTACACAAACATCTTCTGATAATTTGGAAAGGAACGGAATTTCGACTCCATTGCAAAGCTTAACCATTTTGTTTTTAAAATCAATATTTTCAAAATTTGCTTGGATGAAGTCCATGCCCAATAGAAAGTCATATGATCTTTCCAGGGACATAGCCACCCATCTTATTCTTGCGCCCTCTGCATATTTAAATTCACTCGGTACTTTTGTTTTTACTAAATAGCTGTCACTTTTAATACTACCATTAATAGTGTAAATGGTTTTTGAAAATTTCTCAATTATTTTATACTTTGATTCATGTATATTTTTGGTGTTTAGTATACTTATAGTAGATCCAGTATCTACTAAGATTAGAAAGGTATCTCCCTCAATAGTTCCTTTAATGAAAACTTTTCTTTTGTCCGAGGCTAATTGGTAAAAAACTCTTCCTGCGTATTTTCATAATTTTGATCATTATTAATTTCCTCATTTATATTGTCTACACTCATTGCTTCTGGTTGTGGTTGCTGATTATTCTGATTTTGGCGAGTATTCTGACTTGTTTGTCTCATGTTTTGGCTTTGTTGTTGTCTGTTAAAATTTTGGTTTTGTCTTACGTTCAGACTTTGTTGTTGTATGTTTTGTCTTTGGTAATTAGTATTTGCTTGCTTATTTTCGTTTAAATTTCTGTTGTTTGTGTCTTGTCTTAAGTTTTGGTTATTTTGTTCGTTGAATTGTCTGTTATTGTAATTCGATGAATAATTATTGTCTTTTTTAATAATAATTTTGATTTAAATTTCCAAAATTTAGACCAGCAAAATTAGAAAGTTCATTTCTTACATCTGATAAAGTTGTTTTATTCATTAAGGCAATTGCCATCGGACCACATGCTAATTCTTTAACTCTTTGAATTAATAATCCACTTAGAATATCAACAAGTCTACTATTATTTTCAAAGACCGAAAAATCAGTAATTTCTTCAACAAGTGTTCTTATTTTAATATCAAGATCTCTTACGCTTGTTACTCTCAGGTTATTGATCTTCCTAGTTAATCCCATCTGATCTATTCTTGGTCTATAATGATGTCTCAAACGATTTTTGCACTCCGTCCAATTTGTTGGTGGATTAATACTAAGTATAGTTCTAGCCTGACCTTGAATCTTGGTGTTAAATATGACAGTGAACACCTGGCTGTTGTCCTTGTATTCCTCCATTATCTGGTCCACTGCGGCCACGAATCCGTGTAGAGTTCCCTCCTGTCCATTGAATATCGGCAAGTACCTCGTCTCCTTCTCAATGCAGTTCCTTTGATTTGTGATTGGGTTTCTGACATCAGCTTCTCGAGAAAGTATTACATTTGTGAGCAGTTGGATGCACTGCTGCACTTCACTGATTTGTTGATTTGCCATTTTTGATTATTTTTTATTTTCTTTATCTATTTTTTTTTCGCTGTACAGTTTTTATTAATTGTTTCGTTATCTTGGATATTTATGTCCGAAGTTTCCACAATTATTTATCTGTACTTTATATTTTAATACAGCTTTTAATTGTTTCGTTGCTTGGATTTATATGTCCGAAGTTTCCGCAATTATTTATCTGTATTTACTATTGTAACACTCAATTTTTTTTTTATTTTGTTCACTTTTACAAGATTTCACAAAACTTTATTTTTCGTGTTACTCCGATTACCGGCTGCGCCAATTATGTACTTCTTTTTTAGATTAATACATGTTCTTTATTTGAGGCATAGAATACAACCGAGCGACTTATTCAATTCTAAGGGGTTTTTATATATTTCTTTTTGTTTCCAATCATGGTGAAATACTCTTATGCTAGGCAGCGGAGGCTGCGATAATTGTTTATGTTTACAATATTGGAGCTGCGTCTTATTACTAAAGTGTGTTTATATTATGCAGCTGGGCTGTGACCAAAAAGTGTCAAATAGCCTTTGATAGCTAGTGGAGGCTGCGATGCTTGTTTATATTATGTAGCTGTAACAAATATTATTGTTTACAATATTGGGTCTGCTCTTGAGTTAGCAATAAGTGTCCGTTATTCTTATGATACTTATGGCTCAAGAGTTTTTTTACATTAAGGAAGATTGTAAGCCTTTAGTGTCGACTGTAGTTCTTGGAAATGCAGCTAATGGTATGGTGTCAGCTGACGCTGTGAGAAGTGATGCTGATGGCATAACTCGCGTGACAGGCTTAAGTCGTTGAGGGAGTTGGGTATTCAAATAGAAGCGCTTTCGCCATTTCGCATGTCGACATGCGTGTCAAGGGACTGTTAACCGGGCAACATTTAGTGCACTTGCCATACAGGATATGCCGCTGAATTTTTACCGGAAGTCAGCCAAAAATCCATTTGCGAGCTGACAACACGAGCGGAGTGGGCCAAGGCTAAGCTTGGATTCATGTGTTTCGGCATTTGGCATTTGGATTTTTGTAGATTGTTGGATTTCCATTTGCCATGTGTTTAACTGCAGGACATGTCTGTGTTTATGTATATTATCCGATTCGATGTGCTGTAACTTAATTATTCGGCTGGCCAAACTTTGAGATGTTGTCTGCTGCCTGCCTGCTGCTCCTCCTGCTACGCTCTGCACTGGGCGTATTATAATTTAATAATTGGTTCATGTTCATTTGCTGGGAAGCTGCAGCTTCCTTCCGACTAATGAGCACATGCCTAAGTGCATACAGCATATGTGCTCATATATCTAGAAATTGGTTAAATGAAAATCCGTTATTCAATCTACAAGCCCTGTCCAATTACGTTCAGCTCGTGTTTTGTGTTTGTGCCAAATTACTTGGCCTATTGATTTTATCGCATTTGTGTACTCCAAGGATTGTTGCTCTGTGATTTCGACATGGCCAACAACTAGAAATTAATTGGATAATTTTCGAATAAACTTAGCAAGAGTTCTCTCAAGCTTAGCTCGAACAAGTGTTAGAGGGCTTTATTTGATTAAGAGCAAACGATGTTTGCTGCATTAATTAACTTGTTTTATATAGTGAAAATGTGTTTTGCAATAATTCACATAATTTTGTATTTAAATTGTAAACAAATATTTGTTGTTTGTTGAAAGTATCTGAATATTTCTATATACATAATTATTTACTATTAATTGCAAATATTTTAATATATAAAAAAAATATCAATAAATTTATATGCACTTATAAATATAAATTAATTTAAATCTAGCTCACACATATTAATTTACCAATAATATTTCTGTTTACAGATTCCAATAACTATGAACTTTAATTAAATGCCTAATTTATTGCATGACTACAACTAATTAATGCAATTAATGTTAATTAAGCACGCTTTAAAGCTTAAATAATTTTAAACAATTTGCCAATTAAATATACATTCAGATAAAAAAAAATGTATAGAAATGTAAATGAAACCCAATTTATTTTGCATTATTTGGTGTCATGAAAAATCATTTACAGCTGTCAGAGACACAGACAGCAGCGGATATTTTGTCATTTATTTTGCCACTCTGCGGTTAATTAAACAGTGATGCAATAAAAATTGGTCTATGAATATAAATTGAATTAATCATAAGTCCGGCACAGTGAAAGAGATATGTTAATTTTAAGCTGTTTAAATAGAGTTGTTAAAGGAGCTCGAGAACATTCTTTTTTTTTGTATGTTGTCAGCCAAGGCAAACGGCAAAATATCCGCAAAATGTGAAATAACAAGCCAATCATTGGACTCAACTGAACAGACTTGCTGCTGCTGCTGCTGCTACTTCCTGCTCTGCTTTTGCCAACCGCGAGCCACACTGGAGGCAGCTGCTCTTTGGTCTGACTGACTGTAAATACCGGAAGTGTTGGCACTGGCCTGAACTGAACTGAACAGCAGCCAGCCAAGTGCAGTCGAGATCTATCTATATGATGTCGTTGCTGATGCTAATAATGACCCTTCCGACTAATGCTCTTTAGCTTCAGCTTACACAGAGTCTTTCATGTTTGCCAACGCTGATGAGGCTGCTCATTTGTCAGAAATGTCAGCTCCAACTGCCCATAAATGTTATTTCCCTTTGACTCTCCACACTATATATAAATTCTAGTCAATTTGAAGTTAGCCATCATTATATTTTAAGCGTTGCATATCTGTATATATACACAATATATATTCAGTAATATATATATTCAGCTTGTCACGCACATTGAAATTATTTTGCATCAATGTAAACACTGACACTTCCCAAACAAACAAATACATTTTGTGCCAATATTATAATTTCAAACAAACTAAATAAAGCCATTGTTAAATACAATTTACTAATTAAATGCAGAATTTGCAAGCATTTGTTTAATAGGCTCAACATTATGCAGCACATGGATTTATTTTCATTCATTGCTGGCGTCAAAAACTGACAAATTCAACCAACATTGGCTAATGAATAATTCACATTAATATTGTTTTTTAAAATGTTTCAAATCAGTGGGACTCATTTGTCACGTCTGTATGGCTAACTAATTTTCATTCACTTCGCTCATTCTACTCAGAAAGAAACAGAAAAAAAAACACACACACACACACGCTTTTAATCTGAGCAGGAGAATTATTTTTGTTTCGTTTCTCTCTTCGTCTGACAGTTTTTCGTTGAGCATTTACCGTTATCTTTTTTTAAGGAGACTTATTTCGAGAGTAATAAGATAGACGCTCTTACTTACTTACTTATTTGGAGATGGAAATCTCAAGCACAGATCGTTGCTGCCTGAGCAGGAGAGATTTCGTTGAGAAGAGTTAGGAAGTGTTACAGTGTTGGTTTGTTTTTTAAAACGTGAATGAGGGCTACTTATTTACCCTTAACGGTTTCGTGCGAGCTCTGCACAATTTACACTCAATTTCGGATGGTTGAATTCATATTTTGACGAGTTTTCCTCATAGGTAATATATCATATTGCTTTTGATTCACAGACCTTAATTTCCATAAAAATATGTATATATTAACAAAAGAATTCGAGGGCATTTTTAATATGGTAATTCAACACAAATTATATCCGTCTTACTTTTTTTTTTTTTTTTTTTTTAATTTTAATCTGTTTTCATAAACATATTTCCATAAATTCCCAAATTCTACATTTTCATCTCAAGTCTTCGACTCTGCTGCAACCTCTAAGCTCAAGTCTACTTTCTCATATATATATTTTAAATAATTCTCGTCTAGCTTTGCTGCAAAGTTTAGTTGGCTTGTTTTTCGGGTAACATTTTTTTTTTTTTTTTTTTTTTTGCTATTTGTATTTTTCTTCTAGCTAACGCTAACGCTTTGGGCGTGTTTGGCTTGCAAATCTTTATTTAAATGCCGAAAATGTCTGGGCCACAAAAGTTGCCACAGCAAATTATAGTAATCAATTTGAAATTCTTGTCGAGTTTTCTAACTTTGGCTTTGGGTCAAAAGCATTCAACACACACACACGCACACACACACACATACACTCACACATACTCCGGCTATTTTGGCCATGGGACCAACATGGGGGAATTGTCTCAATGAAACTTCGAACGGACGACGGTAAGGCAAAACTTTCAAGTGCTCGCTTAAAATTTATAAATTTTTGTCGATTCTATTATGAGCTTGTGGCAATTTAATTCATGTTTCAAAATCTTGATGTATACATATTCATTTTCATGTATATGAATTAGCATTGTGTATTTAAACGTTTTCTGGCCAAAAACTCTTGCCAAGCTCAAGTTTATATAACGCCCCGATTCAACTTTGATTGCCTCAACTTTTAACTGTTAACCGAAACCAGTTGAAACTTTCGCTCAAGTTTTTTTATCTTCTCGCTTGGTAAAAATAAATTGCTTTCAATTTTTTGCAGTAACTTTCTATGGCACGCATTTGCTCAGCTTCTGTATGGCTCATATGTCATGTGGCGGACCAGAACGTGGACAAATAGATGCAGCAAGCTGAAAATGCTGGAATTGTTGTTCTTGTAGTCTACTATAATTTATTAAATGCCTTCGCTTTCCCTTTTGCATTTGCAGTCCTTTGTACGAGAGCGTGTGCTCATGTTTTTAATCCTTTGGAATTTCACATGTCACTCAGATAACGTCGCACAGACGCAAATGCAAATGGAGAAGAAGCTTAAGATATTTGAAACTCAGTTAAACCAAATTTCTGCTGCTCAAGTCAGCAGAACTGTCACGAAGAGTGAAGCTCGAAGAGGCTGTTATAAATTGGCAAACTGCATTTGCAGAACTGGTTTAAAGGCAGTTGAGACTTTATTAATTTGTATATGATAATTATTCTATGACTAATTTTATACTCTTTTTCAACTAAATAGATTTTGAACAATCTCTCATCTCAGCTCATTTCGATAAGCCCTAAATTTGCACTTATTCATCTCAGCCTTTTTAATCAGACTACTTAATGATATTTATTGCATTGCAACGGTTTATAGGTCAGTCAGCAATTTGTTTTTAATGCATTTTTAATTGTGTGTGTCTCTGTTTGCTAGTGTGTGTGTGTGTGTAAAGAGAAAATAAAATACGTTTCTTTCGCTACTTTGTAACGAGGCCGTCGCCTGAGGTGATCCTTTTATTTTTATTTTTTTTTTTTGCTCTCCTCTGACTACTTAATGATGACTGCATTTTCTTTGCCGTTTATTCTCGACAGGATTAACTGCAAAAATTATTATTCAGCTGCAAACATTGTAAGAGAATTTTATATTGGCCGGCACAGAGAAACGGTTTTCGTGTGCTCACCTCTTTTTTTTTGTTAACTGTAATTTATATCACTCTTACACTTGTCTCTTTGAGTCTTTTATTTCATTTTGAGCTTTCCTCAGCACTGCCACAAAAAATGCTTCCGCCCCAACACTAATTAGCTCTGCTCCGCTAAGGTCAGCGGCAATTGCCGTTAACGTCACTTCCGCTTACATCACTTCCGCCTGTTAAAGTAGCAAACTATTCGCCCAATGCTGAATGCAATACAACTACAGCTACACTATTTGCCTGGACAATTCTCATCAGCTGTGCCACATTGAAAGTTGACTGTGAAAAAAAAAGTAGAAGAGAAAAGAAAACTATTTTATGAAATACGCCGAGGCGCAAAGTGTGCAACTACTCGAGCAGTCGCGTTTGGCCATTTGGCATTGCTGCTGCCGCAATAACAACACATAAATCTAGCAACAGCTGTCAAGCACAGAAAGTAAAGAAAGAACAGAACAGCAACTTGAATGCCTGGCCAACGAATGAAAATAATAATACAAATAGAAACATTGGCTGAATAAAGTCTAGCTTGGGGACATTGCGTATTCACACTCTGATCAAAATGTATTCAATATCAAGAGTAAGCTGAAAATTGGGTTCATAAGCCAAGCCTAAATATACCAAAGAAATTTCATTTTATATAAAATATTAAACCATTTTTTTTTAAATTTTATATTTTATTTTTTTATAAAACTACATTCAATATATTCTATATTTTTACGCCTTTTTTCCCTCAGCTCTTACACTGTCCATCGATTCACATTAAGAGCACAGGTAGAACAAGCCTTTTAATTGACGCCTACAAAGTAGAGAGAATTAGCTGCCTTCAACAATGTGATGTTGGCCAAAAAAAATATATCATTCCTGTGGCAGCTTTGGCTTTTACAAAAAATAAAAGAGAGAGTGAGAGAGAGATAGAAGAAGAAAAGTATAAAAGCTGACCCGACCGCACTGTCACGTGCCACAGGGAGAGACATGCTAAAAGCTGAAGCATGACAAAGTTCCGGATTACTAAGTAGAGCAGGGACATGGCGCCTAGTGTCGCACTAAATGGAAAGTCAAGAAATGAGAGAGCAGCTTAAGGATGCCCCGCAAAGGTCGTAAAGCCGACTTCCCCCCCTGACAGCCGGCAAACCGGTGCAAAATTCGAATGTGTGCATCATGTTGCAGGCAGCACAATGTTGCACTCTTTTTATTCGAGGGCAGCGCTTCGAGTAATTGAATCTTGATGAATTCTTTTCATTACTCGACTCGTTGCTTAAATATCAGCTTCACCTGCTCAAAATTATGCATTTTTTTTTACAGCTGCACTAAAAAATTTGTCATTAAAAAAAAAACTTTGCATTAATGCCAATGGCATAAAATTCCGTGTTTAACTACTCTTGTTTAACTAGCTGGGATAAACTAATAAGATAATCTTTAATAATTGTTTCTTTTTTTTTTATTGTTTATACTTTTAGTTTTTAGCTAAATGTATGCCCTTTAGTATAAAATATAATATTAGAATATAAAAATCCATATCAGCTTTGTTTATAGAGATTTGGGTATATAGTTTAACGTCTAATTAAGCATGATGTTATTTTGGCAATAGCGCCCTTGGCAATTGCGGGACATTCTTAAGTACAGTGATGAAGAAAATTATTGGCACAGCTTGCTTTTAATTTTAATTCTAATTTTTATTTATATTTTTTGGCGAGTTTTCTTTTGTTATTTAATTTTATTTATTATTTATGCTACGTTTAAGATTAAAAAGCTATTTTTTATTTCATTTAATAATAATCTATTCAATAGAATTTTATTTTTTGTTGTATGAAAAATGTTTTAAAAAGACTTAAATATTTGCCATAAAATTTGAAAGTCATGCTGTGCCGATAATTATGTTTGTCACTGTAGTTATTGCTGAAATTTCTTCTACGAGGCGGTATTACTAGCTGAGTGGAAAACTAATATACATAAATTATACAAATTATTTGCATAGCCTAATGTAAGACAGATCATGATCAAATTGCATTCATAAATTAATATTATCACTGATATGGTATTATTGATAATTCAAGCAACGTATAGTTATCGATATTAATATCACACTAGTTTACCACATGTCATATATTACATACATTGCAAATACAACTTTTGCTATATGCATATTAATTTAATTTAAGCTCGCATCTTAGCACGTTTTTTTTTCTTTCTTATACGATTTTCCTTCTTTCTTCACATTGCACCATTGTACAGTAATTTTATTAACACTTCCATTGTGTCGACCACAAAATTGGGGCAATCCGACAGAAAGTGCAAAAAAAAAAAGAAAGAAATAAATGTCTGAAAAGAATTTATTTTCTCAATGCGAACAAAAGACAATCAGACAAAGTTTTTTTTTTCTTTTTTGTTGTTATTTGCTTTCAACGCTTGGCCCAAGGACATTAAAAAGTTAAGAGGTCTGCAAAAGTTGTTGTTTGTCTTCGCGGCGCCTTTTCATGAGCCGAGTGTGCAAAAACAATGAACGAAACGAACATCGTTATGAATTATAATAAAACATAATTATGAAATTAGCATTTCTCGAACAGGAGTTGACGAAATTCGTTTCATGAGTGCGTTGAACTTCCATTGAAGCTTTCAAATAAATTGCGTGGGAAGTCCCAAAAGGTCAGCTATATACCAGTCGCAAGTGGACATTGTCATCATCATCATCACCATCGTCATCATCGTCATCATCATCTTTGGCATCATCTTGGTATTTTGTGGCATTTTTACAGCTTCTTGCCAAAATAAAAAGTTGCTAAGCATTTCTGCTGCGCTTTATTTATTCATAAGTATTTATTTTTCACAAATATACAAAATTCTCTAAGTTGTCTGCCTTCACGGCAACATATTTTTCTAACTTTGTGCTTTTATTTATTTATTTTTTTTTTTTCACGCTAGCAAAACATGTCAAATCTGTTAAGGCGTCAGCTGCGTGAGGCGAATACATTAAAGCAACTTCACAGTTTGTGGGCGTCGAAATCAATTATCATGCTTTTATGCTTCTGAATATGTAAATATAATTTTAAAACAATTTAAGTGAAGTAAATGATGGGAGGTAAGACTAGCCGTCGCAAGCTTCAGCCATGCGCAGAAATAATTGTAGATATAGCCACGTGCACACATAAGGACGTCGTCAGAACAGAGAAGACCTGAGCATTAGAATGGTTCTTCAAGGCAGCTGCCTGAAAGCTTTCAATTTGGCAAATAAGTTATTAAGTAACTGCGGTTTCAGATGTATTATATTCGTGAATTATTCGCAGTTTAAAAATGTTATTTAAATTTTTAGTTCAGTAAGTAGATAATGAGTTGTTAGTGAGCTAAGCTAATCCAAATTTTCTTTCCACACTTTTATATAATTCCTTTTTAAATTATATTTTTTTAATAAATAAATTTAATATTTTAAAGCATACGCTGATAATTAATAATAAATAGGAAATAAATTTAATTTAATAAAATATTTGTTGTTTGTTAATTTTAATATCAATAACGACAAAAATTCCAAAAATATTAATTTGAAACATTTTAAAATATTTAAAAGCATATATAAATAATTAAATTACATTAAATTAATTAATTTACAACTAATGAGCAGTTTCAATTATATTTACAATATATTCTTGCTTTATCAATGCTTTAAATTTCACAAACTTAAATTAAATAAATATTTAAAAGCCATTTTTAGCAATTGAATAGTTTGCCATGAAAAATGAAAAATCTCTAGATTAATAATGCAAATAGTGTTTTGAGCAGCGTTTCGCAAACAAAACAAAAACAGTTTGATTATAACGGTTGTATAAAAATGAAAATACGCTACGTTCAACATGAATTATACATATGTATATTTTGTAATTTTCAATGTGGAGCAGCAGCCGTATAAAAGGGGGAAGTCGCGTGACATAATTGCAATTACAAAACATTTGCAGCCATTAAAATGCAATTTTGTGTAGTTTATTGCATTATACTCTGGGGCCATTAAACTCATTACAAATTGACGCTGCCCAACTGGTTTGTCGTAGCCATATTACGTTGCCATTATAAGAGCAGTTGCCGCTCAACTCACCTCTCACCCACATCCTTCTCTCTCTCCCTCTCTCTCTCTCTCTATTTCTCTCTCAACTAACCGCCTGATGTCCCGTAGACGTGTGCTTATTAAATTTCAATTTAGATGTGGGCTCCAAATGGCAACTGTGTGACTTCTCTGCACAAAGAATCAGATTAACTGACAGGATGCCAATTTGCTTTCCATTCTTTTTCCTTTGCTCTTCCTCTCTCTCTCTCTCTCTCACACACACACACACGCACATCCGTTATTCAGTTCTCTTTACTGCAGTTGTCTTATCCTTGACGCAATTTGTCTTTACGTGCTCTGTCCGTGGTTTTGGCTTCAAGTCTCTTTGGCTATTTATGCTATATGGATTTACGGCTATTACATTTATTAGCTTAAAGAACTAGCTTTAACTAGCTTTAACAAAAAAAAATCACAATTTATATCTGCATTTTTATTTTGTAACTCTTTTCCTTTCCAAGTCCAACTAAAATTGTAGTCAAAAATTCCAATTTGCTGCAATTTGCAAAATTCTTTGATTTATGTTTCCTGTCAGCTCGATTTTAGCGCTAGCTAGCACCCCATTGATGGACACTTTGCAGCTCAATTATGATTTGATGGGCTTTGCGCTCGAGTGCCACACATGACACTCTCCACTCTACAGAGCAGCTCAAATTGCCAAACACTGGTTGACTGCCTCTTCTGTGCATTCAGATTCAATTCGTATCATGCTGAGAGTGCTCTAAAAGCCTTGTTTAGCCTCTTGTGCGTATAGCTGGGCAGTCGGGCTTAACAGCTAAAAAGTGATGAGAAATGTGGATTGTTGGCTTTATTATGCAATTTCAATAGTTTAGTTTAGTTGGCAATGTTTTAGACAATAATAATCAGCTACTCAAATACCCCTTTCTTTGAGTGAATCTAAAAATCTACATCCAATGCAATTGCACAAAGTGATCCAATTTGTCGTTTGGCTTTTTGATTGAGTATTTTATCATCACTTTTGCGAAAAGTACAGCGTTTTGTTCAGCTTTATAGAAAGCTTTCAATATTTTGATTTACTTACAATTTGATATTGTTTTCGCTTTATTTCTCCTTGGCGCTTGTCTTTTGTTTATTTTTAAAACGTTTCCCATTTGCTGTTATCAGGTTGCAGCTTGTTTGCCTTCACTTTGCTTCAACTGTGCACCGTTTGTGTTTGTGTTTGGGAGGGGATCTAAAATCAATTGCATTTGTGCTCAACATATTTTCCATCCATCTCTTCCATTTTGCGTTTGTTGACTTAGGTATCCGCTGCTGCTTAAAGCTGCTATTTGTGAGAATCAAATATTTCGTGTCTACTGTTACTCTAAATAAATATATAATGGAATAAAAAGCTTGTACTTTTGTTTAACTCCAAAAAAAAACGTAAGAAATTGAAATTGTGCTGAAAATTTGATCTTCATCAATTCTCTTTGTTGTCATTTGAGTCAATAAATTAGAAATTCAACTTGTTCTCAGTTGAGAACTCGAATTATTTCTCATTCAATTTTAATTATTTTATTGCTATGCTCAAAGTCAAATTCTTTTTCTGCTGTCAGTGTGTGTACTTTCCGTTATTCCATTTTTAGTTGCCTTCTCTTCCACTCAGGTAACAGCGATCGTGCCCGAAGGGCCTGTATAGCCATCTCACTCTTACTCAGCAGCATTAGAAATGACATTTTGAAACAGCTAGTTTTATCTCCGTCTCGCTCTCTCTCTCGCTCACGGGGTGGGAATTGGCAAATACAAGCAAGGCAAACTCACACGGATAACATTTTACAACCAATCACAAACAAATTTAACATAGTTATGAAATCGTAATTATCAATAACAGTGGCAGAGCCACAACAGACTGTTATTAATTAGTTCTGTTAAGTATGAAAAGTTATTAAATGTAATTAATAATTAGAAATTAAAATTAAAATTTTAATAGTTGGTAATTAAAAAAAATTATTATCAATAATTAACTTTGCAATGTAATGGAGAGCTCATATACACAATAGGTGTACATATGTATATGCAATAATAATATAATTAACATGTAAGTGTATAACTTTACATGCCTTCTACTTATCTTTAAAATATAGAATATTAAATGCACTACTAAAGTTCTTACTTTAGAAAACATGAATAAAAATTCGTATTAATTCTTTAGCGTTCTTAATTTACTTTTTATAGCGAATAGTTCGATGTATGTTCAGAGCTAGTGGTGCACTGGAAAAGGGTTATCAAGTAAGTGTCAGATTTCAATTAATATTTTCAAGTTAAATAAAATAAGTTTATGTGAATTTTGCCAACAGATGTTCCTACATACATTAGGCTGCGCCAGAGAAACGTATAAAAGAACTAAAGTCGACGCATTCTATTCAGTCACAAAATTGAAATGCAGCAGTTTATGGGTCTATTGTTCGTCGTACTGGCTCTATGGGTCTACTCGGCCGAAAATGCCGAAAAGAACAGTGATTTTGCAAGACTGGAAGCCAGGGTAACGCCACAGTTTCTGACGTCCAGGCAACGAGCGCTCGGTGATTTGGTAATGAGTCCATCGAAGAACAGAGAAGAGGTGAAAACTCACTATAATTTGATCTAAGTGCAGATTAGCTTATAACTTTAATTACGATACAGATTGCTTTGTGGAAATTGCAGAAAAACTGCAAAGGAGTTGGCTCGAAATGCAATTTTGCCGAAGAGTGCTGCACTTTCCTCTGCCTGAGGCGCTTCAACGAATGCGTATTCTAGAAAAAAAAGTGACTTACCAAATAGTTAAAAATTTAGAATATAATCGTTTATGCTTTGGCAGTGCTTAGATAATTTCTTTTTATTATTCATTAATAATTTTATTGAAAAATGCATTAGGTCATATACTTTTATGCATAATCAAACAGAAACAAAAAGCCTCGCGGATTATTAATACCATTGTGAGAGCATCAAAATTCTATTATGTTATAGCCAAAGCATAAAAATGCGGCAATTTATATAAGAAGAAGCTTGTCCTGGTTTCGGTTATTGTCATCATCAGCATCATCAATCTTATGCATAAAATCCTCCAAGAGCCAGAATGCCAAGCAATTTACAAATTGACATTGAAGCGGCAGAATGGTGGCAAAATCAGCTGCCAAATATTGATGGCTTAGATTTTATGGATTAAAATAAATAATGTAAATAAATTTTTTTTTTATGATGGCAAGATGGGCAAAAAGAGCTAAGTAAGGTTAAAATTAAATAAATAAATTTTATTATATATATTTCTTTTTTCGTTGGGCTGTTGTTGTGTCCAGAGATCGGACTAGACCATTCATATGATGTTGGCATTCTCAGCTTGGCTTCTCGGTGACATTTGAGAATTGAAAAAAATTAAAGTAATTTCCCTAACATTTCAGTAGCCTTCAAAAAACAATAAACAAAAATGTTAACTTGCATTTGCATTTAAAGTAATGTTAAAGAAGTCAACTCCATTGCAAGCATATCCTGGTAGACTATAAATAATGAAACCGAATCAGAATAACAAGTGAAATTCCAGTGGTCAGAGAGAACATTGAGACACAGAATAGGAGGCCAATACAAATACTAACTGAATGCCAAGTTGTGGCCACATTTATTTTCGTCTGTTAAGTCAATAGCTGAGCCTTGGCTGCGTTCACCTGTCTAAATGCGTCTCTTTCTATTTTTTTTTGCTGGCCATCTTTGGCTGCTGCCCCAGGGTAGATAAGTAATTTCACTTGAGCTGCTTTGATGTGCACTCAATATTTACCTTACTTGAGTGGCCGTATTTGGGATAACAATTGGTTTTGTTATACGAATAGTAAGCAGAAATTAGCTATACAAAAATATATAGTTGGCTTTGCAAACAGTTCAATGTGCCTCAATAAAAAGCGAGTTTGAAGAATTTAGAAATTGGCTAAAAACTGAATCATGGCTTTAAAACCGACGCAATTTTATTGTCGACTTATTGCGCTACTAATCATTGGCTATGTAGTGCTGCAGATTTGCAGCTTTCACTTCAGTAAGTATTCAAATTGAATATATGCGATATTTATTTACGATAACTTATTCAGTGAGCTATCCGGGCATGAAGCAAGAGGAGAAATTGGTGCACGGTACAATTGACATATGTAAGTGGATAAATTTGTATTTTGATTAACAATCTCGTTAGCGTCTCTATAGAAAAAGTTGATTTTTGATCAAAACTCTCAGCTTTCAGTCCATTTGTCAAGGATTTCAACAATGCGCAGCTTATATTTAATGAAAGAAAATTTGGTCCACTGGAAAATAGCTCAATCGTTATTGTGATACAGGTAACTCATATATATATATATATATATATATACATATATACATAATACTTTGCCAACAGGTACACGAGGGAGCTAGTCACCTGCTGAAGTTGATAGAGAGACTTTCTCGTGCCAAGGGCATTTCTGAGGCATTGCTCATAGTCTCACATGATATCTATGATACAATCAATGAATATGTGCTAGACATTGACTTTTGTAAGGTGATGCAAATGTATTATCCACATTCCATACAAATGTATCCAAATCAATTTCCGGGCACCGATCCAAAGGACTGTCCTCGCAATATTTCGAAATTAAAGTAAGTCACAAAGAGATTTTACCTTTGTCGTTTATCTATCTCTCTATATATCTTTCAGCGCCATAATCAAGCATTGTAATAATGCACTCAATCCAGATCTGTACGGTCGCTATAGAGTTGCCGAATATACACAGAAGAAACATCATTGGTGGTGGATAGTGAATCGGGTTTTTCGTAAACTTAAAAAATTGAATAATTTTACTGGTTAGCAATTGCCATAGAAAAACTCTTTGATAATTATTATTATTACTTCTCTTTGTTTGCATTTAGGTTTAGTTTTATTTCTCGAGGAAGATTATATAGTGTCAGAAGATTTTTTGTATGTTCTGAAGAAAATGCAGGAAGTTGGCAAAAAGTTTTGTGCCGATTGCAACATCTTTAGTCTGGGTAACAATTTCAATGCTCTGATGCCTAACTCCAAACGAGATTCCAACGAATATTCCAAGGTGAGTTGAGAATCATAGTTGAACCTGCTATTCACATCTGGTTCTTCTCTAGGTTCAATACACAGCCTGGTCAAGTGAGCAGCATAATGTTGCAGTCGCCTTTAATGCAAGCACTTGGTCGGATATACATAGTTGTGCCGAAACCTTTTGCACATACGATGATTTTAATTGGGATAGATCCTTGGAACACGTAGCTGAAAAGTGCATGGAACGTAGCCTAAATGTGTTCGTAGTGAAGAAGTCTCGTGCTTATTCCACTCGAAATTGGTGAAAACAAAGTTTTATCTGATAATATTTCGAGCTAATATATAATTTTGTGCAGGTCCAAGCTGAACATAACTAAAATGGAGCAGGAGTTTAGTTTGGCCAGTTATCTTGGCCAGCTGTATCCGGCCACGCTGAAAATATCCAGTTCAATTCTCAAATCTTTAGCTAATCAGCCTAGCGAGATTATGAAAAGTGGAGATTGGAGCGATCCACGCGATCATTTGCTTTGTCTAAATTCAGCTTATGCATAGGAAAATATTTGTAATTTGAAGTTATTCTATAGGTAAATATTATAGATTTTCTATTCTATGTGTGAGTCATAGACAAATTTATCGAATTACTATACAATTTGATATAAATAACCCGATTTTAAGCAAAAGCGATGATGAAGAAATAATTGTAACGAATCTATATTGTAATATGATGCTGTTATTGATATATTCATAAACATGAAAGCAAAGAAATTGTAATTTAATAGGAATGCTACCATTAATTAATTAATATATACAAAATAAATAAATATAAATTTATAGATATAATTTTTCTGAACCCCTTGAACGTACGAAAATATCATATAAAATAGTATCCAAAGTATGTCTACTAAAACTTAAGCTCTAAAGACTACGTACTCTAAACTAAACGTACTATTCACATAATGTATAACATATCGAATGTGTTTACAGTTGCTGACACTGTAGCTTAGAACAAACCAGCCAACTATGCATACGAAAAGTTGACACTTCTTGATTTCAGTCTATGCATAATATGTGTATCAAACTTTCTCTTCGTATATATGCACATATGTGTATAACTGATGCAAACCAAATGGTGAACCTCGAATATGCTTTACTTTAAATTTGCATTTAAATGAATGCCGCAGAGCCTGAAGTTTTTCTACTCAGCTTGGGTATATCAGCATCTACATTACGAATTGACCCGCCAGAATAAATATTTGTTGAAATTTCATTTATCATTTTTTTTTCACTTTATTTTGTTGCTTATCTAGATTTTGCAATGATCTAAAATGCTTTAAAATATGAAATTTAGTTAGTTAAATGAAAAATCTTAAAACTTAAAATTGTAAATATATTTTTTTTTATACATATGTAAGTATAAATAAAAGAGAAGTAATAATGTAAATAAATAAAATAAAAAATCTATGATATAAAATAAAAAAAATAAATTAAGTACATAAAAAATATATATATATTATGAAGAAAATAAATTAAATGAATAATAAAAAAAAATAAATAAAATAAAGAAAATACATAAAATAAATAAAACAAACCAAATAAATTAAATTAAAAACAAATAAAATTATGAAAATACATAAACAGGTATATAAAATAAAAAATCAATAAAATGAATAAATAAATTAATTTAATAATTTTAATACAAAAAATTACATCAAAGAATTTAACCTGTAAATTTACAATGTATGTAAGTATATTTTTACCACAACTGTAAGTTGATAATTTATTGATTGCCATTTGGTTGAGCACTGTTGACGGGTTTAATTTATGGTTGCATTTATGTCGTTACATATTCTTTACAAATTAATTGCCAGTTGGTGAGCATAAGTGAATTTACGCCGAGCAATGCATAAAATAAAAAAAATAAATAAACAATAATGGCTTAAATTGAATTGAGTTTCAGTTTGTGTAATATAATTAATCTATTTGGGCATGTGGAAAATTAAGTTAAACAAAATGTGTTAAATTATGCAGTAAAACAACAAACAATTCAGTATTATATATAGAAAATTTAAAAATTATAAATATTTAATTTAATTTAATTTTGCAATTCACTTACACTTCCGAATCAATTCACAAATCTTCAAGTTTTTTGATACACAAATTTGATCTGCCATCCTTGAAGCACATTTCGTGACCCTGACACTGACAATGTGTGAAAATGTGCATGTGCTGCTGTGTCAGCATTTGGCAGTATTGGGGCGAATTCGGAATCCTTTAAAATTTGGCCAAAAGAATGCGAAGTGAAGCAAAGTTAGCCAGCAAATGAAAATGTCAGCGCAATGCCAGCTGTGGGAGGTGGCAAATGTGATGATTTTGCTGCTGGAACTTGGCTTAGGTTTATAAATGTTATACGCTCCACTTGGCTTGATTAGCCTTGCGTATATTCTTCAAGTGCCTGTGGCAAACGCTGCGTATGAGTTATTTATTATTTTACTTTCTCCTTGTTTGTTTTTTCTTGACAGCCGAGTGAAACTTTTGGCGGTTTATGACTTTGTATAAGCAGCTTGCTCTTAGGCAGCCTTAGCTACATTACGTAGCTCAGTTGAGCAAAGTTGAAGAAGCAAGTGCTTCAAATTGTCTTTCAATTGCAAATGGCCTACCACGGCGATGTCTGCATCAGGCTGAGTAAATAATTTATGAGACGCTTCCTCATTTTTAATTGTCTACCGCGCCAGCTATTTAATTGCACTTATCTCAATATTGATAGACCAAGGACATGTTATGGAGCCACTCTTTAAATGTCAGTGTCCTTTGCCTCTCCACGTCCCCCTCGCCCACTGTTTGCCCGTTGAATCTTTTGTGTAGCTATTTACTCAGTCAACTGTTCACGCATTCACTTTTGGCCTAGTGCTCCAGTTCTCGGGCGCATTCATTCAAACACGTACTCACTGTGCATTCATGCGTTTTATGACCCACTGGCGGCGAGGCAACGTTTGACTTTTGCACCGTGGCAAATGTGTTGTGCCCCACAAGGGCCCACAGAGTTGACCCAATGCTGCTAACCAATTGTTAACCTTGCCTGTGGGCCAGGTGAGTTTGTATACGATATATACGATATGTAAGTAAGTACATAGGTCAACCATGGCTTAATTATATTCTACTGTTAAGCTAGAGGAATGAATACTGAGCAACTTCTTTTGTTTTCATAGCGCATTTTCAGCTTTTGAGCTGCTTTGTCCATTGTGCGTTGTCTGAGCTTATTAAAACACCAAATGACAGCGCAAATAAAAGCAAAATATTAATAAATTCAATTAATGCAATTAAAATTTGAGCGCACGCGAGAGTTGATATAAGTTAATATGGATTAAAGTGGACATTAGAGAGTTAGCTAGAGAGTTGGCTCTGGTTTGACTTGCTTTAAGAGCTAATAATACTGCAGATTTATAAGTATATATTTTTTGAATATTGTATTATATTTATATACACTCTTGCATAAATTATTCACTTATGTTTCCCTAGTTTGCTGAAAGCTTAAGCATGGAATCGTCAGCGACAAACGCTGTTATAAGGGCTCAGTAGATTGAGGGTTCGTCATAAGACCCCTAAGGCTGTTGACTGTTTTACCCTCTTGCATATGTAAGTCTAAAAAAATAAAAAAATATTATTTTTTAATTAAGGCAAGTTAAGGAGAAAATGGAATGAAAGCCCAGTTAAACCCAGAATATTTTCACAGAATATTAAAAAAGCAGAGCATTAACAATTATTTTAAAATTAATTTCTGATTATATAATTAAATTTTAATGTATCTATTTATATTTATATATATATTTATTTATATTAAATTTTTTATTTGTACTATAAAAATTTAATAATAATATATTTTAATGTATGTCTAATAAGAAAATTAAATATCATTATATATATCTCTTTTCTGCAAGTAGAACATATTTAAATTAACTAATTGTATAAAACAACTTGGAGTAGAAGCGACGTGTTTTATCTGCGCCATGCATGCATATCCTTTGGCTTTGCCAAGCAGCGAAAAGACATACACGCAATTTGGCATAGCGGAAAATTGAAGGTATACATGTATACATATACATATATATTCAGAGAGATAGAGAGTTCGAGAACGGGAGAAAGACCTGCTCACTATTTGGTTTCGCCTTATATTTCAGCGCACGTATTTAACATAAATTGCTGAAGCTGGGATCAATATGCAGACTTATCATTCGTCAAGCAAAGCAGATGAAACCAAAGCGATACAAAAAATGCAAAGCCAGCAATCAAACCCACTGAGACACATTTGCGATACAAACACAGACGCATAATCAATGGCTACAAACTGCTGCGGATATACATATGTGAATTTGGTAGCTCTTCTCTTTTTTTTTTTTTACATTTCTGCATCATTAAGTAGCTGAGCATGTCGAGAATATGCTAATAACTGAGAAAACTGTTACCACAAAAGCTGGCAAACAAAAAAACAAAAAATTCAGTAGCAGCCTGCAAAGTCGAGTCAAGTATACAGCATGTGTGTGTGTATGTGGTAAATATTTTTATATTTTTATTTTTTTTTTTTTTTTTTTTGTATGGATGCGAATGTTATGAGCGTAAAGCTCTTGAGCGCTGTGCCGCCGCCTGCCACAGAGCATTTATATTGGAGTCTGTGCCAAGTTTATTTTTAGATGGTAAGCTTTAAAATAATTGTACTTAAGTATAATATAGATTGAATATATTTATGAAGATTCTGAGCTTGTCAAATTTTCGGCACTTATCGTATATATAATATATTTATTATTTACCATATTAAAATATACAAAATGATCGAGTGCAGAAGCGAAAATATGCCCTGATAGATTATAGTGTTAGAGGTAAATAATTTAGAGTATAAAGGTACACATAGTACATATACTAAGATCAATTATTAAGCGCAGGATTTGAATTGGATTTGTAAGAGCAGCATTTCATGCTGATGTTGGTAAAGCAGACATGTTGTTATTCCTAGGTTCGATCTCCTTACTCTCGCTTTCCTTAAGCTCGCTCTTCCTACGCTCGCTCTTCCTACGCTCGATCGTCGTAAGCTCATTCTTTCTATATTCGTTCAGCCTATGCACGTACTTCCTATGCTTGATCGTTATACATTTGCCCGTTTAAGTGTTCTCTCTGCCTATGTTAATTCTTCCTATACTTGCTTTCCCTATACTCGCTCTCCTTACACTCGCTCTATATAATATGCTCTCTCTGCTTATGCTCATTCTTCCTATGCTCGTTCTTCATATGCTCGTTCTTCCTATATACGCTTTGCCTATGCTTGCTCTATCTATGCCAGCTCTACCTATACTCACTCTGTCTATGTTCTCACTATGCGCGATCGTTCTATGTTCGCCTTTTATATGTTCCCTCTGCCCATGCTAGTTCTTCCTATGCTCGTTTTTCTTATACTTGCACTCCCTATACTCGTTCAGCCTATGCTCATATTTCCTATGCTCTTTCGTTCTATATGCTTCCTCTGCCTATGCTCGTTGTTCCTATGCTCGTTCTTCCTATGCTCGTTTTTCTTGCTCTGCCTATGCTGCCTATATTGCCCTTTGCCTACTTGCCATATGCTCGCCCCCTATAGGTTCGCTCACTAGTAAGCACTCACTGAATAAAGTCATTGTTAAATTAAAGCTCAAGGTGTTTGGATGATGATTATTGTGAAATGTATTTGTGAATGCCTGTGTGAAATGGATAATTAGCGAACCTCTATTGCTATTTAAATACATTTTATTATATATTATATTATATATAGCCATCAATATAGTCAATATAGAAATGTATAGTTCATTCATATATTTGACTTCATTTAGTTATTTAAAAAAAAAAAAAAAAAAAAAAAAACAACATTCGCATTACAAAAATCAAAATTGAGCAAAGGTACTTCAGGCAAGCCTCTCGCTGTCTCTCTGTCTCTGTCTTTGTCCCTCTCTTTCCCTCTACTTCCTGCGTATTTGTTCAGTCAGCCCAAAATGGCCAGCTGGCCATTTGGTGGTTACCATTTGACGCAATTTGCAATGGCAAAGTCGAACAAGAAAACAAAGCGAAATACGAAATGGACAGCAGAGATTGGAGCTCGTTGACTTGGCTTTCGACTGGGCTTGGCAGTCTTTTGTTTTGGCCAGTCAGAAAACATGTCGATTGACTGAAAGACCTACTAGACTACCCACCTTGGGCAGTACCAATTAGCATGGCTTTATGCCTTGGTCACAAACATGTCAGCGAGCGTTTGCAAACTCACGAAAACGTTGAAGATTGAGCCAATTGAGTTATGGCCATTTAAAATGATTTAATGTGTGCAGCGCGAGAAACTGAAAGAAACGAGCTAAAATCTTGATACTCTCTAAATAGAAGTGATTTCAGCTGGTCATTGAAGAGATTTGTTTCTGTTAAATTTGAAAATTGCAATTAAGTAAAAGAGAAGTTTAATATTTAGTGAGTTCATGGAAGAGGAAATATAAAATATAGCTGAGATTTGGAATATTATTTGTTATTCTTTAGCTATAAGTAGCTAGATAGGCTTCGAGATCGATGATCTGGAACTAGATTCTTGCTGTTTATCAAGAGTCTTTAAATACATCTCTTTTAGCTTCTCATCAGCTTTATGGCCCTTCCTTTACTTTCCATGTCAAACTCTACATGCATATACGTACATATGTATGACAATTTTCAACATCAAGCCGTAGCCTTAGTCTAGCAAAATCTCTTGTTGATTTGCTGACCTACATCGAGTGGAAGGAGTTAGCCATTTGATAGTTGGGCGCAAATTTGCTTGGCTCAAAGCACACATTTTTGCTTTTACCATAAAATTTCTTTAGCCAAAGCAAAGGCAAACTTCTGGTGGGAGATATTGTCTGTTGTCAATTGCCAATTGCAGTGGCGCATTTTTTTTTTTTTTTTTTTGCCCTTGGCAAATATCAATCGAGGAAAACTAACCAACACACACACACACACACAGTCAGATAACCCACTATGAGCGGGAGAGAAAAGCCAACGCATAAACTTGTGTTTAGAGCGAAATGTATTTGTTTGCACTTCGATTCACCAGTTGACATCTGTGTTTATTTATTTCTCTTTTGCTACCAACATCCCTGGGGCAGATCCGTGCAAACTTGAGCCGTCTATGGCAACCGAAAAATTTCATTAAAATGCAATTGAACTTTGGCAGCTTCCAGGAGAATTCAATTACTTTATGCTACGTGGCCCCACACGAGACGCGGGCGAGTGCACCAAACTTGCCACAATTCTCAAAATGTGTTCAGGCAAAAATGAATGATGGCCCTGTGTGTGGCAACTCCCATAGATCGTCGTATGTGACAGTCAGTAAAAGTTTTCGCCAGCTTAACTGCTGCGACTTAATGACTTTGAAGCTCCCACTCAGATAGTTCTTGGCTGCCTTAAGCAAGCGCGATGGGTTATAAAAGCGCAACAAAATGGTTAAGCAAGGAGCAAGACTAAATGAAGGTTTCCGAATACTTTTAATCTGTAAAGTAAAGAGAGGGAGATAGGGAGAGAGAAACATGGGAGAGACAGAAGTTAAGTTCATTCTTAAACTTCTTATCGCTGCATATTGAAAACGTATTTAGTAAAAATCGAACAGCAGCTCACATAATTGCACTCAAATAATTTTCAAATTGAATTTAAAAAGATATTCAATGGAAACGTGTTGGAAAGTCAACACAAAACATATAATTTTGCTATCCATGAGCAGCCTTGACTCCAGCTTGGCAGCTGCTTACGTGCTTGGCATAGCGAAGCACTCTGGAAAATCCTCCGGTTGAGTGCAGCAAAAGCTAAAGAGTTGTTCAACGAGCCAAAGAGAACAAAATGAAGGCATGCTTTCAGCCAACCTGTTTACTGCGCTCGGCTATGCTTAAGAGGAAACAAAGAAGTGTATCATAAAAGTTTTAATATTTTGTGGAAAGAGTCTCAATTCATCAGCAAGATAAAGAACCTTTGGGTTTGGCTTGGTTCAGAAATTCTTATCTACATATTTTTCGCCCATATAGTTTATTTAATAAACAACCAAAATCTGTAGCTATAATTTATGGGTCCAAGTTGAGTTTTGCTTTAATTAGGAAACGCCATTTGAGCTGCTCATGAATTCGTAAAAGGGGTTTCGGGCAACATTGGACTAGCGAGCAGCTACTTTAGATTAAAATTTAAATCAGAAACCAGGATGGGCCAATCAAAGGGCCAAGCATACGCACGATGGCACTGTTGACCTACCTTCAGGCTGTTTGCTTGAGTCAAAGTTGTAGACTATACGTGACTTTCTTAAGATAAACAATTTTCTTGTTTGCCTGCTGCTAAAATGGAGAGTAGAGAGAGTGAGAGAGAGAGGGACATGACACATCCTTGTCTTGTTTACGCCAGAGCTCACTGACACGACAGGATGTCCGCTGATGGCTCGGACACAAAGGCGGACTGAAATGTATCAAGGACAAAGCGACCATTGACAGCTGTCGGCCAAATGTTTTGCCAGAGATCATAACAAGCTGATAAACTTTGCCGACGACATACTAGTACACTCCACGACTTCACTACATTAGGCATTTAATGTTGCCGTTAAGTGTCCGAATGAAACTAAGTTGTTTGCCAGCGACAAAGTTGTTCAAAGCTCTTTGGAGTACTTCCGTGACAGTACACTGAGAAAACAAATTGGACAGGTTCCTGATGCCAACAAAGCCAAATTCTGAAATTCTTATGAAACTGGAGCATAAATCACGCAAGTCTTTGCCCAATTCGGATACGTTTAATATGCCTGCAACTCTCTCTCTCTCTCTCATTCTCCCTCTCCCGCTCTTTGGCTGAGAGAGATTTAAAAGCAATCAAAAGTTCAGCAAGCGGCTATAAAGTGCAGGCTCCGTCGGGACGAGCGTATCTTATGATTGCCAGCCACTCGAAGTTTGTAAAGGCAGCAGAAAAAAAAAGAGGTTGCATAAAGAAAAATTGCATACGGGATAAGACGAGTGCAGCAGTGAGAGCGAAAAAGAGGCTCACTGTATCTGCTAGACAGCCAATCCATAGCCGTAAAATGGGAAAAAGCTACAGAGAAAACCCCAAACATTTAACGCCAGCGAACAGCAGCAATTCAAAGGACGACAGCAGCCGGACTGCATGGTATGGAGTCACAATGGGGCTGCTGGACGGCATCACTCTGGCAACCGCAGCTTAATTGACATTTGATAAACGCACAACTCAGCGCAATGCTATTCGAGGAGTACCCCAGTTGGCTGACCGTACGGCCGGGACAATGGTGAGCGACGTCGAACGTTAATCACATCAACAATTGAGACAATGCGAAATGCTCACGGATTGTGCGATAGATAAATTGAAAGCGTAACTCCAGTCTGATTCATTTTCCAGGCACTGTGGCAGCTCTCTAGCGTAATTGTCAGACGATACTCGACCTCAATGCCGCGTGGCCAGTGTCAAATTTTAATGAGTTTAATGGTCTGGCTGCTGTAATGCAATAAAGTCAAACAAATTGACATTTTAATGGAGGCAAATGTTATTTTTTTAATGACATCAGTGATGTAAAAAAAAAAAAAAACATGCTTGTAGGGCATCTGCGTGGGAAGCGCTCTCGAAATATATAAATATACTTTAAATCATTTAAATAATAAATTTATTAGACTTGATTTGCAATTTGCATCCTATTGCTTAGTTAAATAATTTAACAAATATATTTCTTATATATATTTTTTTTAATTTTTTGGCTAAAATTATAAGTTAAGTGTTCGAATGCGATTCATCTCTCAATCAAAAATGATAAATTTGAAAACATTTATATTTTCTGCATATATGAACAAATAAATATAAGTAAAGTGATTCTGTATCGATTGCTTTGCTGTTGGCTTGGAGTAGTTATCTTGCAACTTAACAAACACAAATACATACAATCCAAATATATACAAAGACAACTATTTATATAAATTGACATGCAAATGTCACTTGCTGCACACGAAAAGTCGAACGAAAAAATATAAAAAAGAAAAGAAATGCAAGACAAATATGAAACAAAAAACAAAATCAAATACAATGCAAAAGCTGCGCTGCGAAATATTTATGGAAAAACAAACATTTTATATGTCAGTTGAAAGTTGTGTGCTCGTCAGTCAGATTGACTCTTATAGAGACTTACTCAGGCGAGCTTGAAGAGTGCGGACAACTTGAAGGTGATTTGATATAAATCTCGATGTTGACTTGTCTCTGCTCAACTTGGCGTTATATCGAATTAGTGCTGCACGAAGTGCGTCGTAAAAGTGTCTTAATTTATCTAAGAAGTCAAGCATAAAGTATTTAGCGATATGATTTATAAATATTTGCTTTTTTCCACGTATAAATATCATAGTTGAATGGAAGCTGAAAAATTAAATAAGGTGCTAGGAAATATGATGTTAATGAGATTGTCTTCTAGATATTTATTATTCAATATTTAAAATTTTGATAATTAATAATAATAAGAAATTAATATTTAATATATGAAATATTACAACTTTGTTTTTGATTAAAAAGGAAGTTTTTTTTTTTAATTTTAATTTTTAAACTATGCAAATTATATACCGAATTTAAGAAAAATTTTTTTTTTTAACATTTTCGCTTTTTTTATTTCGTTTATTCAAAATATTAAAAATTTAAATTTTAAATTATTTTGAAGTAGAAAAATTTTGAATTTAAATAAAATAAAAAAAAATAAAAAAATAGTCATTAAAATTTTTAAATATTCAATATTTAAAAATTATAAGTTTGTAAATAAATAAATAAAATAAAATAAATTAAAAATAAATAAATAAAAAAATAAAATAAATAAATAAAAATAAAATAAAATGATAATTATAATAATAATAATAAAATAAATAAAAAATAATCATAAAAAATAAGATAATTATTTAGCATAACAATATGCTAAATTTAATTAAAATTAAAATTTAAAATAAAAAAATTTATATATTCCTAAAATTTTAATATCACAAGTCAATCCACATTGTCTGGTCAATATTTGGATGTATACAGATTTGTATAATTTCTACAATAATTTAATAAATTGCAATTCAAACTGTTGCAATTTACTTCAACAATGCATACACTATATTACAATGATTTAAACGTGTTATGAAAACATTAATCTTATTGTTAAAGCGGTTTCTATGCTTTCAGGACACTATTTGCTAATTTCATGTGATGGCTTGAAGCAATTTAATTTAATTAACTCGCTTGCTCGTTCTCTCTCTTTCTCTCTCTCTCTCTCTCACTCACTCTCTCTCTCTTTGCTTTGACCACATAAAGCAAAAGAATTGGTACACAGACAACAATAGCAGAAGCATAGAATAAAGGCCGTGGGGTAATGGAAAGGCGAATATGAAAGGGCTGAATGAAGCGTATCTAAAGTGTAACTAAAGACAATAAAATAATATTTTATGATTGCTTTACACTATGCAGCGTGCAGGGACATAAAGCCGTCATCAAGTTAACAAAAGTTTTCGTTTGTTAGTTTTTTACGGTTTTTTTTTTTAGCATTTGCTGCCAACGGAAAAACAGTTTATGAAAGAAAGTTGTTCGCATAAATAATAATTATGAAATTGCCGTTGGCTTTGGTACGCCCAGGACTTGTCACAGTTGCGAATTTAAAATTTTCAACTTACGCATTTTCAGACGCTATGCAGACAAATGGAAATTTCTTTTTTCCCACTCAATTAAGGGTATCCGTGAGGGCAACGCCATCATTTTTATGTGGCGCCATAAGCAGAACTTTTGGCTTTCATCATTGGCGCAATTTTGTGGCTGCCTTTCGTCAGCCCAAACAGAGAGAGGCAGAAAGAGAAAGAGAGAGAGAGAGTGTGTGTGTAAAAAGTGAAACTTTTTTGTTGCTCTTTACTTATTTATATTTTACTTACATACATCCTTATGCTGCCTTATATATAATTTAAGAATTTTTCAAAAGGGCAGCTTCATCCGCAAAATTATTCCTTGGCGTGTTTTCCCTGCACTGCCAATGGAAAATATGTTGAGTGGATTTCATTTTAAGTGCGTAGTCAGAGGAAGAAAATTATTTTCGGGGAACTGCCCAAGTGAACAACTTTTGAGTGAAATGTTGCCGTAATTTACATAAATTAAAATTGAATTTGCGTCTAATTGTTTGCACTGAATGTGCTGCATAAATTTTCAGTAAAACTCTCAACTCTTTCGATAATAATTCGGAATACCACAAAACTTATGGTTAAATGAGTTGACACCAACTGATGGCAAGTTAGATGAATATGTTATGTGAAAGTGGAAGTTATATATATTTTATTAGAATTTTCAAGAGATCTCTCGTTCTAGTTCTAAGCAAGAGTCTTCGGTTCTTTTCGTTTTTCGTTTTTCGGTTGAGCAGCTTGAGTTGAACTAATCGAGGGATACTCTTTAGCGAACGTCGTTTACGGAGTGATATGATTGACGCTCGCATAATGAGGCTCATATGTGAAGAGATAATTAAAAAAGTCTAGCAAACAGTCACACCAATACAAGTACAAAATACTTTTTGCTCTATCTCACAAACGTTTGGGATACATGAGAAAAAATTGGGTTATGTGTGACATCTTTGCAGAAAGAAAGAAATGGTTTACAGAGCTCTATATAAGAAACTAATATGTTTAAAATATTCTGAAGACTTCACCAGACTCAAACCTATTTCTCTCTGTGCTATTTCGGAGTACAAGAGCAAGTCATTAAATCAGTGAATCTCCAACAGAAATAAGAACATGAAATTGTCTACACAACAAATGAAATATCTTTGTTTGACTTTAATTTTCCTATCAAATTTCCATGTTTCACAAATGAAGCGAGAAGCTGATAAAGCCCTTAACAAATGTTAGAATGAGAAAGATTCTTATAAATTGGCATGATTTCAATTAGCATTGTAAAACATTACGAACTGAAACTTAAGAAAGGACATCATTGGTTATTTGAGACGCGGTCGAACAAAAGCCCAAAGACTAATGCAATTTGATGGCTAACATGGAGAGCAGTCAAGCAAATAAATTTTATTGCCTGTTCATAGTTAATTAGGGGCGATTGTCTGTCAGTTGATGTAAGATAAATGTGTTTCCTCTTGACCAAGCCGGAGCATAATTGTCAAAGATGAGTTTTCCATAAAGATTGGCCTGGTTGGCAAGGTAATCAACGTATTTATCAAGCATTTCCAAGTATTTCGTTTCGTCAGGTCATTGGGTCAATCTGAATTACAGCCAAAAGTTTGCATATCTCTTTCATTTCGTCAATCTTTGCTATGAGTCAAGAGACTGTCTCAAGTGTGGCAATAAATGCTGTCATTTAGCTAACAATTTGGTGTATTTAAAAATTCTCTCTGTTGATAAAGAAGATTGTAATTACATTTGGAATGTAAATGCTGTCAATTTGGAGGACTTTCATAACGACAATGTTTATCGTTTATCTAGTCCAGTTGTCGTTTTGTAGAAAGTAATCAACGCATCAACAAATTCTGTTGCCTCCAGCCCTTTTTCTTTTGGGGGGGCGGAGGCAGTGGAATTCATATAAGAAAATCCATTAGGAAATGATGAAGAAAATCTTTCTTACAGCTGAGTAAATACTCGTAATGTTAGTCTTGGCTCCGGCTAAGCTTACAGCTTACAGAATTCATCACAATGAAATCAGCTAAAATAAACTGCTAAGAGGCCAAGTGAAAATGCTTTGTGAATGGCCTGCCAACACTGAGCAATTGCACAAAAAGGCTCAAACACAAAAGGCTAAGTGAAATTGCTGCGGCTAATAACATTATTTAATGGAAAAGTGGCCAAGTCGGCCAACTCGCCACCACCATCATCCCGATTGACCACATCCCTGTGTGTTGTAGCCTCAGAAACCAATTTACTGTGCGTGGAGCAAACAAATAAAGAAGTTCAGCCACAAAACCCAAATCAATTGTGTTACACGGACAAAAAAAAAATGAGAGGAAAATGAGGGAATGAGGACTACGAATTTGTTGACCATTCAAGCAAAACGTGAGCTTACGTGAGTTCTTATCGATAGCTTTAACAAGATTTTAATTAGAATTGAAAAGTTTCTTCATTTCCGTTAATTGGCATTGATAGAAATCAAACATCGATTGGCAGCACTTCGAAGGCTGCCGTCAACTGAATTCACTTTAAAATTCTTTCAATTGCAAATTTAATTCAAATTAATTATCGAATGATATTACAGTTAAGCGCCAAAGGCTATCAAAGCTATTAAGGATTAATAATCGTGTCATGATTAAATTAAAACTTCAAACAAAATAACGCCACAAGGACAACAGCTCAAACAACAAATTTCATTAGCCTACATTTGCAGCTACATTTCATTTTTATTGAAACAGCAGCAAAAACGTTACGATATTGCAACATCTGTGGCTTATGGTTGTCAGCTCACAGCCAGAGAGTGTTGCACAAAATTTATAACAACTTCAATAATCTAGTTGGGGCATGCATCAAGTATCCAACTCCTGATACCCTTTGAAAAGGCATTGAGATTGAAATTGTGTAAATGCAAATTGTATTTTTAGTGAAATGGAAATATTTAAGAATATATTATTGTTATTTTTGTGCAATCCAATGATAAATATTTAATATTTAAACATTTGCTTTCGGCAACTTTTATATATACGAGGTCTGCTTGAAGCGTAACTTTAATGTTGAGTTTCCTCAGGTTACGTATAATTCTTAAAAGTGTTCCCTCGGCCTTTATTTATAGATGTTTTATATGAATACTTTTTTTTTTTAATAAATTTTTTTGTATTTTTATTTTTTTATTTATTTTTTTTTATTAAATTGTTTTCCTAATTGTATTTATTATAAAGTTAATTTAACTGAACTTTAAAATTGTAAGCATTTTTGTTATTCATATTATTATTATTAATATTAATTTTTATTTTATTTTATTTTGTTTTTTGTGTAAATAAATCCAATATTAAATACTCAAAAAAAATGCCCAGTCTGATATGCCTTTAAATTGCCCTTGGCCACAAGCGCAGAGTATACAAATATGTATAGTTTTTTACCAGAGAGAAAATAGCATATGTCAATCTCTTTTTATGCTGATTTTTCACATCTCTTTTTTTTCACCGTCTGCTTTTTGCGCTGCAGTTGAAGGTTTATTTAAAACTTCTACCTTATAGAGCAGCAGCAGCAGCTCTCTCTCTCTCTCTCTCTCTCTCTCTCTCTCTCTCTCTCACACACACACAGATAGAGACACTGTTGTACACAATGAAATAAATCATGTTGGCTGTGGCTGGGGCTGCAGCGAGGTCAACTGTAATTTCAATTAATTGTCGTGTAACAGAAAAGTTTGTTAATTAATGTTAAGGCAAATATGAAAATACTTATGCATATATAATTTATTTTTAATACAGTGCTGGCATTAATTTTACGCTCTTAAAATATGCATTAAATTTTATTAAAATCAATAAAACGTATCTTTGCAGAAGATTATTCATGAATGGCTGAGAATAGAGCATATGCTCTTGCTGTAAATATATAAAATTTATATCGAAATAAAAGTCAAAGATTGCGAAAACTTTATGATGATTATAAAAAAAAAGATAAACTGCACTAAAAGCATAGTTAATTAAGCATTTTAATACGAAATGTCTTACTCCATTTAGTGCATAAAACTTTCAAACTAAGCAAAGTCTTGGTAGCTCTCTAAATCAGCAAACACATACTCCATAAAAGTGCTCATAAAATGGGCCAGCCCACTGCTTGTTCTACGAAATTATATGGCCTTATTTTATGTCTGGCTGTTAGATAATACAGTTGAATATTATTTGAATGAAGTGTGTGTGAGCTGAGGATAATATTCGCTTCAATGGCTAAGCCGATAATTTAGCAATTTATAACTTAATTTCATTGTCTGGCCGTCTATCACTTAATCGAATTTAATCTAATATGTAGATTAGACACAAATAAATAATAAATTACATAAGTACTAAGCTCATAGCAACAGCAACAATAGTAAGAGCTAAAAGGCTGTAAAAGGTAGGCCGCTGCCTGGCGAGCTGTGAAATGTTGAGTGAAAAGCTTTCGCCACGCGAATGGCAAAAGTTTTGGAGCCACAGCTGCGGGGCTCTCACTGTATATATATTTTTTTGCTCAGTTGTTCTCGACTGCTCGACTCTTGTTCCTTTTGTACAAGTTACTTTTTTAGCTATGTTAACTATGAGTTGTTGCTGGACTCTTAGATACTCTGTACCTAGTTTGCATTCAGTTAATATATATATAGTTGCATTAGAAATTTTTAATTAAATTATTTAAGCTGCATTTCAATTCAATTTCATTTATTATTAATATTTATTTATAAATTAAATGTTAGACATTTGTAATTAATTTAATAATATTCTATTCTAACTTTCACAAGTACAAACAATTATATTTATTTGTTTAATTGTCATTAAATTCCATTAACAATTCAACTATTGTTTAATGGTTCGCATTGAATTTCCTCACAAATTACGTATACGTAAATAAACTCTACTCACACACCTTAGCATGCATACGTAACTCTTTGCTTTCAATATTACGTATACGTAATTCAATTTGCTTCACATCGACAATATTTGATATGCTAATGCATATATTGTCTGTTGTTAACACCTTTAGAGAACATATATTAATTAAGATAAGCATAATTTCAATTTCACTTGAAAAATCTCTGCATTGTATATGTACATTCGCCTAAGGCCGTTCACCGCACTGTTTGCTGATTTTAATCTTAAGTGCGAACTCATTTTCCAATTCACACTTCAGAGCATGCTATGTACACAGCCGCACGCACACACACACACACACATACATATATTCACTAAGTACTATGTAGCTGACTTGTAAAAGCAATGACAACATTAAAAGTACAACAACAACTAAAACAACAGCGTCGCTGTTTGCCAAGGGCCAGCAGAGCGCGCAGCCAGAAGGGAATCTAAAGTGTGTTAAAGCTGAATGCGTGGCATTAACTTGCTCTTAAATGCCGTCTAGACCCAAAGAGGGGTTAAAAAGCATAAGCAACAGCAAAAGCAAAACGAGGCCATGCACTTTTCATAAAAGTGCACAAAGAACTTTTTCTGCTTCAGCGAAGTTGTTTTTTTTTTTTTTTTTTTGTAGGCAAATGTTAGATGGAAATCAATTAAAGATTAATTTGCTAGAAATATTAGACTAGAGTTTATTAATATCTTTTAAAATTCGAAAATAATCTCTTAAATTAGTCAATTAAATATTTAATAAATTTAGTTTTCTTTAAAATGAATTTTGTAATTAAATAAAGTTTACTTTTCACAATTTAATAAATCCAATTTGTTTGCTTGTCTGTAAAACAATGAAAATAATCGCCTTGATACTCTGATAGCTAACTGCAGCTTCAAAAAAAGAAAATTCAATTGTAATGAGCATAAAGCGATGCACAGTAAAAATTTTAATGGCAATGGAATAAAAATTGTTTGGGCGAGTAAAATAAATTTCACCTAATAAATGAAATGGCCGCAATTAAAGCAGTCATAAAAATGGTGAAAATTTTCAAATTAATTTCCAAGCTGTAATAACAATAAATTGGGCCACTTTCTTTTTATTTCATTTTCATTTTTATTTAGCCTAAGTAAATAAACAAAAACAGAAATTGAATAAAATTCAAGCGCAAACTATCAATCAGGGCCAAAATGAAGCTAACTGAATGTTGCCTTCAAACTTGTTTCATTTTGCGAGCAGTTTGCAATATAAATAAATAGTTAAAACTTTTGGTACAGACAGCGCGGCAGGTGCGCCGAAATGAGTTGCCTTTAATTGTTGTGGAGTGAAAGAAAAATAAATGTAAGCGCAAAAAGTGCGCGATAAAATTAAGGACAAGAAATTTTGCGCCTTCAGCACAATTATTCACTGACTGCGATTGCACAGCCAATATGAAGATTTTTATATGCAGAAAAAAAGAAGAATTTTTCCCTGCTCATATTGTTAGAATTAAAATGGGAAAATACTTATTATTATTATTATTTTTTTCATTTAGTGCTTGAATTACAAACTAGTTGAATGTATGTATATATTTAAAAAAATTTTTTTTTATTATTATTTTTTTCCACACATGCATTTGCCTCATGTAGGCCTCGTCGGGCACTCATGCTCTCACATACGCTCACACATTAAATACAAATTACTGTGTGCTATATTTATAGCAGCGACAGTCGCATGAGATCTCATATAACTTCTCTACATTTTATTTATTTTTTAACACTTGACTGTCAAATTAAATTGTATTTTCCTGCTGAAGTCTGTTTGTGCTGTTTGGCATGCAAATAAATGTTTTATGAAAGCTTTTAAATTATATCAAAATAATTTTAGCACAAATTTGTTTGGTAAATTAAATTTGTATACAAATTAATATTAAATTTACTTTATTTATGCTGCTCTGCATTTTTAAATATTTATAAATATTTCTAAATTTTAATAACACCTCAAATCTATCTATAGCTACCATCATCAAATTATAGTTTTTGTTATATATTGATTCATATTTAATATTCTTCGCTTGTCTGGCAACATTCTGATGAAACTTATGAAATGCAATTTCATTTTGAATGCAGCCATTTTTGTGGTCTAATAAAGTTGCCAACTTGCCTGTTAAGCCGAGCACGTTGCAAGCATTCTGAGTATGAAATCTTCATGGAATCACTGCAGCGCTCATAAAACTTAAGCAAAAGTCAAAATAAAGTGGTCAACTTTGAGCTTTTATGTTGGCATTAAAGCAGCCCAAAACTTATTCAACTTTCGAGTGAAACTAAACTAAACGATATGATACGAATGCGATATATCTATATATATAGCTTGTTATGTGCTGCTGCTGCTGTGTGAGTACAAGTACGCATACAGATGATGCGTTTGAGTAATTCAATTGAGTACTCAAGCATTTGAAGCGCTCTGGTGCGTGAAGATCTTTTTGGGCAAGAAATGGCAACTGACATTCAGCAATGGCATTAACCCACCAGTTGACAGGCGTCTTTCGCGACTTCGCTTTTAGTGTCAGTCATGGTGGATTACGCCATTGAAATTGGATTAGACACGGAGCCAAGTGTGCTCAAATATCCAACATTTGCATATGTAAATACGATGCCGAACCGACTAATGTGCGTGAGTGTGAGTGTGTGTGGCTTACACATGAACAACTCTTTTTTCAGTCAACTGCAACGAATCAAAAATATTTACATTAATATTTGAAAGAAAAGTCCTAAATGTTGTGAAAATCTACTTGATGCTTTGAGAATAATATTTGCTGGCAAAAAAAGAGCCTAATTTATTTTATAAGTGTATAAAACTAATTTATATTTCTTATTAAGAACAAATTCAGCAACAAGAAATATGAATAGAAAATGCTTTGGTATTCTTATATTAAATTGAAGTAGAAAATCTCTTCGCAAGCTAAATACAAATGAGCTCCGAGAGTAAAAAATGCTTTATACCATAAATATATATATATATATATATAATTTAGTTTTTACTACGCCATAACAGAAATCAACAAGAATATGCAATTTAAGCTACTGCTTGAAACTTTGGCCTTTAGCTGTGTCCAAGTTTTCCTCAGCAATTTCCCAAATGACCTCACAAAATGTTTGCCCCCGCACAGCCAATGCATAGAGCTATGAGAACTCTCTGAGTGTGTGGGTGTTAAAGACTCTTGACCCCAAGCCAAAGTGAGCAGTCTAGAGAAGAAAAAAAAAAAGAAGCGAATTGATTTCGCTAATTTGCTGCACGAACTTTTGTGTCTGAGCAGACATTCAAAGCATTTAAATACAGATTTGGTTTCCAGATAAGTCAACCACATGATAATTCAGCTAAATTAATGACCATATTTCACAAAAACAAAATAACACTTGGGACTCACGGCTGTGAGTGGTCAGCCAGATATTTGTTTTGTGGCATTCGCACAAGTCCCTAAGCACAGATGTGTTGGCAGAGCCATTAGACATGTGCCAAACACATTTTCTGCTAAGGTAACACAACAGAGCTCGACAATTGATGACATGAGTGTGCAACAAATTCATATTAGTTCTGGTTCGATCTGCAACATGTTGCAAAGCACAGGCTGCCTTACTAGATAACATTATGCTAACAGCAGCAATAACATTTCCCATTATTTAACAGTGGATGTACTGATTGCTCTCCAGCAACAATGGCTGTCAATGTGAATGAATGTTAAAATTTAGTTCACAGCGGAAGTTTGCTGCGTGAAGTTCATAAGGCGCTATAAAATTTAATTGTTCTAATTAAATTTTTGTAATACGTAAAATAATTTTAATAATTTAAATAATTTTTAATTAAATACAATTAATACAGAAATAAATTGAACAAGGAATAGTGAAAATTGTGATATTTATTTATGGTTTTCTTTATGGAAATTCTGATATAATTAGATTAATTTTTGTTAGTTTACAGAAGTAAAACATTTATTTTTTTTGATTGATGTGTTTTCTGAAATCAATTTAGCTAAAAATGACAACATATATGGGTTTTCCCGCCATTCCTATTGTAAATGCGATATCAGGGTATAATGTTTATAAATTTATCTTTTTATTTTTATTATTTTAATTTTTCTATATTCATTGGCAGTCATAAAATGCAATAATGCACATTGCTCTTTAAGTATGCAATTGTCAATTGTTATAAAAATTATTCATACGCAACGTAAACTTGAACGAGCTGCTAATGGCTAAATTGCACTCTGAATTATAATATTTATTTTTATGATTGTAGTTTCATTTGTTATATATAATCTAGGTAGCAAGCAAACTGCATCCGCCTGGCAAACAACTTTGCATATCATATCACGTTTTTTGTCTGTTTAGCTTGAACCTAATAGGAATAGTAGACTATAGTTCTAGAGTTTATAGAGTTAGAGTTTATATTGGTTTTAACAGTCAACTAGACTTTGAAACTCGAAATACATTCGCTCGGGTAACCTCGTATGTCATAGTGATCAGATTTTTCCAATACCCACAAATCAGAAATTATCTCAGAAAAGCTGAATTTAAATATATTATTTTATTTCTATGAGTAAATTTTACAGACTGCAAAAATAAATAATTAAAAAGAACTCTTTGATTTTACAAGCATTAATTAAAGTTTTTTTTTATTATGCTTAGCATTAGTACTTAAAGCTTATCGTAAATTGATTAAATTTTATTTCGCTTTTCGACAGTTTTCCTTTCTTTATCAGCTTCTTGTCAGTTGATCATTTACGACTGTTGTCAGCCTCTTTAACTTTTATTATCACTTTTATTGGCAATAAAACTATTCTATTTTGAAAGTGCTTAGCGTTTTTTTTAATGGTAGCCAAGCTGATTATCTAAAACTCAAATTTCTGAATTGAATTTAAGAAATATTAGCTGAAATATAAAATATAATTTGTCATTGCACTTGGTAGCTTTAGTCTTATATGAAAATTCGTATATATGTATATTCAACCTCAACTTCCATTCACTTGATCGATTGCATACAATGTGAAATTGATGACAAGTCAATGAATCATAATAAATGCCTCACATTCTCGCCATCTAACTATTCATTCTTTTTAGCGCACGTATCAAGGGGGACGTGATGGTTACATATCCTACGGCGATTGCAGTCTGTCACCTGTTCGGGCTGTGTCTGTGCGTTAATCAAACACAGCGCAATCCATTTGTAAGCAGCGACAGTCGTGCCACACACACACACACATCAACACACATACACACACACAGGCCGAACGTGACATATGGTGATGTACTTTTATGGCAGTAAGATATCAGGCGAAGCCAGCGGCACGCGTTGCCAGCAATCCATGCTGCAAAAGTCGCGCGGTCAACGGGATCGTGGCAGCGTTACATATATACATTTGTACATACATATGTACATATATCGACAGCAATGAGGCCGTAGCTAAAGAGCTCCTTCAATCTGCTGACTTCAACATTTTCAGAGACATGAATTGTTACCCGAAATTGGAGCTTCAGCAGGTGCGTGGATTACAAATGGAAATATAAATATTTATAGATATTTTTAGAGAAAAGTTGTATTAATTTATTTATAAATAGAAAGCTTATACGATATCTACTCTGAGTCAAATTATAGATAAACTTTTATATATTTTATATAATTCATTTTCAATAAAACTATCTTATTTGATTATATTCAGCTTATCTTTCTCCTGTTTATATCTATTTCTATTTTAAATCAATCTATTTTAGTTTTTAGATACATAATACCAAATTGAAGAGCGTCTGCATTGAACTCGTTTCCTGCTACTCAATAATTTAGATAATCTAATTCATAATAAAAATCGCTGCTGTTTTTGGCAATCAATATTGTTAAATCAATTGAATAAATGCACAAAATCAAGCATGAAACAAAGATTAAAAATTAATAATAAAGAATATATATATAGTAAATTTTTTATGGAATTAAAAGTTTTCATTAGCTCAGGAATGTAAAATGCGTTGCATAATAAAACATAAAAAATTGATCAATAATTTAGGGCTTTTAGCAAAGCTGTGAGTCAATAGAAAAAAAATCCAATCTACTTTTGCATAGTTCCCCAAAACATGCTTGCCACACAGCACACATAGCCACAGACCCTCAATGAGTCGCTTGGGGCAAGGTAACAAATAAAGAAGTCAAATTGACAAGATTAGGCTGACATGAAGCAGCCACGCGGCCAAATACAAATCTAATGAGTCGTGGGGAAACAAGTCCTAAGGCTAATGGTAGATAGCTTAAGCGGCTAGACAGACAAAACTAATGGAATCTCTAGTTGGGCTATATTGGCCATTCACTTATGTTCTAATGGCTTATGATGTCTTCGAGTTACTATATTTGATTTGCAGGAATTACGCTTGATTCATTTATATTATTGGCACGTTTGCTGCTGTCACAAATATTTGGCAAACTATTGGATTGGCTAACTGAAAGAGAAAATTTTGAAGAAATGTTAATTGGATGACTTTTTTATTTTATATATATATAAGTCCATTCTCTATCAGCAAATATATCTAAAAATTCCATTTAACTTTTATTTGCGGTTAGTCCGCATTACCAGGTATTGCATTGTAAGCTATATTCAACTGGAAGTCATATTATCTAAAGTATCTAAAGGGGTTTTTATTCAACAGCAGAAGTAGCATGAGGCTGAGTAGTCATGGTTGCCAAACGAGGTAAGTTAAATATTTAATTCGCTATCCAATTCTTAATGAAGGCTTTCAATTCTCATTCTCACAGATCTAAGAATATAACTTAATAGTAACTATATATATACAACTAAGTAGTGAGTTGCAGCTTTGTTAACAATGCTGTCACATTCCGCTTTAACTACAATAAATTTTTGCAGAGTAAAAATTGAAGCTAAGCTTGCAGAGTGTTCAGCATGCCAACAGAAAACTGTAAATGTATCTGGATTGGTCGGCACGTCTGCGTCTGTTTGCCTGCAATGAGATACTGCAGTCTACAGGTGAGCTGAAAGTAGCCATGACTGTCTAACTGACTGTCCCCACTGGGGACTCCCCAAGCTCTTGCCCCCCCTGTAACAGGTCAGCCATGTGCAGGGTTAAAATAAACATGACGAACGACTTACTAGACCCAGTGCATTCCATTAAAATTACCATGTATAGTACATATGTTAAATATAGCACGTAGTGCTCTCTTTCTCTCTCTCTCTCTCTCTCTCTCGCTCTCTTTCTCTGACCTGCTTCATAGGCACACGAGCTGAGCTTGAGCTGCTGAATTACGTGTGCGGCTCGAAGCCTTTTCAACGGATCTCGCGGCGGTCACGTGAGCAGCTTGTTAAAAACTTTGCCAAGTCACGTGTTTGACATATTGCATTGTGACAATGTCTAACTAACTTCCGCTTGTTTGTTCTCATAATCAAACATTTGCCCTTGTATTTATTTGCAGTGCACGGGCATTGAGCAGCACGGCAAGTGAAGTGAAGCTGCGGAATGAAAGTTTTAAGACGGCCTGTCTCGGAACATTGCAATTGGACAGTGACAAGGGACAAGCTGAAGTCGTTAGAAGCACCAGTCAAGGATAGAGCGAAAGTTAAGGTAAGTTTAATAGATTTTCAATTCATTCTATAAGGTGATCAAAGTAAGATAAACGAAATAAGTGAGACACTATCTTTACTATTATAAAATCCGAACTAATCAAGATATTTCAAATAAACAAACTATTGCTTAAGCTTCAAAAAATTGTGAATTATGTTTAACTTAGTTAAGTCCAAAAGAAATAAAAAATAAAATTTTTAAAAATATGTCATTTAAGCAATTGGATTGCATGCAAAATCAATGTCCGTTTGTGCCATTGCAGATGATCGTCTTAAGCAACAGTCGTAGTGGGAACGACAACAACAACAATAGCAGCCGCAGCAGCAGCAGCAGCAGCAGCAGCAGCAACAGCAGCCGCAGTAGGAACAACAACAGCTGCAGCAGCAGCAGCAACAGAGTCACATCATCGATATATGGATCCAAATTTCGATAACGACGGAGCCATCAATCTCATTAAGAGGCGAGGAAGCAGACGCAAATGTGGCAACAACAATGTGCCCATTGCGCGAGAGACATGTTGACTTCGATGAGCTGCTTCCGAGCAGTGCGCCCAAGGACAAGTTCGATATGAATGCGAATGCAATATGCAATGCATCAGTGCAGGCAAGGCAACCTCTAGTGATTACTGAGTCGAGCGACAGCAGCAGCAGCAGCAGCAGCACAAATACAGAATCAATAACAACAACAACAAGAGCATCTAGCAAGAGTGATTGGGTCTCCGCTATTGCTGTATTGGCGGACATAGTGAAATTGGCACTGGCCAAGCGCTAAAACTGTTTTGCTGCGGCGAGTTTCCTAATTCAATGCAATCTCCTAGTTCTCTGCCAACGCCTTGAATCATGTGCATAAATTAATATAAATCAAATTCATGTGACTTGCACATCAGTTCGCATTAATTTAGTTGACCAGAGTGTGTACAATAAAAATAATAGTGTGCAAATAATTAAAGCTCATTGCAATTTATAAAATAAATAATGCAATTATTTTCACTTGCTGGCCGTGTGGCAAATGCATATTAATTCACTTGAATATCGACAGTTTTTGCCTGATTTAAAAAGTGCAAATATTTATTGAGTGTGATATAAATATTTATGAGCACTCAACTGAATCAATGAAAGTATAAATAAAATTTCAGAAAAAAAAGAAATGAAATGAAATGTATAAAATATCATTGAGTTGACTTGTGAGTACATACATCATACATACATATATACAATATGCACATATATTTATTTTGACAGTATTTTGAGAATTTAAAAAAGAAATATTTAAGAATTTAATAAACTTTATTTCTTTTGGCAAGCTTATAAATGAATGAAAATAAATAAAATTGCAGTTCATCAAATAGGCAATATAAACACAACAATATTGCTAAAGGTAATGGATTCATTCAATGAAATTGCCCGAGGCGCCATCTAGCGGTGAGTGGCTCAGTACAGCTCGCATATGTTACTCAAAATAAGACAAGCAAAGACAAATAAATAAAGATAAATAAATAAATAAAAATAAAATATTGGGTTTATCGAAAATGCAATTTACTTGAATTGCTCTTTATTTATTTATTTACATCATACCAAGTTTATTAAAAGATATTTAATGAGCTTAATAATCATTTTTGAAGTGGAACCTGTCCTTTGGTGCCATGGGAATTTTCCGTATTCTTCTGGTGTAGCTAACTTCATAGGGCATTTCGGCATCAGGACAGCAATTGAATGGCTCTGTATACTTATTCGGCACATGCTCGACTGTGTCCATATAGTTCATAGTAGTGTATTGCATTACATTAAGGAATTGTAGGTAAATGCGATAGCTGAGTTTTTGGAATCGACAGCACTTGGGATCGTGATGGTGTGGCACGCCGGGGCAGAAGGCCCAATATCGATCGGCATCTTTCATCTGAATGAAACGTTGTATCAGCGCATCTTCGAGCAGTTCTGGAGTCTCCTTTGCGGCAAAGATTGCCAGGCTAACCATGCTGGCATTCCATAATATGGCTTTAAGTATATGATTCTCGCTCACCTTGCGAATTATCTCGTTCTCCGGCTCGTAGCTAATGGTGTGCTGCAGATCAGCAGATAGCAAGCGAAATCGCACAGAGCTCATGACATCCAGCAGATATTTCTCTCGATTCTCCCAGTCGTAATCTAGCCAGCGCACGGCTGCATAGAACACTTCATCCTCACTGCTCACATAGAGAAAATCCGTGCTGAGCAAAAACTTCACCTCTTTCGGTTTCAGGTCGACGAACTCCATTGACGCGACCAGCGGCAAGAAACACTTACGTATTCGGGGGAAAAATATCGCCATTAAATCATCGCTTGCAATTCTGCGAGATAGCAGATACGCTTTGAAAGCATCTTCCTCCATAACGATATCTGTGCCATCAAATGAAAATGAATCCCAGAACTGCTCCAACAAAAGTCGAGCATCCAGATACTTAGCCATGCTGTAAATCTGCGCACAGCTGTCGCCAAGCATCAGCCCTCCGTTGTCGCTTAACATCCAATTGTATATCTCGATCAATAGGCTTATCTTGATCTTGTTCGGGGGCAATTCCAGAGTTAAATTGTTGTAGTCCTTAAAGGTTTGCATAAAGTAACCGAACATATACCGATCCACATGCATGAAATAGTCGCCAACTTTCAACTCCAAACTGTCGAACCAATAGTTGCGTAACGCTTCCGCGAGCAACTCTACAGTATCTATAAAATATATATATATATTTATTTATTTCATATATATTTATAGCTTTCATATAGAGTCTACCCATGTCCCGATTCTCCACACCGCACAGGTGCTTCGCTGCAGAAATACTTATGCTGAATTTGCCGGGTGCAAAGATTCTATTGATATCAGTGATCGTTAGGTTCTGCATCATGTCAATGGCATTGGCCAGATTCACGACCTCCTCCTGCTGCGCCACCAGCTGCCCGGTCTTTGCATGATATTGTGCGGCATTCGAATGCAGTTTTGACCAATTGAGCAGGGGAAAACTTTGAAAGACCTTGTATCGCTCAAGTGGAAACGTTTCATCTCGATTAGTTAGATCGAAACTGCTGTCAATGGACTCCGGAGAGCTTTTGCTACTTTGTGGCTGGCATTGATCCTGGGATTCTGATGGTCTTAGAGTATCTTTTGACGATGTCGATTTAAGGCCCATAACTGCACAACGATGCCGGATCATATTTCTTCTCACTGTCTCCACCACATATTTTCGATGACTACATTTCCTATACAGCGAATAGCGAAAGAACCCATATCTGCTCGGCAGTCTGAATGATGATCTCAATTTGTTGGCCATTCAAGCACTGGATATCAAAGTCCAATGGATTTCAGTGTTGCTTTTTTTTTCTCACTTTTTCGATTACAAATCAATGCCAACTAATTTTTATATATTTAAAAGCATTTTCTAAAGTAAGCTACAATTATTTAGAGACCTGAGCCAAGGGAAACTTGAACTGCAATTGTCCTAAAATGCCAGCAAATTTAAATAATTTAATTCCGAAATTCCCCAATCAATTATTTGCAAGCAGCATAAGATATTTACAAATTTACAAATTATTCCGAGAGCACACAGCTGCCAAGTAGGCATGGGAATTCTCCAACTGACTGAGATGCAAGGATATGCAAGTTAAATTTAACTAATGTGCATGCACATATGCATGTATGTGTAAATATGTTTAGAGCTACACGCTTTTGCTCATTAGGCACATGCGTTGCTTTATGGCAATCCAAGTAACGATTAGAAAGCCAGCCAAATAGATGAGCCATTCATTAGTTATGCATCTGGTTCGTCCTTGTGTCCTTAGCAAATGTGCATTTGTTATTCGGTTAATGCTGGTGGCGAGCATTCTAGACTTGCGAAATGCTATCCTATCCCACACAATGGAATGGAGCTAAATGCCGCTTGGCTGCTGGTATGTCTGAGTTGCATATCCTGCAGGACTTGCAGTCCAGATTGTGCTTGTCTGCATACCGCTGTGATAATAGCTGTCAACAGAGTGTCCTGCCACGCTGCCTGACACAGTCGAGGCAGTCGAATCAAGTTACATGCAGTTGCGAAAACACCTTCCATGAGTCAGACTTAGGCTTAGATAGCTGACTGTCGCAACATATTATTTACGCTGTAAAAATAATTTATTTACTAATGCTCGTGAAGCTATAGAAGTGGGCTTGTTGTGTAAACTGAAAGTGTTTATATATAATTTTATTTATTTACTATATATTATACAATTATACAAATAAATCTATAAACTTTTGACTGTTGCTGCTTTGCTAAATATGTGTTTTTTTCAAGAATTCCCAATATCACAGAAAATACAAATGTGTTTCCATCAAAGATAAAAATAATCATTATAAATATAGTCCTATTTATTTTTATATATATCATGTCTGCAAAAGCTTAGAATTACATATATAGACTATTTCACTTTTAGTACTTAATAATAAATTTTACATGCCACAGCATAAGGTATCTCTTAGTCTGGTTCACCCACCTTTCACTCTTACTTCTTATTTTTTTTTATAACGTACCCAGCTCTATACAGAAGTTTTGTCTGGTCGAGAAGATAAATAGCATTGACTGTTTTTTTTATTTATTTTTTTGTCTATTACCTGTCTTGTCTGTCGCTTTCCGGTTTGAAATATGATACAGAATACTTTAAAATGTGATTGTCTGTCAATTGCTCCGCGCCAGACTTGGTAAAGAAAAAAATCACGTTAAATTGATGATGATACGTTATATACACAGTCTGAATCTGAACCTTGAATGTACTTGAAACAAACAGCGAAATTACATATATATTTTCTTTTCTTTGCCTTCGTGTTTTGCGGAGTGAGACAGGGCTAAAAAAATTGATATATGACTAATAAATGAAATAAAATGTATTAAATATATGACGCAGAAAGCTAAGTAGTATAAAAAGAGAATCAAATTTATATAAATGAAATAAAATGTATTAAAAATCCAAGTAGTATAAAAAGCGAATCAAATTCATTGAAGCTAAGCAAAGCAGTTGATCTACAATTTAATAAAATTTTAATAAAATTCATGCAAATATTAAGCAACAGTTTTTATATTATTCTTATATACATATATATTATAAATAATATTTATATATAGCTTACTTAAAATGACTTGAATTATTTGCAATGCAGTGCATTTCGCATTTCACAGATGAACTGCTCCGTACATGAGTTATGATTGTGCGCAAATCTATTTTGCCAAACCTAGCAATATATTTCACAGCATCATATATCATTTTTATGTGTCTACAGTAACGTTAAAATGTTTATTTAATTGCGACCAAACGGAAGAAAAATCAGAAAAACTAAAAAAAATGTGCCAAAAAGATATAAAATAAAGAAGAGGAGTAAGAGAATAGTTTTTAGAAAAACAAAAATCAGGTAAAATATGATTTGTAACTTGTATTTTAGCTGCATGATAGATTTAGCGGAAAAATAATCTAAAATTCAAGTTTTAGATAGATGAAATTTAGAGCAAAGAATAAAAAATCGAAAATGTAATATTTAAATTGCAGAAATGTAGAGCAAAGAATAAATAGGAATTAAATATATAGAAAACAGATATAACAAATTAAATATATAGAAAACAATTCCAATTAGTATAAAATCACTTTCTGTGGCCTCATGCAAAGTTCAATTATTATAGCTTAAAGGTTTTATTGGTCTTTGCCTCTAAGCCGATATATTGTAGCACCAGTGAGGTTAAACTAATAAATAATATAGAGATAATTATGATTACCACATATGCTGGCTCTGGCAGTATCTAACTAAGCTTGACTATCCAGCCATTCAACTAGTTTGCTCTCTGTGCTCTTGCCTTTCCGTGCATAATTCGTGTGTCAAACTTTGTCCTGCGAGCTGTTTGCAGATTGTTGTGGCTTTTGCAGTTGGGGCACCTGAGAGGACCTGCATAGCGAGCAACTGATAAATTTTCAGATTTGTATGCTAATGAATGGCGCGAATCCGCAAGGTTTTCTGTTAAGTTTTTAAGTTATTCCTGTGCATCAACAATCAGATCACAAGGGGACAAGTTTATAAAGGGAAGGCATTTGCTCTGATTTTCATAATATAATAATTGTAGCTTTACTGAACTCTAATTTAAATAAATAAACTTAAGTTTATATAAAAATTACAGAAAAAAAAGTTTCTCTCTCTCTCTATTAAACGGCTTTAAGCTTCAAAGAAAAGCGCAAATTTCTTTTCGTTAGTTTTTCAATTTTGGCGAAAACTTAGTAGTTGGCTCGTCTCTTATGCCGTAAAGCGAAGCAATTTTGGCGACGATTGCGTTAATTTACTCCCATCACGTAGACATTTAACATAAATCAGCCTTTGCACCAGCCAACGGAATGATGTCAGTTGCTTTGGGGCTTAACTTTGTTCAACTTTCGTATATGCTTGAAATGAAGTTTGAGAATTGCCGGTGCAAATTGCAGAACGCTTTAAATGCCATGAATAGACTTTGCATTTGTCGTTTAGCTTACTTTTGCATATTCACTTTAAAGACAACGAATTAAATTGGCTTGTTGAGACAGTGAAGGGAAATTTATTCAAATGTTCTCTGCACTTCAAGGCTGCAATCTGTGCAAAAAAAAAATGAATATCTACGCTCGATTAGCAGCATATTTAATTGAATCCACTGTGAATAGCGTCGAAAGCAAAGAAAGGAAAGAAATATATATCTACACAAAAGTGGAGCAAGGCAATCAGAACAAAGAGCTAAGTTTAATTAGGGGATAATCGAATAGCGAAATCAACGAGTCGAATCAATTGATGATGATTAATCATTGCTGAGCCACATTTTAATTGAAAGCCATTGAAATAATTCCGACCACCTTTGAGAAATGAATATGCACATCTTTGGCATTTTCTTTCTTTCATTTTTTTCCCCCGGCCAGCTGCCAGCGCAATGTAATGAAAACATAACAGTAGCAGAAACTATTCACATGGAAATGGAAAAGTTGGCAACTGATTGATGTTCGATTGATTATTTTGATTTGCTGCGCTTGCATTTCGTTTTCGATTAACACTTGAATGAATTCGTAATACAAAACAGATTTAATTTCTGTGCAGCATACAAAAATAGATAATGAATAAGGTTTGCATACAAAAAGTTTCTTATCGACAAATTTGTTTAGATTTCATTTTAGTTGTAAATACCTGACTGGAATATACCCTACACTTCTTACCTACGCTCGTTGCTAATTGTCTTCACAATAAACACAAAACAAAATTTTAATTAAAGCCAAACACTTTCTATGCACATTTATGCAAAATATATTTCTCATATGGCACACAAATTTCATTTGTAGCATTCGTTTAGGTCGGAACTCAACTCAACGTTGTGACCCAAATTGCATTTTAGTCGGAATTGTCAATTATTTCCCTTTTTGACTCTCTCTCCCTCCCTCTCGCTCTTACTGTCGCTCTGTTTGGCTTTTCCTGGTTTATGTTTTATGGTTGCTTTAGAGGTTTATTTCATTTATCAATTTAACACACTTCTATTGTCCCCTTATAGAATGCTTGTAAAAATTGCATAAAGCTTGTTTTATTTTGAGTTCTCAGACAAGTAAATATACTTATCAATTGTGTATGGTAGTCTGAACTTGCCTGCTGATAGACATTAAACAAGTTATAAAGCTCACAAAAATATATTTCCCAATGTCTGCAAATAAGTATATTTCACTCACACTTTGAGTAAAAACTCAGAGAGAAATCGATTGCGTCGGTTCTTCCACGAGTTCGTTAGCAATCGGATAAAATGTTTTTCTTTTTTTTCTCTCTGCCTCTTCTCGGGCCGATTGATTGAGTTTTACGAAACAAAAGTGTTTTGCGAATGTATTGGTATGTAAGCGAGGCTTAACTTCATACATCAATAGTGTATGTATGACATCATGCGTATGTATTAATATCTTAACTTACATACATAAATACTCTTCGTCAATATCGCTGCCCAAATGCTCAATGCAAAATGCCTTGATAAAAAATATTGATGCAGTTGGTAATAAAGTATGTGAAATATTTAAATAACCATGGCGATAGACACCACAATCATACAAGAGCATAACGCAGTTCTGCTAACGAGCTGCAACGTTGCCTTTCAATTGCGAACAAGTGGTCAAAGGGAGGCTGTTCGACAATTAATTTGTTTACACTCGAAATATATAGATGAAAAAATGAATTCATTTGTGGCTTGCAAAAGCTGCTCATGTGCATTGTCCTTTGAGTGCCCAACTTAATAACAGAATGTTCTTCTCTCGACTCTTGCGTGAACTTTAATTAAAAACAAAAACAAAAAAAAATGAAAATCTGATAAATATTGTGGTGCAGCATAATATGCGAAATATTGGTTTCAAGTGATTTAAAAATCATAAGGCTAAAATATATGTGCTGAGTTGTTGGGTTTTAAAAAATATATATTTGTATATTATAATTTATATATAAATATATCTAATGTAGTCTATATATTGTTTTATATCAATTTGTTATCAAATTGTAATTTTTAAAAATTTGTTTATATATATTGCTTAAAACTTTTATCTATCTCAAATTTACCTATTGAAGACTTGTAAATGCATTTAAAATCACATTTATTATAGCATATAAAAATCTTTCAGGCGTTATATATCATTGTTGCTTAATTGCACTCATTATCTTTTAATTTTAAGCTGCTTCATTGAGCCGCTCCAATTAATTGCTCATTAAGCGAACAACTTGTAGTTGCCTCTCATTGATGAAAAGTTGTCATTGAATTGATTTTTCTTTTTTTTGCCTTTTTGGCAACGAGCTCAATCAATTATAGCTGACTACATTAAAATGCATTACGAATCAAGTATTGAATGCGTATCAAGCGAAGAGAAGCAATGCGCATTAACGCTGTGCGCTCATTTAAACTTAAGTTTAACTGATTTTAACTGATTTTTCAAGTCCCAGAGGCAATAGTTGTGCGGCCGATATCCAATGAATGTAGTGAAATTTCCATTGCAGTTCTTTTGGCCAACAGCAAACTGATGCGGTGACAGCTTTTTTTCCGCACTTGTTTATCAAGTCAACTGTTTTGTCATTCATTCGTTTCGGCACTTTGGGTTGCATTCATTTGAATTTCACTCGAAATGCAGTCAAGCGTTTTACGAGTTTACCTTGTGACTGTAGCCAAGGTAAACTGTGCCTAGCCAACTGCCGGGGTGGGCATGAGTTGGAAGCGTAACAGGAAGCAGCTTATAATTGGCTGATTGTCAACCCCCGTTCAGACAGTGCCAATGGGGTCACTGAATTTACCTTCTTCTTCTTCTGCTGCTAATGTTGTGGTTAAACTTTCTTTTGTGTTGTCATCAGCGACAAAGTTTGCGAAACGCAAACTCAATTTAATGGTCATTTAGGAAGTGTGCGCGAAATTACTTCGTTTGTTTTTTTTTTTGATAAATGTTGGCAAGAGAGGAAGAGAAAGAGAGCGAGAGTTGGGCTTAGAGCTACTGTAGCACAATTAAGCTAATATAAATAATATAATAATAATTAGAGTTGAGCAGAGCAGAGCAGAGTATTTGAGTATTTTTAAATTCATAAAATCTCCAACTCCAATTTATAAAATATTCATAAGTACAAAAATAGCCGAGACATTAATGAAAACAGGAAAATGAAGATAAAATATTCAGGAAATGTAAACAGCCGGATATTAATACACTTTTAATTTTATTTTTGCATTTTTACCTACATTATTCTACACTTTTGCTTATGCCACACAAAAATTGTTCAGTACTTAAATTTGTATAGAACGGGAAAGAAAACGAAAGTTAGAAGAAAACATGTCAATAAATAAGCCAAGTAAATATTTTGCTTTTGAGTGAGTGGACTTTACTACTTTTTACTTTCTGACATACTTTTCTTTTGTGCGCCATATGAAGACAATATGCCACTGTAGACAAGCTGTTTGTCTACCTTTTGTTTCGAGCATAATATCCATTTAGGAGGGCGAACACAACTTGCCTTACTGCAGCACTGTAGACACAACTTACTTGTGAGAGAGAGAGAGAGAGAGAGAGAGAGACCTAATATACGTAAATGTAATAAAATAAAGAGATAATATTCAAGCTGACCTCGAATAGCTATGCTTGAGTTGACAATAACATGTTTATGCCACTCTTTGAATTTCCTAAGAGCTTTTGAGCTTTTTTATATTATATCTGCTTATCTGTTAAACTATCATTTCCTGTATTATATATATATATATATAAATATATATATATATATATATATATATATATATATATATTTTTTTTTTTTTTTTTTTTTTTTTCATTTGTCAAATACCCCCAATTAAAACATATAGCACAAATATATATATATATATGGAATTTTGAATAGCCAAACAAAAGGCTAAAAATCGTCATGTTTTGTATCAAAATATTTGACATTTTCTCTTTTTTGCCGGTTCCATGAATTGTGGCGCGTCCGGCACGGCACGTGTTTGATATTATTCAACACTTCTGTGGTTTCGACATTCGATTATTTATTTTTATCACGTACAATGGCGCCCAATAACCGCAGATGCCCTCCACAGGGACTTGATGTAAACAAAAAGGGAAGTTGAATAGATTTAAGGTTTATGAACCTGCAAATTTAAATTTGATATTGTGAAATTTGCTAGAAAATTATGTTTGCTCCTATTCCGCTCATTTCGTATTTTAATTTATGCAATTTATTTCCGTCTTGTCAATTCAATTAGCATATTTTACACTTTAACAACTGAATTGAATATAAAATTATCAACATTGGTATTATATAGTATTATTAAAAAAAAAAAAAAAAATTATGAAATCTATGGCGAGTTTTCTTACTTTTGATTATTAGCTCAGCTCAACAAAATAATAAAATAAAATAAAAAAATATATATATATATATATTTACATACATATCAATATGTATATACTTGATAACATGTCACAGTCGATTTCTTTATAATTTTCATTAATATGAATATGTATATGCTTGATAACATGTCACAGTGAATCTCTTTATCAAATTTGCAATTCACTCTGATATGAACGAAGTTCATTGAGAAAATATTTATGCAACCGCACAGCATTGAGGCGAAAATAAACTTTTGACCGTAAACTATTTGTGGCTTCGTTTGCAGTTTACGTTCTTGTTGGCATTGGTTTCAGGTTTGGATAAACTTTCAAGTCAAGAAGACAGTTTTCAGTTTGTGTGTGTGTGTGTGTGGCTGGAAACACACTGGATTCATAACCAACAACTCACCTCAAAAACCTCTGAAACAGAAGAAGAAGAAGAAGAACTGTGTAAACATCTGGTTTTGTGGACAAGACGTCTTGAAACTAAGTTTTTCAGCATCAACAAATCTGAAAGTTTTTCGACAAAAATATATTTTTAGATTTAGCTGAGATGTTGATGGATTGATTTAGATGTGGATGTGGATATTTATAAAAATATTTTAAAGTTAAATAAAAATACTGTAAATAATTGGTTAAAGCTTTGCTTGAGAAACGAAACTTTTTGAAAATTGAATTTATAGCTATTAATTTGTATTCTCTTTAAAGCAACTTAGGTTTAGTGAAGCAAACCCAGTCAAACCTTTAACCACTCTGGTTAACCACTGTGTAACACCCTTAGAAATTTATAAAGAATATTTACGCACCACTGGAAAAAGGGTCCACGACTTATAACTAGGCGTAAGCCTTTTAATAAATTGCTGTAAAATATATTTTAATTTATAGACCTTATCTACCTTCAACATTTGCTAAATTAGTTTGTGCCTTACGCTTAATAAAGCTGCTGAGCTAAGCTATGCAAAGGCATTGTTGCTTTGGGCTAGTCAAGGCAAGTCGAGTGCTACTTGTAGTTCGAGCAGAATCAGTTCATTAAGCCAATTAGCAAAGAGGCTGTTCGAGAGCTCTTCGCATGCTTGTCCGTCTGCTGCACACTAAAAAGCCTTTTATATCTATTTAATCAATCAAGCACTAAGTACCTAAAGGCTGAGTGCTCGTTAATATATGAGGTTCAATCTACGAGCTTCATGCAGTGGGCAATGCCTTGATTTGAGCTCATCTTCATAATTGCTGAGACACTTTGAAGGCCAATTTGTGGCCAGAGAGTCAAAAATCTAAAATGCCATGGCCAAATCAGGTACCCAACTGCAGCTAGAGGCCGCTGCCTTGCCTGTTGTATATTACTTAATGCCAGAGCTTAACACATCAGCTCTATTAAATTAGCGATAATCTCGAAATTTGTTTACAACAAATATATTACTTTTGCACTTGGCTCAATCTAGCCTGGAGCTAGGTAGCTCTTAGCTGCAGTCTTGTTTACTCCTTTGTACACATCATGTAATGGGCGTGGCTTATAAGGCATAAAGAGAAAGGCAGGGTTTTGGCAGTCAGCCAAGTGCTTTATATGTTTGCTTGGCTTGGCGTACATAAATATTTAACATAACTTAAATATAGCTATTAGATAGTTTCTATAAACATAATTATGTATTTATAATTTTGAACATATATAATGCACAAATTACATTTGCAGACAAAAACAAACAAATTCTGGCTGCATTTAGAGATTTTGCATGCATATGGAGAAAAAAGTGCGAAAAAAAACTTATTTCACGCTAAATTACACTCGGCTCTGAGGGACATATTGCTGGCTGATAAATTATGGGCGGAAAACGAATTTGTCAGAGTGCTTTTATGCACATACAGCTATATATATATGTATAGTGTCTGTCTATGTGCGATTATATTTATGGGCTACATTGAAGTCGCTATATTGAAGAAGCAATAACTATGATAGTTATAGCGGGTGAGAACTGTTTGGTGTCTAGACGGCATACATAATCCATAGTTTTGAATTTTGCATTTGATTGTCTCTAGTCTGGTTGAGCTTCATGATGGTTGAACTCTAATAAAAGGCAGCGTCAACTCGGTCAACTACATTTCGTGTGGCCCATCAAATTGATTGAGTATGAATTTCTGCGCACGAAATGAGTTGAGTAAGCGGAGTGACTTGTATAGAGTCATAATTATATAGCTGAAAGTGGGACATCAATGACTTACAGCTAAAACGGAGCTGTAACAGTATAAACTAATTTTCTAGAAGTTTATTTTGCCTCATTTTCTGACATCTTAGCTCAATGCTCCATGAATGTGCGCCGCAGTCAGTGTCATCTTACCTCAAGCTAGAATTTAGCTCATTATCTTTGTGTCTGATTGCTGATGTGATTAACGTAGATGCCTTTAACTTAGCTGTATGCAGCTGGACAGCTCTAAGCTGAGCTATGCGTTAATTAAATGTCAGTGAGTGTAATGAGTGAGTGTAACGAGAGTTGCGACTGCTATTGAAAGACTGACAGACTTGGCTAGCCTAGAGGCCAAACACGTAGAGTTCTCAGCACGGCACTGGCTCAAATCTAGCTAGTTTTTAACATTTAGTTTCTCGCTTTTATCATGCTGCGCTGGCATGCACACGTTTGCAGATAGCAGTCCTTGCTGATCCTTTGCTGCAGTTGGCTTTGTAGCTGACGAAGGCCATGCCTGCCCTCAGCCCGCAGCTCTCCTATGCAATTTGTCTTTACACGCTCTTTTTGTGGCCTTTTTACGAGCCGCGTCGCAGCTCTGTAACTTTGACTATGGCTGTGGAGCTGTGGAGGTCGTAAGATATGCTTGCCGCCTTGTAAACTGCATACTTTGTGCTCTAACTTTTATTTGACTCGAACTCTTCTAGAATTTCTCAAACTCAAATAGCTGACTGCATGTTAAATTCAATCGAGCTTTACGGTTAAATTTCGTTGAATGATGTTAATGTTTTTATGATTGTTCAGCTGCTGCATGCATTTGGCCAATGAATCGTTGACTGAGCAGCTAAGCTGAGTTTATATAGTAGAGCTCTTAACCAAGACATTAGCATATGTATTTTGATTTCAGGAATTATTTAAGCAGCATAGATAGCTTTCATTGGCAGCCTTTACAAATGTTGTGTAATAAATTGTTATATAAATTTCTAAATAATTTTTATTTTAATATTTAAACATAGCTCTTGCAATTAATTTAGATTGCCTGAGGCCATAGCAAATATGAAAGTGTTTTGCTTTCATTTGCTAAAATACACATACAAAGTATTTAGTTAAAATATATTCGCTATACCCTAGAATCATAGAAAATGGCTAGACTTGACATATAAAAGTATCAATAAGAAAGTGTAATATATTTCTATAAAATAAATATAAATAATTATTTTTTGTTTGATTTTTCTTGATCTTGCTCAAGTGTTCACCCCTCTACGTGTAGCATATGTGTTCGTCTGTCATTTATAATTTTTGGATTCTACTCACAACTTTATTTGCATAATGAATTTGTAACAGTGTATAACTTTCAAGTTGGTCACTTTTCATATGCAAATTGTTGAAAACTTTGTCTGACATGCTCTGTAGTTTTATATGCCATACTAATTATACCTTTTACATGCGCCACATCAAAGCTGACCAGCTGACCATGGCCACTTGCAATGAAATTCAATTTTAATATCACTTAAGAATGTGTCTCTTCAAAATTAAGAGAAAAATTAAAATATTTTACAATTTTTATTATATTAAACTGTCAAACGCTGCTTAATAGTATATAATGTGCTTTTATGAAACTTTTGCGTTCACTGTCATTAGATAATGCTTGAAGCTCATTCAACTTTAACTCAGATATGTTCTGGCTCTGGCATTGGCATTGGCTTGCTTTCTAGTTAGTTTCAATTGCTTTGCAGTTGAATGATAAAGGGCAAAAGATTAAAAAAAGTGTGCATCACTTGATTAAAGTGCTTAGTGATGCCTTTGTAGAGAGTAATAGTAACTCAAACACACTCACTCACACACACACAAACACAGTCATTAACAGAGAGAGAGAGAGAGAGAGAGAGAGACGAACTCAACTTGATGACATAAAAGATCTTCCATAAAATGTTGCATACTTTTGTGCGTCGTCTCGTTTCGTAATTGAATTCGTACGAAAGCTGCCAAAATTCAATTGCATTTTAACGAACATTTTTGTCTGCAAGCTTTCGATTTGCAAAACTGCAATCTCAGTTAAAATCAAATCAAAATATTTACGAGGCAGCTGGCAGAGATAGCAAGTATTTATGATGTGGATTGGGCTAGATTCTCGCAAGTCTAAAACGAAAAGAAATCTTTTAATATAGAAGGCACTTCATCTCACTCCAGATGTGAGCATTAAATACTTTCTGTCTGGCTGCTCACGTCAATGAGTTTAAATTGCACTTAAGCAAAGCTTTTGAAGTTGCATTTAATTATCAATATCTGATAAGTCAAATCCTTAAGTATTTTATATAGAATTAAGTAAACTTTTATCTATTTTAAATTTGCTAAATTTAAGCAAATCTAACGGCTCAGCACTTCCCTCTTGCAATCACAACGCGGTTGTTCCTTGAGTCTTGTTTGTTGACTCAACCCTCGGGCACCTTTTATGACGCGTGTCATTTGGGAGGAAGCTGGCGACAAGAACACTTTAGCCTGTCAAAGATTATCAGCTCTGTGCTAAGTTATTCTGATGTTGTTGCTGTTGTTGCTATTGCTATTGCTGGCTTCACCCTCGCCCGGCCATAGGTCTTGCCTGAGTTTGGCAATTTCTGAAACAAAGGCAACGTTTATCAATTTGGTGTTTTCCTTTTCATTTGTGAGTTTTATCTACGCTCACCATGCCAACCATTTTGTTTGTCTTAATAGTCAATTTTATTCGCTGTGCTTTGCTTTCCTCGCTTTGCCTTGCCAACAATTGTTCGCTCTTTTTCCTCCTTTCTTTCTTTTGATTTTAAAATATTTTCCATTTCCGTTTGATGCTATCCATTGCCAGCAATTGTGCAATGATATTTGTGGGATCTAAAATCAATTTCAGTGCTTGCAACGTGAATTTAATTTTCAATTTAGTGATATTAAGTGGTAATTGTGATAAGAGATACTCTCGGTTATTTATACAGATCTATACTCGCAATTTGTTTATATACAAATGTATGAGTGCTTATTGGGAGAGAGTAAACAAAACAGTTTCATTTTATATAAATTTATATTTTTCATAACAAAATAACTTCTAACGGTTTTTATCGCCCAATGCAGTTCATTTCATATAAAGCAAAATATATATATTTAAGAATTAAATCTATGAAAAAAACTTTTGCTTTACATAAAATGCATTTTTTTCTTATAATTAAAGTCGGCTGATTGAAGTCGCTGGCGTTTGACTTATTGCTTATTGACTTTTATATTTATATTTTATGCGCTGACTACAAAATATAAATATGAAGAAAGGTATATTAGTTCAAGGAATATGAAATTAATAACATATGTTATAGCAGAAAAATTTGTGGATATGAGACTCTTCTACAATGAAGATAGAAAATAAATGTATGAGAATAAATAAAAATACAAAATATTCAAATCATTCTTTAAATAAATAAAAAATAAATGAGAAAAATACAAATACAAATACAACATAATCAAAAGCAGCTAAAAATCTGTCTTAACTAAAAATAAAAATAAATAAACACAATTACAAACTAATCAAAAGCTGCTAAAAATCAATGGTAAAACATATATTATAAATAATAAATAAATAAATAAATGCAAATAAAGTATTTGTAAGAAATATAAGACTTAAATACAAACACAATTTTTTTTATTAATAAAATAAATTTGAATGTAAAATGTAAAAAAATATATATTTTGCTGTATCTGAATAAAAAAAAATTATTAAACACTCAATCAAATATTTATATATATTTCATATAATTGCATATTCTAATATTTATTTGCTATTTATATGCCTAGAGGTCTCTTACTTCGCCTAAAATTAATTCCATAATAATTACAGCTGCACACTAAGCTCACGGTATTTTCTAGTCGATCATTGAGTCTATTATGCACAGCTTAAATATGTTTTCAATCCCGACTATTTTTGATTGCATTGCCAGGAAGAAACTACTGCTAGCTGCTGGAAATTGCTTTAAGTACACGCGCACACACACGCCGCCCACATTGCCCGCCCCGTGGCTACTTAAGGAATCTCTTTGAGATCAAGTTATGTGAAAGAGTTCCATGGAGTGTGCAGTGCAGACGAAATGCTCTTGCCTTGCATCAGAGTTTTTCAAAGTCAGCTAACCTTTACGAAATTGCAATTGCAAATGCAATGCAAGACGCAAAATACTTGAGCAGCAGCCAATATATGTATGTATGTATGTATTTATGTATGCAGTAGTTGGTAAGATGAGAAAAGCTCTTTTTTTTACCCTTAAGAAATAGTTAATAACAAAATGTTTGGTTCAATTTCAGGTACATCTCACGATACGCAGATGTTTTGATGTCTTAAGCATAGGAGCGAGCAACAATTTTCGGCATATTTGCATGGGCTGCCAAACGAGCCGCAAAGGTCCAACAATTTTCTGCGCTGTAGCTATTCGATATTTTAATTAATAATACATTGATACGAATATATATTAGCCTTTGGTTTATGCTTACCCAGGGCATAGTTAGCGTGAGCGGCAAACTGAATCTATAATCAATCGATTTCTTCTTTAGCATGGGCAGCGTGGATTTGCTTTTCAATATGGTTATTCGAGGTGTTGTACTTAATAGTATTTTTCTACTCTCAGCTCCAAAGTCTGATATACACATGCCTATGATAAGAATGGCAAAGAGATGAATAAATATTTGCATTTTGCGTTAGGCAATTGCGATCCGTCAACTGACTGTAATTTGCCTTTGGTGAAGCTTTTATGTGGAAATGGTGCATACATTTCTTATTCGATAAGAGTCACGCATGCTAAGGTATTGTAATATATATATTACTGGTTTATAATTATTGCCAAATACAGTTGACAGATGTTTCTATACGCTTCGCTTGGAGTACTCTGTAGTAAATATAGAAAAAACAAGTTAATGTAAGTTGAAATTCGATATATGTGATATAATTAGTGTATTTCAATGCTTATATTTTTATACTAAACACTAAACCAAAGACCTCGTTGATAGGATATATAAAAACTTTATGAAGTAACTGGAGCCGTACATAATTCATATAAAAACTGCTTCAAATAAGTAATTTCATTTGCTTCTTTTTTAATGGAAACTGAGTATAAATTGCCAATGAATCTGTCATTTCATGTCTGACGGACATGCCAATAAGTCAACATTTTCGATAATCGCACAATATTACTCATACGCAGCGTGTCAGATATGCCTCACACACACACACACAGAGAGAGAGAGAAGCTCTCACACACACACACACATAAATACGCTTAAGCGCCAAGGGCGTCAAGCAACAAGCGTAAATCACAACCCTTAGGCTGAGCTTATTATCCCTTAGGGAACACTTGAGATTCAGCTGGCAATCGATTTCAGTGTGCCACTGGCTTCAATGCAGATACAGCATTTCGTAATAAATAAGATTGAGTATTAAATATATATAAATAAATTTCTAAAAATATATATATTATTTCATGTTAATTATGCTCATAACACTTTGTGCTAGACATGGCAAGCTAAATATCGCATGTCATTCGTTTTATCACTTAATTCAGCTTGTAAACAAAAATGTCTGCGTACGTGCTCAATTCCGCTGCAATAAGCCGACAAACACTTCAATATATATCGACGTTCGATTCGAACTCGAGCTTTTAATGTTGCGCTGCAGTCATAATGCAGCTTGACATTATCGCCATTAAGGGCAAAGGTGGCCGGACATGGATACGCATAATTTATGCATCGTTTCTCAATGGGGTTTAATGTGCCACATTTGCAGTTTGCGCAGCGCATACGTCACACACGGCTATATACGTATTCAATTCATTGGAAAAGAACTTAATCGAGGCATACGCCTGCAACAGCAATTGCAACTGCAACTGCAACTGCAACTGTATCTGCTATTATTTATTTATGAGTGCTGAAATTGAACTTTTGCTGAATGATGACTAAGAGTTTTGCTGGAAATACAGACAAATATTAAGCTCTCAAATTATATATGACAATATGATAAAAAGCTTAATTCTTTCTCTTCGCTGAGTTATGTTTGCCGCAATTTTAATTGATTCGAATTGCTGTCTAGATGCAATGATTACTCGATTTGAAAGCGAAAAACTCGTAATTGTCCTTCTCGCTGTCCTTTCGTGGCATATTGTGCTGCTTGGTGTCCAATGAGCCGCTGACTACATGCCTGATAAACTGCACACAAATAACCCGATGTGGCAAGCAAAAAAAAAAAAAAAAAAAAAAAAAGGAACAAAAACTGTGACAAACTTTCGCCCCATCCGGCTGTCGGTTCGTCTCGCCATTTATCAGCCTGCGAGTTGCTGAACAAGTGTTTTGCCGTTGAGCGCAATTTGGCGTGAAATAAAAGTTTCGCCCCACTTTTATGTTGGGGCTATTATGAATGCAATTCTTTATGGCTGACTTTTGTCGCTGGGTCGCTAGCTTATCCCATTGGCCATAAAAAGCCAGCTAGTACACTTTTAAACAAGTGTTTCAACCTCAACTAAAACATAAATTATAGTTTTTTTTACACTTTCCACCCACTTTCCAGATCATAAACTGAAAATATGAGCAAACTGAATAGATTTACATTCAAATTTGAGAGCAGCTTGTTGATTTAATGCTGCAAATACAACTATTTGCCTGCCTTTTTTTTTTTTTTTTTTTTTTGAATATGTAGTTTATTAAGCAATTTTACTGTGACTGTTGTAAGTAGCAAATTTATCGATTAATACAGATTAAAGTACATGACGTGTCAAAAGCAAATGTTTAATTTATTTATCAAATTGCCTGTGTATTAACTTGCAGTAAATAACAAACACAACAAAAAAAAGTTTTAAAGGAAAAAAAAAATTTGTTTTTTTTATGTTTAACATTCAATTTACAATGTCAAAGCAAAACAAACTGCAATTTTATTGAAATTGCTTCAGGACTGAGCTACGATTAAATATTGTTTTTTATATCAGTTACAGTCACACATATAGATTCATTGATTAATTCATTCAATCAAATTTCATATTTTATATTTAATAAAAAAATAATAATAATAATTCGTGGTCAGCTCTCTTTGACTTTTTATCTTAGTTACTTTCTCTTCGGCCATTGAAATCGTAATGACCCTTTATGAAATGCCCCAGTAGTCATCTCGCTCTCACTCTGCAATACGAAGGGCTACGTTCGGTAACAACTATCTTTGTCTCTCTCTCTCTCTCTCTCTCTCAATCACTGCATGAAAATTAGAAAGAAGAAACGTGTAGGTTAGACGCAAACTCAATCGGATAACATTTTTACAGTTATTGCATGGCATCGCTCAGCCAATCATAACAGCATTGACATAAATTAGCAAAATGTAAGCTCCAATGACAGAAGAGCACCAACAACACTCTCTGATATTAATCCAACATCAAATAATAATCAAAATTTAGGTTTTACATCAATAATTAAAGCTTTATTAATTACAAAGACTGAAGATATGCCGAAGTGATACATTTACAATGCAGTAATTCATATACACATTCCCTTTAACAAATAATTTTTGAATATTTCATACAATACATTGTAGACTATAACTTTACCTTAAAGATAGTGCAAAACGTGCCCTTATTCTATCAAATTCCCTTGACATCCATTCAAATAGTTTGTTTATTGCGTATACTCTCGTAGCAGATATTCTGCTTAAAACTTTTGAGCACTCTATATTGGAATTTGATAATAAGTTGCCAGTGGAGAACACTTTGGCATGCATAACTTGTGGCCGCTTGGTTACTTTGCATTTTGTGGCACAACTGCCAAAGCTGTCGAATTTCTAAGCTCGAGCACAATCAGGGAACGTGTCTCCCACTACTACTAGCTCGGCAAGTTTTCGGGGGCATAACAAGGGAAATGTTGTACTTGTCAGCTGCTGCTGCCACATTTGCGTGTTAATGCGGCAGCATTGAAAAAAACAAAGAAAAAAAATTAATAACTCGACTCTTTCACTTTTTGCCAAGGCATGCTGCATAAATAAATTTACCACACAGCCATGAAGAGTGTTAAGCTCAATGGAGGGACGTCGAGGGACTGCTTAGGCTGACATGCAAAACTTATTGTTCTACCCCATGGACATGGCACGGCTGCTGAGAATTGTCGCATAAGAACTTGAATGCAACTCGTTATTGTTTGTTGTTGTTGTTGTTGTTGTTATTGCTGCTTTCCATGTACAAACTTTGCGGAATTTATAACGAGTTTCTGTAGTTTTTACTGCATAAATTATAGTTATTAATTTAGAAAATTTTACTGGCAGCGCGGGCACAATTGAAATTTAAGCATTTTGACCCCCCACGAACTGCTGCTGTTGCCACTGCTGCTGCTGCTACTGCAATTACGTTGCATATTTCAGAATTTAGATGTTCATTTCACAGTTTCCTTATTATTTTTTTCCTGGTCATGCTGCTCCTTCTGCTGCTGCTGCTGCTGCTGCTGCTGTTATCTTGATTAGCATTCGCCACTTTCTTCGCCCGCTCACTCTGTCAATTTGCTGCGAGCTTGACGTTTCCGTTTCCTCTTTCATCTTGCTATGAAACATCATTGGCAAACCATTTCCGTTCAATAAATTACTTTGACTGCAATGCCAACAAAGCCGATTATATTGACTACCTAAGTGCTGCAAGTGTTGATAAAATGTCAATTTCTAAATTACTTTTGCGTAAAAGCTTAACTTTTTCAATTAACTACTTTCGACATGCGACAAATTTCGCATCTTAATATTTAAGTATATATATATACACAGAAAAATATATCTAGTTGGCCAATATTGTATATAAGAACTTTGACTAGAACTCTCGAATCGTTCAGTGTACCTTGCAGAGTCAGTTTGCTTATTTATTCATGTGGGTCCAAAACTTTCAACGCTGTTAGCTCACACATGTCTCAGCTTAATCCACTATTATTGCAGCTATGTGCCTGTGGTCTTCAGTTATTATGCAGATTGTGTTGACATACTAAAACTGAGCGCTTGTGTTGCTGAAGTCTGTTGCTGGAGTGTAAATATTTCATGAAATGTCAGCTCTATTCTTGCCGTGAGAGACAGAGAAAGAAAAAAACTATATACAAATTTAACTTTTACTGTACACAAATCAAGTTTGAATTAGCTCGTCTGGCACGTACCTTGACTCTTGATTTAACACGTTTCAAATGATGCAAAAAAGGTCGGGCATAGGCTCTCATGATAAATTGATCACATTTCGGTTCGAATTCCAAGTTCGAGCAAAGTCAAAGCTCAAAATTCAACTTTTTCGACAGTCCACATCCAATTCACTTTAAACAAATTTATATGCTAATAAATGCATTCTGTGTGCGATAGCTATCCTTTGATGTTGGAAGAATTGGCAAAAAACTTGTTGGTGTTTTCGGTTTAAGAACTTTATTTTACTAATATGTTCATAAGCTTTTATTATTTGTTGTTCATTGTTGTAGTTTAAGTTGATTGAGTTATTAGTTGTTCTAGTTAAATAAAGTTCGTATTTCTGCTTTTCTTTTGAGCACCAAAATCCTTTGCGCTTAAAATCTGCATAACACCATAATTAGCGCCATCTATGTAGAAAGTATTGAACTAGTGCATAAACAAGCTCGGCTCACAACTACATACATACATCTATGTATCATGTATTCTAATTTGAGTAAATTTGATCGCCTTTTATTGTGGGTTTATACTTTTACAACCGCGCCGAGAACTGACATTCACAAGCTGCTTTTCTTCTCTGGAAAGTACTTTTTATTTCTCTTAATACCTCACCCAAATCATATCGACTCTGCCAGCACAGTCTCTGCTCGAATTGCTTAAGTAGCTATCCCGCTCTTACTTAGCAACACTTGGGGCGACGTTCAGCAATAGCTATTTGTCTCTCTCACACGCAGTGTAAGTAAGCGTATACAAGGCAAAAATGTGAGGCGTGAAATTAAAACGCAAACTCAGTTGAACTCTCATTCTCTTACTAATGCTAACTCCCAATCACGAAGTGGGAAAGCAAATAGATTCTCTTCATTCATTTTACACTATCATATCATAATATCATAGCATACATACATATGTACATATATTATATTCTGCAGCTATTCGAGCATGATCAATCTGTCATACAATTTGCTAGAGTCATGTAACATTTTATTCAAACATCACTGCAGAGTGATTGCAGCAACGCTGTGAGTGCATGTGTATACATACATATACTTACATATACACATAAATGTATGTTAGCTTATTTTACCGCCGTTGTTATGCTATTTTTTATGGCTGCCATGTGTAACAAGTTCGCTTAAAAATATGCACAAGTACTTACACATGTAGATTCGCGCGCACGAGCTCGATGTTGCAAATCAGCCAAGGGAAAAGTATTAAATTTGGATTTATATACAGAATTTATAAATTTAAAAAATAATAAAAAAAAGAAAGAATATTAAAGTTTTTTTTCTAAAAGCTTCAGTTCCACTATAAAAATAAAATATAAATATTTCTAGAGTACATTTAAATCATTAAAGAATAAATAAATAATTCACTTTCTATGTTCAACAAAGGCAAACAAATTGATTCTGGACAGGAACACAGCAATGGCTGCTCAACAAAATGGCTTCGCTGGAACTTGTTGAGGGAATTAAATGCATATTTCCGCTTTTTGATAAAAATTCGTTTGGCATTTATTTTGTTTTTTGTTTTTGTTTTTTTTTTTTTTTTTTTTTTTTTTTTTTTTTGCGAGCGAACAACAGATAAAAACGTGTCGTGTTAGCAGCTTTGCTTTTTCAGGTAACTCCACAATGCCAAACTGGTTGGAGGCAAACTTTTTGGCATATGCAACGAGAATTTGAATTTCAATTAGAGTTGCACAATGTTTTTATTTTTATTAAATCAATATTGCAAATTCACATAAATATATATATGCACACATATTTATTGTATATGTATTGAAGCTGTTGTATTTTTGAATGAATTTCCCATTGAAAAATTATTATTTTATTGCTTCTCATAACAAAACTTTTGTTTTCTTTTCTGACAGAGCACAACATAGTGAAACATTCAATTTTTATTTGAATATAGCTTGTATGCATTGTTGTCAGGCTTTATGTTTTACTGAATGAACATGAGAATAATTCGTAGTATATTTTTAAATCACTCTCCAATGGAACGTAACTAGTTAAATCAAATCAAATTGATTGCAAATAAACTAAAAATATAGAGTACATTGTCTGTGGTCAGTTTATAAATAAATAGAAGAGGCTGCAGAATGTTTGGAGTAACTTTCTTTTGTCTCTTTCGATTGTATATCTACTTAATAGAAAATAAACTTAACCACATTATTATATATATAAGCTTAGCTCTATTCACTACTTAATCATAATTTTTTCAACAAATTTGCTTTAGCAAATTGTTGCTTGAATGCAGCAAAAACGCATGATTTATGATGCAATTGGAATGTGAAAAAAAAAGGAAACACATTTGATAAATAAAGGCAAAGGCTGCACACCATTGAGCTTTTACGTAACTTTAGTGAAAAGTTTTAATAAAAATTGGAGCAAATAAATATGAACTAGGAAATTCATGAATACTTTACATCTTGAGCAAATAGACTTTGCCAGTCGCCAGAAAAAGTTTGCCGACTTGTTATTAATGAACAAACAATTGGCCAACAGCTGAAACATTCAAGTCAGCTTGAGGAGCATGCATTGGCGGATGTCCTGACGTGGCTGTGAGCTATGGCAAGGACATGCCACAAAGATTTCCCTGCTTGTTAAATGTTCGCTAGACATTTCTAAAGTGAAAATTTCCAATGCTAAGGAAGTCACGTAAAATATGCTTGGCTGGCAGAAGTGCGTGAAGCTCATCAGAGTTTGTTTCCTGCTGCAACACTTGAGTATTTGTATCCAATTGGAATCTGATTAGATATTATAAATATAAGCAAAGAGAAGAGAAGTCTGTGCAGTCAGCACAATGATCTCTAATGACTGAGAACTGTGAATATTGAAAGGAATATTTATTAGAATTTATAAAGCAATAAAAGATATAATGTAAAATATAATTTTAGTAATATTTAAATACATTAAAGTTTTTCTTTATTCATTTCATTTTCGCAACCTAGAAATAGAAACACTACTCAAAGCTTGAATTGCTGCTGCAACTACCAGACTATTTGCCTGATGGGTAATTAATTTGCGAATTCGCTGAGGCAGAAAACGTTGCTACCACCCGGAAATGGCGATACATTTAAGTATTTGTAGAGCAAACTGGGTGCAGCTGCACTCGCTGCCAGCTCAAAGGATATTTCAGCGCATTGCATGTCAAGCACGTAAAGCAGCTTCGTGAGCAAATTATGGCACTCAGCCGGATGAGGGGGAACAAATATTGCCATCTTTAAGGGACTTAAAATAATTTTGGTGTGCCACGGAAATTCATTTTCTTTCAGCGTCACTTTAATGTATGCTCAAGTTAAGTGCATCAGCTGAATGACAAAAAATACAAGTTATTTAAGTAATACACATGAGAGCCGAAATAGTAGTTAAGGAAATGTCATTTTCTAACCGCAATGTCAGTTAAAACTCGTGTCAGCTGCCAACGTGTTCACTTTGAGTAGTTATTGTGCCTTCGTTTGTTGCCACGTGACATAAAGTAGTTGGAATAACCTGTCAAAAGTTGAAATTTATGTGAAGCGAATATTTAGCAGAGCTGCAGCTAAGGCAAGTGTGATATAACTGTCAAATCAATAAGGACGTCATTAAATGGATCTAGATTAAAGTAAATTTAAGTTGAAATATTTTTGAAAAATATTTATATAAATATAAATAGCAGAGCAAGAAATAACAGAAAATTAATTATGCATTTATTTTTAAATTAAATTATTTATTTTAATTTCTTTGATCTGATTAACTTCACAGAGAAATTAGATTGTCACAGAGTAGTCACACGACTATTGACTATTTGTTATTCAACAAACTTCAATGAGCTTTGGCCATTACAAGTTCTACGACTTTGTTTCACATTTTCAGCTCGAGCCGTGTGTCCTCTACATTGTGTCAAAGCTAAAAGGGCACAAAATCTTGCCGAGCAGCAGAATTGACTTGTAGGCTTGTTTGAGCAGTAACAATTGCTGTTGTTCTCGCATCTGTCTATTTGAATAGATTTGCTCAAATTCCATTAGTTGAAGCTCGCCTGCTCAAATAGAAAAACATTTTGCAAAGATAAATTAATAATCTAGCTGAAATTTCTTTTGATATTTGATCATTTCAACATTTTGTTAGCTTATCTTAATTAATATTATTCAAGCAGAATATTATTGGGAAAGTTAGTTGCAAGTTTCACTAAAATAGAAACAAAAGAAAAAGTAATTTTCAATTTGAAATGATTTGAAGCGCATTTTGTATATTTATGAAAGCGAAGCCGTAGCTAATTAAATCACATGTAAATAATATGTGTTGAGGCCATTTCTGTTTGGCCATCTTTGTCTACTGTCATGGCAATAGACACCAGGTAAATATTATTTGTGTAACCTGAAACTCTGATTGACATTTTGGTTCCGTGTCAAGTAGGCAATCTGTGCGCTTGGCTGCAGGGCTTCTTTCTATGGGCTGAAAGAAATGAATTCCATTTATTTATTTTTTTTTTATTATTTCAATGGTAAATACTTTTTGAGGAAAACTAATTTATATTGATGGTAATTTAATATATTTCTTAGATTGAAATAAAGAATGCCAAATAATAATAAAAATTATAATAAATATAATATATAATAATTATTATACTATTTTTAAATAATAATAAATACTAATAACTAATGTAATAGTCATAATAAATTTGAAATTAAAAATACAAAATATAATATTTTAATATTATTTATTTATTTAATATTTTAAATATTAAATATAATAGTAATAATAAATTTGAAATAATGTAAAATGCATATTACTTAACATGATAATAAAATGTAATAATAATAAATATAATAGTCATCATAAATTTCAATAGTTCCCATAATCAGCTATAAAAAAAAAAAAGATGATATTTTTTTTTTATATTTGGTTGCCTAAACGCTCGACTCGGTTTATAGGACTTCCGTAACAGAGTCATTTAAGGATTTTGCCATTGTCTTACGCGCAACATTGCATAGTTTAGCTCACACATCTCTCTGTAGTGTGGATATGCTCGACATGATGAGCCATTTAATGATGTAGAAAACATAGCAATATTTACATAGAAACATTGGCAGTGTCAGTCATGGGTTTCGTATGGGATTCGCTCTCAAACGGATTGTGTTTGCAGCGTGATGTAGCGTTGCGGGCTTATCTGATACGAGCGATGCCGAAACCTTGCATATTGATCCTGACTTTATTTATTCATGCCAAAAAACGTGCGCACAAATTCAAGGCACACAAACAAATCACAAACCAAATCGGGCGTTACGAAAACGCAGCAGCATGGCTTACGATGTGTGTGATGAGTGTGTGTGTGTGTGTGTGTGTGTTGGCTATGCATAACAATGTCATAACTACAATTCAGATGTCAAAAGGTATGCACAATTATTTATTGTGGCATGAAAATATGAAATAAGACTTTGCTCGAATTTCGATTACTGCTGCTGCTCTCATGTTACGCATACGCCTAGTAAAACTTGTGATGAAGTCAAATTGATATTGTTTTGCATGTTAGTGTAGCATTTACTTCTTCTCAGGTATTTGTGGTTTGAGAAAATAGGTTGAAGAATTAATGTATGTAGCTCCAGCTACATTTGAAATACATTTTCATCAGCATGCTGAAATCAACAATTATTTGACCTACTTCATTGCATGATCAGGGCTTCAGTTGGTGCACCAAGGTTAACAGCACAACTAGAAAGCACCGACAACAGTAGGTCAGGCAGGAGAGACAAAGAGAGAGCGAGAGAGAGAGAGAGAGAGAGAGAGAGAGAGAGAGAGAGTGAGAGAGAGCGAGAGAATAAGAAGGAATTTCGCATGAATGAATATCGAGAAAAATGCAAATACACAACGTGTTTGAACGATTGCGTCAGGCATTGGCACACTGGGGTCAAGAGTGAATGCATGAACAGTTGGCTGGCTAAACAAGTGCACAAAGCACTCAACACACACACACACACACACACACACACACACACACACACACACAACAAACTGCAGCAGCAGCAGCCTGCCATGTCCTTGACCTGCATCAATCAGAATCAACATCTGAATGGCTTCTGTGCAGCTGCTTAGCTTGACGAACTCTGTCATAACAATCAAAAGTCGAGCAGCAACAAAAATTAGCTCTATTTTCACAATAAGTATAGAAATTATTATGACATGCAAAGATTGTAATGTGTTCAATAAATGTGACTTATTGCTCTTTAAAATTTCTTGTATGAATAAAGTCATCTCTCATTGTAATTTCCGCTGATAATTGAGATGGCAGTGAATTGCTGTAATGCCTCGGGGGCGTCATTGAAAGTCTTTTCACTTTACTTTCCTTGCTGATTCCTGTCATTTAGCCTGCAGCGCTTAGACAACGCTTAAACAATCCGTTTTCTCAGTGGCTCGTCTGCCCTTTTACTATCTGCCATTTATCAACGTTCCTTGTGACATTTAAGATGCATTTAAGTTTGCAGATTTCGCTTTAACACAGTCTTCAGCTGCTGCATATATCTTTTGTCTTGTTGTGATGCAGGATTAAATTGCAAATAGCTTGGTATCGTAAAAGTCGTTTACAGTTCTGCCAGAGGTAAATTAAAATCCCATTGAACAACTTTCGAGCTCAATCAAAATGACTTCAATAACCCACTTGATGTGCCTCTGCATCGGAAGCACTGGGATTAGCCGGCTGGCACGTAGCGCTGGTCTTAACGCTTGGTACAGTTATTGTGCCTTCAATCAAATGTCAATTCTTTTGGATTATGAGTGAACTGTGGGCTCAGGTATGCCAATTTTCATAGGCCAATGTATGTTACTTGCTTCAGCAAGAGGCCTTGAGTCTAACAAATGAAACTACTAAGTAATAAAAGCTAAGCTTTATAATATATACCAATCAATCCTTAGCATTGGCTTAATCTAAAGGTTGTCAAATCACATATTAGCGCACCTGAACTGAAAGAAATCAAGTGCAAGGCAAAAGTGTTTTGCGGGATAAAATATTTATTTGAATTTGAATTTGTATTCCTTTACATAAAATAAAACTGATAAGGGCAATCGTATCTGGCAGATAATGTATACATTTGCTGTTGATGCATATTTTTTTAATGATTTGTAAAAAGCGTTACAAATAAACATAACAAAATATTAACACATCTCAAGAAGTCTTCTCAACGAATCAATAATAGAATCAAGATTTACTTATCTTATTACCTTCTTAATAATATTTCCCCAGCATTCAATATCTGCAATAATATTAGCTAAAATATTTATAATCTTGCTTTTATCAATTTGCTATTTATTGTTTCTTTTACAATTTACATAAATTTGCTTACAAAATACTTGTCAACTGAATTTATTGATAATTTCAAAATGAATCCATGAACTCAATGATGTTTGCTTGTTATGTTGCTTTACAACGTTCTCTGTTTCTGTTTCTCTAATATTTGCTTCGTCATTCGATTTCTAAAAATAAATTGAGCAAAATTTTAAGCCTGACAACAGCCGTCAGCATTTTCATATGCTCACAGCAATTTGTTCTTTATTTTAAAATTAAATTTATTGCAGTCACAGATGAAATTTAATGTCTATGCAAATCAATATTCCATTTTGTTTTAAGAACATCAATAAAAATGTCAAAGTTCATCGTGTCGGCTGATAAATTGGCTCACGTTAGCGTCTATTGGCGAATTATCCATTTTAGGGCGCAAATCTGATGAGTATATTGCTTCGACGATTCACAAATCGTTTCAAGGCTTAAATAATCAATTTGTATGCGTCTCGAGTGCTGCTCATCGTACACAAAATAAAGGTCGTAAAACATATCGTTGCTTGATCTATGTGAATTGTTTACAATGAAATTGTTTCGTATGTCGCTTCTTTTAGGTGCGTGTGGGAAGTAGCTTCCTATTCGATGGGAGCAGGTGTAAAAGCGTGCAATAAAAATAGAAATAAATTGGCCAAACTTTTCTGAAAGCTTTAAGAGATATGTGTAAAAATTGGCGTAGCTTGGTAAATATATAAATAAATATACCTTAAATTATATAAATAAAAATACCTTAATAAATATACCTTAAATATTTTTAAATATCAATAAAATAAATAAAAGAAATATATTTTACAAAAAAAAAAAAAAAAAAAAAAAAATGTTAGACATCTCTCCCCGACGGGGAATTGAACCCCGGTCTCCCGCGTGACAGGCGGGGATACTAACCACTATACTATCGAGGACGTTGAATTAGCGGCAGCAGAAATCGCAGCTCACTATTCTGTGAATATGTTTTATTTAGACAGAATTATAATCTATGAATAAGAAAGCATATAAATATGTATGCATATGTACATACATATGTATATGTATATACTATTTATGTGAAATAAATTACTATATGAATTTAAAGCAAAACTTTGTGTAATTTTTTTATCTCTCTTGTAGAAAAAATTTTTAGTTTATTTTATACATATTTTAACGAAAATAAAAATTGTATTTAACATTTACTTGTGAATAAATGATTAATTGTTTACTTTACCTTTCTTATCAATAGTCATTGTCTAATTAAAAAAATATGTATTTCTGGTAGTAATTTAAAATCTTTGAAGTTGAACTGATTGCTATGTGTGAACTTTTTTTCTCTCTCTCTCTCTCTCTCTCTCTCTCTCTCTCTTTCTCTCGCTCTCTCTCCCCTTACTTTTCGCTTCGGACTTCAATTTCTAGCTTTTTTCGGTAATTGCTTGCCAACATCTGTTACGGCCAAGTCAACGAAGCACATTACATTGTTCTCTTGAAAAAATCACACATATGCAGTCAGTTCGACTTGGATTACCAGTTGACTGGTAACTGTAGCTGCAGCTCTGCTATCTGTGGCTGTGGCTAGTTGCCAACATGAGCATTCAGTTTTTGAATTAGCCTCAGACTCAGCACCTCCAACGCTGCTCCATTCTTGCGTCAGTCCGTCAGTCTGCCAGTCAGTCAGCGAGAGTAATCTTCTCAGCTGTTGTTGGCTGGCAGTGAAAAAGTTCGACATGCAATTAAGTCGACTAATCTGTGATGTCAAGCTTGCAGGCAACCCGGTTGCATTTTCACGATTGAAAATGTTCAAAATTCATAGTCATTGTTGTTCTTGCATATGCAGAGGTCCTGCACTCACACACACACACACACACACACACCCATATGACTCTATCACATAATTCATAACGGCTTCACACCATTCATTAGCATGCAAATTTGAAAATATTTCAGCTACTAGCTGAAAGTCTCCACCCGAAGCCAGTTGCACTCTCATTTCGCTCTGCTTTCTCCGCTGCGAGAGGTCGCTCTGTTGTCCCCATGGCTGCGGCTGCACTAACTGCATTAACTCGCATGACAAACTTTGTCACACAAATTATGCAGAGCTTTGCTAGCTGAGCAAACTACGGCAATATTTCGAGTTAAAAGCAAGAAACTAAGTTGCAGAAATTTACTACGGATCGCATATGCTGTAATAACTATTTATTGCACTCGACTCTGCTTGAGTCGTAAATTGAACTATGGCAAGAGAAATATATAGAGCGAAAGTAATACAAGTTGCTCGAAATATGTTTGATTGAAATGGATATTTCTCTCAATAAAAGTAAAATAAACAAATTACAAATATCTAAATATTATATAAAAAAAAACAACAGTTAAAAGCTGCAAGAGTATTTGACTAGTAAGACTTGAACTTAGTTTCATTCATCTGTAAATTTCATAATATTGACTGGCTGCTGTTGTTATAGCAGCGCTGCTTTGTTTCTGCGCGAGCCATGTAATCGCTGGAAAAGCGGCATTGGGGGAGCTGCTACCAATTTATTTACATAAACTCATTTCAGGCAACGTCTGCAAAAATTAAACTAAGTGTAGCTGCGATATATATACATATATAAATATATTTATGTATGTATGTATATTGGCAATTTGGCCATGTTTACCCAGACCAGCAGCCAGCAGGCAGCTAACAATTTTAATATAACACCAAAGTGCACTTAAACGATGCTTGAGGCAATTTGCAGTTGCGTCATGGAAATATATGAAACTGGGGAAGCATTACACAATTTCTGTATCAAATTATGCCATGCAATTTACAGTTGCAAATTTTTATGTGATTTTGTTACAACGCATATATGTTATCTCGTTACCCCAAGGGACTAATGTCAAAATCGTTTCAAAGTAGCTGCCTCTCATACGAGTTCTATGTGAGTTATATATATGAATAATAATTTAAGTGAAGCTGAATCTTTTGAATGCAGCGAGCCATGTGTAGCTAGCAAATCTGTTAAAATATTTAAATAGATTAAACCATTGAAACTTGTGTTAAACTAAATATATTTTTGTGTGCTAGAAAATCATGCTTATGTGCGCTCAGCAAAATGGAAATTTGTTTTAAAAAATTTAATACATAAATGTAAATGTACCGAAATTTAATAAAGTTATAAAAAATAATAATAAATAAAAATACAATTTTTAAAATACAAAAGAAGCGAATAGCAGAGCAAGGTTTCGATCCTCGGACCTCTGGGTTATGGGCCCAGCACGCTTCCACTGCGCCACTCTGCTGCTTGTGCGGCCTTGCGCGACGAATAACTCAAGAAAACTCGCACCAATTGTAATGCTTAGCTGATGAAACATATCCAATTATAGATTATATATTATTATAGATTATAATTGAAATATTAATTAAATTTCTACGTTAAATATGCTTTTAATTTATATTATATATATACTAAGTAGAATTAAAATTCTAAATTAAATATTATTCTTTTAATTTCTATAATTTATTTACATAGTTGCAGCTTCTAATGGCTCCATAAAAATTTTCTGATTATTTAAATTATTTCTGATTATTTAAATGCCTTGGGCTTTCGTTTAAAAAAAAGTTCTGTTTCACGCCCATGTCTTAGTTGTGGAAACTGCGCCAGACATTTTATTGTACTATTTTATGAGAGATGAGCAGCAATAGAGCAATGAGTATTCATATATGAGCTGCAAGAAGTTACAAAAGTTTCAACCCACAATACAGAACTATTAACTCGAAAATAAAAGTTCCTTTCACTGATGTAACTAAAAGTAATTACATTTGCTTTTCATATTTACGCCTAAATTACATTACGTAGCGTAGTTTAGACTTCGTTTATATAAAGTGCCGCTGGTAAAAAAGTTATTATGCATAAGTATGCCGTTATATACACATGTGAGTTTATTATAGCTCATCCTTGAAACTATTGTTGCCATAGGGCTGATAGAAGTAAAAGAGATGTGTATTGAACATTACGCTCTTTGACGAGTTTTACAATAAATATTTGTTTCAAATTAAATAATAAAAAGAATTTATTTGAACTACAAATATCTGGTTTGAGCTAGGCTAAAGTATTTTTAATAAAATATATCAAATATATAAAATATATCAAATATATAAAATTCTCATTTCATTTCATTTTTATTTTCATTTTTTACATATTTCAACCGCTCTAAGGCCAAAGACCCGCAAATGTCATTCGCAATGAAGCTCAAAGTCAACCTTTTTTCTTTTTCTTGGTTACCCCTCAAAAATTCAATATAAAATTTTTCAATATTATTTTAATTTAATGCTAAAGACGGATAGCGCTCGTGCTCATATTCATATGTAAACCAATTTATCCATTTGTGATGAGCTGCTCAGCCGCGAGCGAGTGAATGCTAAACAGATCAAAAGAGCAGTTGCATCAATTGCCTGCCTGCCAGTCTGCCCTCGTCTGCTTTGGGCGTTGATTGGAAACTTGAAGTGAAAGGTAAACAAATTTCAAGCTCAGCAGCCGACTGACAACCGAAAAGCAGCAGCAGCAGGAGCAGTAGCAGCAGCAGGAGCAGGAGCAGCAGCAGCAGCAGCAGCAGCAGCAGCAGGAGCACATCACAGCTGACATAAAAAGAGAGACACATCAAGGCAAGGCGTGGCACACACGTGCAGAAATTCGATTTTACGCTTATTTACATATGTATGCAGTATATGTGCGGAACAGGAGCGTGCATATACTTAAAAGTTAAGTTATTTATGTAGATGTGAGCATGTTTATGCATGAGCGTAAGCATTTAAATAATGATGCTCGCTTTATGGCAACGATTTTATGTCAGCCAACTGTTGCGCTAGCTATTTTTCTCTTGTTATGTAAATATAAAATACAAAATAAAATTTTTTCAATCTAATTTTCATAGCTAGTTTATATATATGAAGCAAGACGTTATATACAAAATTAAAGCCAGTCTAAGTCAAATTTAAATTGATGTCCGAGTTCCTCCTGCTTCATTTGCCTGCTTGGTCGTCATAACTTTGCCATATTAGAGGCTAATGAATATCTAGCCTAATTGGCATTTGATCGATGACATCGTGACTGACACACGACTCTGCCTGTTGTTTGTCTAGGCCAAAAATGTGGCACATGGGCTAGCAGGTCGAGCAAAGACTCACACATACACACGACCTGTTGTCTTTTTTTTTTTTTTTGTTGCTTCCTAGTTACGACATGAGTGTGGCATCCCACGTAGCTACCGAAACGTGCCACACTCCTACCTGAGTCACAGTTGCACAACAGCAGCAGACTCTGCTCTAGAATGAATGATGCGCAGCAGATGGAATATTATGACAGCTTTTACATTTCATAGGCCTAGTATTTCCAAATGTCTAGCTAAGCTTAAACTGTTTTGCTTCACATATAAAATATGCTAAAAATAAATAATAAGGATTTTTGTTGCATAGTTAATAGAAAATCTAGACTAACTAGCTCTAAAGATGACCGAGATATAATTTTTGAAAATATGTTCTTATCGAAAACTTTAAAACGATAAAATTGATCGATTGTCTTGTCTCTAGCTCTTATATCTTCTGAAATCGATGCATTCAAGCATAAAAAATCAAGTTTAAGTTGATTTTCGATTGAGTATATATTTACTAACAAACTTTATACAATTTTCCATTTACCAGTTGAAAGTAGTTTAGATACATTTTTTTTTCAGCCACTTCAATTGCTTATTTATCTGTCAGATTCTTAGGCCTAATCATCATCTGCACAGACTGCAGCGTATAGCCCGACCCCTGCCACTCATCCCAAAATATGCCATACTCGGAGCTATCGTAATACTCATCGCGCTGGGTGTAGCGTCCGTTGAGATTGCTGAAAGTGAAAGCAATTGAGAGGAGAATTGAGATAAGCGTGAATTGAACGCCGATTGGCCAATCAACAACGAACCTCATTCCGCAGTTGTTGTACCACCAGCCACCCAGGCAGGTCTCGGCGCAGTTAAATTCGCTCTGGTCGTTATCCCTGTCGTAGGTGGTGAACTTTTGGTGCTCATTATCGCGCATCGAGTCACCAGCATTGCCCGAGTACTCGCCCAGTTCGCTCAGTGCATACGCCTCGCTCTCGCCGGCCACAACGATCTTATCATAATAGGCGTGGCTGCTGTCATTATTGAAGTCGGTGAGGTGCACGTATAGCTCGTGTGGCTGCGACGCAGTCAGACGATGCAGCTTCTCCAGCCCAATGAAGAATTCACCACTCAGATTGCCAAAGCCCTGCTCATACTCCTGCCAATTGCGATTGAATGGGACGCTTCCATCGAAGCGACGCTGCACAACGGTCCAGCCGGGTCCAGCTAAGCTGGAGTCACAGAAGACTTCGAAGGCCTCACCTTCATCTAACTTGATTAGATGAACATCAGTTGACCCTGGGAATGCTGCACAGCTAGTGGCTACAAATTCCTGCTGCGTTGTCGTCTCAAAGTCTTCCAAATTGTTTTTCAATCTCTCGGCAATTTCTTTTGTTTTAATCTCCATATTGAGAATTATTTGCGTCTTGACAGCGGCATCGTCTCTCAGTATTTCAATTTGCCTGGCCTGATCATTGATGATGCTCGTAAAGGTGGCCATATTTGCAATTCCCTCATTTATCTGGCGATCCTTCTCCTCCAGCTGCGCTGTCACCTCGTTGGTCTTCTTTTGCAGCTCAACGATTTGCTCAGAGTAGATCTTATTGAGCACTTCGAAGGCTGACTTCTCCTCTCGGCAGCTGCTTAGCTCATCGTTTATCTTGACCTTCAGGTCTTGCAGTGTTGATTGCTTTTCCATCAGAATGGCCTCTTCGATTTTACTCTTATATTTCGCTTGGAGTCTTTCTATGTCGTTATATGAGTTTTTCAGCTGATTTTGTATTCTGATAATTTCCAATAAATTCGCTTGTATTGCTATGATATTGAACACTATAATTATCAGTAGAGTATATAATTTTTTCGTCATATTTCTGTGTATTTTCTTTGACAACCGTCGCTCGGATCGCACAACACAAAACTAAACATCACAAAAATACCCAGCCGAGCAGCCATCGACATAATATAAACATCTACGCATTCTTAGAAACATATATATTGTATATAGTATTTCTTTACTTTTGCTGCTGCCGATAAGAGACAGATAGAGAGAGTGAGAGTGTGAGAGAGAGTGGGAGAGTGGGAGAGAGAGAGAGAGAGAGAGCTATAGCACACTTTCACAGAGCTCGGTTCAAGTGTCGAGCGTTATCAGTGCTTGAAATATTTGTATAAAATTAATTAGGGTGTAATTTACAACTGTTCCACTATTTTTATTAATTGGGCAAACTGACAGAGTGATGTAGTAATGGAATTTATATAAGACGAAATTGATTTGATCAAATTGGCACACATTTGTGAGTTCAGGTTCAATCATCAGCTACACCTGCTTGACGGCTTATTATGCAATTTATTTATGGGAATTAATTCAATATTTTTTCAAGCTAAAATATTATTTGTAGCAAACACAACTCTGTTTCTACCAGACTCAACTGCTGCAGGCTGCAATTTTATTTATGCATAATGAAGAGCAATTAGGTGCACCTCGACCGCAACCAGGTTGTGGTAAATGCTGCTGCAGCGCTGCTAGGTTGCTGCTGGGGTAGGTAATAAAATCAACTAGGCAAAGCTCGCTCTAAATAAATATAAATGTAAATAAAAGTTTATGCAATATACATAGTCTTTCTAAGCAGCAAAATCAATTTAGGAACTAATTTCTTGCACCTGTTTACACAAGTATTTAGCTTGCTTTGCAGCGTATCATAAACTAGCAGCGATATCTATAGACTATATATATATATCTATATATATATATATATATATATATATATATGTTATGTCTAAGCTGCAGGACAAACTAGTTTGCTGCTATCTGTTCCTGTTCCTGTTCATGATTAGTTTGTGGCTCAAACTTTGTCCTGCACACACGGCGACACTCGAGAGCGGTTTTTACAGCTGGCAGGACTTTTCGGCTAACAACTGCTATATATTCGAATTTGCATTTTAATGAGTGACGCGGGCTACCGTAAATTTGAAACTTTATGCGTTTTGCAGCCAGCAGCAGGTATTTGACAGTTTATTGAAAGGCAACCGGAACGAGGCAAGTTCTCAGTGCCCGAATATGATATGCTTTAAGTGAAATCTAAATTCAGCTGAAAATAGCATACATATCTGAATAATCGTAGTAAATTCCGTTTATCCAGAAGTAGCCAACATAGTAAACCAGTTGCCGCTTAAAGCCCTTGTCGTTGCCATAAACAATTGAAGCTCTCGACTGGACTCTGGACTTAAATTTGAACTTTGCTGCGGTTTTCTGGTTGCCCCGTTTAATGTTCTAACCACAGACTGAAATTGAAGTATGGCTAGCAGTTGTTTTTATTGCTGTTCGCTGTTGTTGTAGCTGGCAGTTGGTTGCTTTTGTTGTTAATTGCTTTCAGTTTCGTTGACGTGTTTTATTTATCGCCATGCCCCATGTTAAGCATTTGTATTCGGTCAAATAAATTCCCAGTTGACGTATATAAATGAAACGCAACAACTACAAAATATGCCAACAATCAAATCGAACTACGCGCAAAAGAAATAGAAAGAAATAGAAAAAAATAGCAAAAACTCTCAGTTCCTTTATAAAGTTGAACGACACAAAAGTGCAGAAATTGAATATGCAGCCATCAGTGCTCGTAAAAATGGAAACCGAATGGGAAACTCTTTTGGCAGCGAGCAAGCTTTCGCCCGGCTGGCAAAGAAAAGTGTGCAAAAGGAAACTCGCAGAAATTAAGAGTATGAAACTTGATGTTCATAAAATTGGCACATATGCCAGACTCTATATCCAATCTGAGTGAGCCAACTCTGACTTATTGCATATGAGTTTTTCTTTTTTTTCTCTCTCTTTTTCTCTCTCTCTCTCTCTAGCGTTTCTCTTTAATTATGAAACAAGTCATTTTCAGTTGTCTTGCATATGTCATGGATAATTGAGATTGGTCTTTGACTGCTTTGTGATGCACTGAGTTGTTAACGCATTCACTTGTGGCTTTACTACTCCATTCACTTATTCAAACACGTGACGCTTAAATTGCACTCATTGTGCATTCATGCGTTTTATGACCCTGGCCTGACTGGCCAAATTTTGACTCTCTTAGCAAAAGTCATGGCAAGATAAACAACAACTCAATGTACTCTAGCATTGTGCAACCTGTCAACAACATCTTCTTGGTATTTTGTTAGTTAACTGAAATTATTGACTGTGGACTGTGGCGTAAGAGATCTTAAAGAGCTTGGGTTGAAGTCTTTGTTAAGTCTATTTAGTCATTTGGTATGCAGATAGTTATGATGCTGCCTGTATATGCTATCATGCTATCATACTATCATACTATCATACTATCATACTATCATACTATCATACTATCATACTATCATACTATCATACTATCATACTATCATACTATCATACTATCATACTATCATACTATCATACTATCATACTATCATACTATCATACTATCATACTATCATACTATCATACTATCATACTATCATACTATCATACTATCATACTATCATACTATCATACTATCATACTATCATACTATCATACTATCATACTATCATACTATCATACTATCATACTATCATACTATCATACTATCATACTATCATACTATCATACTATCATACTATCATACTATCATACTATCATACTATCATACTATCATACTATCATACTATCATACTATCATACTATCATACTATCATACTATCATACTATCATACTATCATACTATCATACTATCATACTATCATACTATCATACTATCATACTATCATACTATCATACTATCATACTATCATACTATCATACTATCATACTATCATCTAGCATACATCATACTATCATACTATCCATACTATCATATACTATCATACTATCATACTATCATACTATCATACTATCATACTATCATACTATCATACTATCATACTATCATACTATCATACTATCATACTATCATACTATCATACTATCATACTATCACTATCATACTATCATACTATCATACTATCATACTATACATACTATCATACTATCATACTATCATACTATCATACTATCATACTATCATACTATCATACTATCATACTATCATACTATCATACTATCATACTATCATACTATCATACTATCATACTATCATACTATCATACTATCATACTATCATACTATCATACTATCATACTATCATACTATCATATGATCACTTTCTTGAACTGAATGAAATTAAAGCACTTAATAAGCTCTCTAAAGTCACATTGGGTTTGTCCAGTGTCATGTAAGCTGAGGAAAATTAATGAAAGTGAAAATATTTATATGCATATTCATACATGCACACATGCACATACATGCACACATATTATATACATAGATAACTTTTGCTCTGAGTGCGGTATATAAGGATTTTCTTAGCTCGTTTTGATTGCTTTTGAATTGCTTTGAATGACCAAGTTTTTCATGCTGCATGTGGCATGGCATCGCACTGCAATTATCCAGATGACTTAGCCAGAGAGAGAGGGAGAGAGAGAGATGGGAGTGAGAGAGACTGCAGACAAAAGCCTAACCATGAATATGTCTGTTTTTTGTTTTCGAGATGCCACCAAAATGCATGTATGTGCTACAAATGCAAATGCAAATGCCCGTCTCGCTGCTGCGAGTTGCCTTTGGAATAGCAAATATGTGAATGAAGACATCAGAAATATGGCCACGGCTTTGCTGAGGTTGTGGCAACACTGTTGCTTGCTCGCTCTATTCATGTCACGTTGCGGCTGGCTACGGCGTATGCGCGATGTGGCGGCTACATTTTAGCTCAAAATGAATTCAGTTGCACTTACTTAAAGTGCAACAAGAGCAACACATAGTGACAAAGTAAACAACTGTTTTAGAAGGCATATAAGTGTGTGTGTTTGTGTGTGTTGATATGTGTTTGTGTATACATATGTTATTTGAATTCACTTTAAAATTTAATTACATTTTAAAATGTTCATGAAAAGCCGAATAAACATGATAAATGAATAATAGAGACGAATGAATGCTCTGACTGATATGAGAATCTGAAGCATACACGTTGAACTCCAAATTTTGTAGCATAAAATTAAGTAATAATAAAAATATAATAAAATAAATCGAGAATTATTGACCCAATAAAATAATTAGAAAAAGAAAGTTGCAACAGTTGAACTAAAATGTTAGAATGCCAAACTCCTATTATATATACATATGTCGGAGATTGGGCAGTTTCCATAACTTTTGTCCTAACTCGCTACGCTATACCACGAATTTCCTGTGTTGTTGCTGTCTTATTTTCTTAGTCTCGAATCTCTCGAAGTTTTTCAACAATAAGCTCTAGACCAGCCAACTCCGTCTCTCTTTTTCTCTCTCTCTCTCTCTCCATCTCTCAAACACCAAGACCTACGTGCAGCAGCAGCTATATTAGTCTCACTCTCGTGAAATACCAATTTGAGCTCATCAGGAAGTGTCCTGCCAACTTGGGCAACATCTTCGATACCTACTCATACACGACTCATATGACACATATATTTTCTTTTCACTTTAAGACCCAACAGAATTGATTCAAGTGAAACTCAATCGTAGATCGACTAAGAAACCTGCCCAAATATTTAGTTCAACAATACTAAACCACTTAATTGTTCAGTTCTCATTTGTCAGCTGTTAGTTTTCCTTTACAATTCACTTTAGTTCACATTGTGTTACATTTTGCGCTGGAAAACTATATTACCTGCAGCAGAGCAGTCAACAAATACTCGAGGGTCGGGTCGGGGCTTTATGCAATGGCAATGTCCACAAATTTTACAAAATTATCTCGTGCTCGCCGAGCTCGTTCCCTTAGTGACCCAATTCGCATTTTGGCCAGCATTGTTAATTAATTGTTGTCTCTCTCAACCAATCTCTCCTTCTCTCTCTCTCTCAGTTTTGTTGTGGTGCATTGTGGTTTCATTAGTGGTTAGTTAGTTGACTACCAGCTGCTCATTTTACGTTGCAACATTGTCGATTTCCATGGGAATTTTTTCTGTTTCTTTTTTTTTTTTTGGCAATTTTATCTGCTGCAGCTGGCATTTCGTATTTACCTTGCACTTTCAATCGGTTAAATATTTAGAGCAATTCTTTGGATTTCTATTGCATTTTCTTTTGCGTTTGTATCTCAGTTACAACTGCAATTAGCAGGCTTAAGATCTTTTTGCAGTTCGATTCAATGCTGCAATTTTAAAGTCATCTTTTTTGCACAGCTTTATGCAATATACATATATTGCGCTCGCAACCACATAGAAGTTATACAAACAAACAAAAGCGAGAGCATGACTAAAAAATTGTTTTTGCATTTGTTTTGCCAAATGTGTTATTGGTTTTTGGCGCGGTCAGCAAAAATCTTTGCCAAACTAGTTGCGAGGGTGCGAGTGCGTGTCTGTGTGTGTGTGTGTGGGCGTGTGATTGTATCTATGTGTGTGTGTGTTCGGTATCCATTTGATTTGGCTGCCTTTCGGCGAGTTTGCATATTTGCATATCTAGCAAAAATGTGCATCTATCCAGGCATCCATTTGACGCTCTTTGCTCGCTCCATGACGCATGGCAAGCGAGCCCGACACAAGGCCATTGCGGATTTGCATGCATTCATTCACTGAGTGTCACTTGTAGTTCACTTTGAGGTGTATATAACACCAATTTTTTGGGTAAACCCACTAACATGGCCATTGGCAATAGCAGCGCGCTGGTTTGAACTGTTTCCCTGGTCCATTGACATCAAACAGCTCGTTAAAAGGTTTGCATCAATTAACACTGAAAATTGTAGCTGCATCTACTATGTTCTTTTGCTCAAATAAATTGAAATTTAATATTTTTCAAGCTGCTTTTGGGTATTTGTTAAGCAACAAAAGCGAGAAAAACAAATAAACAGCAATTTGATCAAATATTCTTTCAACAAAGGAATATTTCAAAATGTTCGCAAAACTTTTCCTACAATTTTTTTTTAGCACTTTTCAATGGCCAAAAATGCTGCCTGAAAGCCTTGCATAATTAATTGTGCTGTGTGAGTAGGAGGAATTAAATTTTTATCACAAACAAAAGATTACACTTCGTAGTCATAGAATCATTCACGAATACAACTTTTTCTGTTCATGAAGAAAATAAAGTGCACAACAAAGAACAGGAAATTCCGTTTGGGGAGTATAAAAATAAGATGATTTATATTTTTTAAAATTATTTATAAATATTTATTTTGTCCACCTTAAAGCTAACAGCTAGAATAGAATTTGTTCAATGATTTTTTTCCAGTCACGAACCTCTTGCAAAAATAATTTGATCCCTTGTAGCTGCGTATGTCTCTCCAGACGTCTAGGTCATGAGGATATGCTGGCAGAGATATCGTAAGCGTCAAGTTTTTGCCAAAAATCTTTTGCCATGGAAATCGGGGTATAAAAGGGTACTAATAGAAATAAAATAAAACTTTTTTTGCCTACTGTATATATGTATATTTTTTGTCCAGTTTTTTGAATAGCCAAAAAAAAGCTAAATTATTGTTTAAAATTAATAAAGCTTTCAAAATTGACAAACACAAAATTTAAATACGCAGCACGCCGGCATTCAAAATTCGTGATACTTTTTGAACCCACATATTGCTTGTTAATTGCAGCATGAGATAAGAATTTTAAATAGTCTCAATTTTAGATATCTCAGTAAATTGTTGGCTAAGCCTTTTTCAATAAGATTTGAGACCAACATTATTTGAAATTTCCCATTCTCAACATAAAATAATGTGCAGAATATGCAAATTTTCCATACACTTGACACTATTCATATATTATTTATGTATGAATTAACTGAAACAACTTTGAAACTAACGCATAATCAAAGCTCTTCATTTTCAAATTACTAAAAACAATTTGGGACCATATGAGCTGTTATATGCGTAAAAGGCCTTAGATAATTATTATTATTAATTTTGGGTCATTCCATTTATCACAAATTCCGTCATAGAGACTTTTTTGTAAATTATTGTTTTACTTGCAGAAGTTTAGCAAGTTAAAATGATAACAAGAAGAAGGCTAGAGTTTGAAATACTAAAAAAAACACATATTTAATAATATTATATTTAATATTAAACTCAAGGCAAGACAGGACAGCAGCTAACAGTAGAATAGAAATAAAAAAAATGTAGTTAGACCTCTTAAGAAATAAACATATATATACAACATGGCAGACAGCAGAATCCCTCTTGAAGTGGGCCAAAGCATACAAAACATCTTGTACAAGGCACCTGATTAAAGGCCAAGAGCCTCACGGCTGGGACATGCCTTGGGCTGGGCTGTGCTGGGCCTGGCCGCTGATGATAGCTGTGCAAACAGGCCTATCAGTTACGGCTATTTATATATTTGGGACATTCGTTAGAGCAAGATGCTGAGATGCTGTTCCTCTTTAAACAAAGGCCAGCAAATGTAGCCCTGGAGGCAACATTTATGAAAGGCTGCGCCGTCGGGGCGACTCTTTTCATTATGCAAATCTGAGCAGCTCGACAAAGAGCTAATGCGGTCGACCATTAACCGGGAGTAACACGTGCTGGGCCGCAAAAAGGGCTAGCCACAAAATTACAACACTGCTAAGCACAATTAATGTCAAGTCTTTGACAATGTCAGGTGAAGATGTTTTGCAACTAGGCCGAAACTTTTCACAAATGGCTCAGAGCTGTAGACAACAAATTGTGGCTTATATATATTTGATAGAACAAAGTTTTTAATGGTAATTGTATGTTTCGAATAATTTTATTATTTGAATTGAAAATCATAAATATTTGCTACATGTTTTTAAAGGAAATAAATATTATTAAAATAAAAATAAATTACTTTTAACTTCTTTGGCTGCCTCGCTGACTCAGCGGAAAGTTAAATTTTCCGCGAATAATCAATCAAATTTCTGCAGGTTTAAATAACTTTTCACTTTTGATTAATAGCTGCGAAAAAAAATGGCTACAAAATTCTGATGTCATGTGGATTTTGTTGCTGAAATTGTTAACTCCAAGGTTAAGTGTTCAAAGTTTGGTTGCAAATAAATTAATTTAATGAAAAACAAATTTTTGACAAAATTTACAACCTCTGTGAAATTCTGTTTCCAGCTCTAGAAATTTTGCTAATATGGCTTTTAAATTGCTTCCTTTTTAGACTAGACTAGATATAGACCAATGCCAATTTGGATTTAAAACAAAATTCTATTTTTATAGCCCATTAAAAACAGAAAAAGTTTGAAATGCACTTAAGCGCGCAATAAATATAAAAATAATGATATACGTACGGGAATAAAACTTCAAGCAAATCATAAAAAATTTACAATAATTTAAAAAAAATAGAAAGTTATAAAACCATAATACGAAATGGTTGTAACCTGGCCTAAACCAAATAAATATGTAAATTCATATTTTTATTGTGCTCAATGCGAGATCGCAATAAAATTGAGTTTAACATTTGATATAAAATATTACCCTTAAATCATCTTGATTACTAGCTTAATTGAAATTGAATTGATTTGATGGAACACATGAAAATTGACAGCACATTTGAGGTGTCTGCGTGTGTGTGTATTTTTATTGGAATTCCATAAAAGGGAAAAGTAAAATATTTGACAGCTATTCAATAGAGTTGAGACAGCATCAAGACATTCCATTTCGGGTCGCTCGAATTCATTTTTCCCGACAGCCATCAACAAATTTGCAGCCTTTTTTCTCGAATACATTAAATGGATCTGAGTTCAACTCATTCACACACACTCACACTTCACATTTGCAAATTTATGTAAATCATTTGGAGAATGTGCTGGTCAATTTGTGCAAATCAAATTGAATTTTTATGTATTTGGGTTGAATCTCGCTCAGGTAACAGGAGCAGCGAGCTCGGAGAGCCTCTCAAATATTTAGTAAACAGTTCGGCAACAACAATCAGAGTGTCAACACAATCAGTATGAGAAGTGAAGGCCGCAATGAAATTGGATTAAATTCAAATATGTGAGAGATTTGCGTGGGGATTTTCTGGTTTTCAGGCGCTGCTAGATTATGAGAGCTGCCAAGGGCAATGCTGAATGATGCCGACTTACTCAATGTCATACTCTAATATGTTTAGCCAAAAAGTTGGCTAGAAATTTGGCTGCAAAATAAAATAAAATATTTCAGATATACAAGAGAGAGATGAGTCTGATAAAATAGAATGCCTAAAAGCTTTTATTACAAAAAATCTGATATATTTAATAGTAAAAAAATATAGTTTTGTTTTTTATCTGATTAAAAAAGCATTTGCTGTAATACTCCTCTTAGCAGGAGTATAGCCATTGGGAGCTGCAATTGGTGCTTATCGATTCGGTGCTGCTCAAGGGCAACGATTTGTCATCGACTTTGCGCTTCGATCGAGTTTTTATGCGCTGCCAAATGGGATAAAATATGCCGCTTCTGCTGCTGTCTCTCTCGGCATTCTTTGTGCTCGATTTGGTTGGATTGCGTTTCTTTGCAAAGACCTTGGTCAGTCGCTTGAACAGCGTGTTGAATATTTTCCGGGACTTTGTTTTCTTTTTGGGCATGTCGAGACTTAGAATGGTCGATGAGGATGGGGCCGAGTCTTCGGTCAAGCACAATGGCAATGGCAATGATGCGATTGTGGTTTCGGGCACTGGCTGCTGCAGTCCTTCCAGCACGCGCTTGAGATTCCTGCGTAGCACTTTGTATTGATCCGGATTGTGAAAGCCATGCATTGGTGCAAATGGATCCTTTTGACTAGGATAGCCAGCACTGGCGAAGTTTTGCTGATGCCGCACAATGCGCGGCGGCGGCTTAGGCGCCTGACGTCGCCTGCAGCGAGGCGGCGGCAATGGTGGTGGCATAGTTGGGGTTACCACAGCGGGTGGATCGAGCGGATAGCCTGGAGTGATGGGCTGAAGCACCAGGACAATACGCTCAGCATGATGAGATGCCCTTCTGTTCAGCTGCCAGCTGCTTAAAGAGGAAATCAGATTAAGCGATGCAAATCTCAAGGTCAAAGACAAACCAAATCACAATCAACATCAAGTTGTAGACCGGCAGTGCTATAAGGATGTGGAATATCAGTCGCAGAAAAGGACACTCGGAGCTCTGTAGCTTAAATAGCATTAGCCTGCAATAGGACTCTGCTAAAATTGGCTGAGCCGGCCACATGTCCATGTCCATGATCAAGTCGCTGCCATTGTGCGAGCCCAGCACAAGCAGTCCATGCCGAACACTTCCCGTGCGGACGTGGACCAGCAAGATCATCAAGATGAAGACTGACGATATCCAGGCTTCCATCCAAAAGAGTGAGAGGCTTCAAAAAAAAAAAAAAATTTTTTTTTTTTGGTTGCTCTTTAGTATAAAAAAAATATAAAATAAAAATCGAGCAATGAACTTTTTCGTAGCCAGAGCATACTAATCCACATATCGGAACACACTCTCATATATGTACATATATTTATTTATTTTTGGCAACAATTAAAAGCTCTAGTTTATGTTACGTAATTACTGTAAATTGTATCTTTCAATTACTGTATCTAATTAAACAGCCACAGACTCAACTTCACATTGATTTACCTATGGGCGCGTGGGCAACATCATTTTATAGTTTTGTAGTTTGCACAGCATTCCCAATTCCACGAATTTGTGACTTTGAAACCAGCGCAAGGGCGTAATAATGAGGGTTGCTTTAGAAGGTGGGAGCTAGCCCCACCACGTCCTGGCAATAATTCCACATGATTTTAATTAAAAGCGAACAGCAGAAGCTTTCAATTTGGTTACCCCAAAGATACATACATATGCATACGTTACATATATTTGTCACTCGTTTCGGCTAACATTTACAGCTATAAGCGCTGTTGCTATTTAGAAGCGCACAAAAAGAGATAGATAGATGGAGAGAGAGAGAGAAGAATCTCTCTCTGGGTTTGGCCTGGCCAACACGAGCCGCCAGCATAATGCGATTTACACTTAATGCAATAAGAGACGTAGACTGAAAATGGAATTCAATGCTATGGTATAATATATATTTTGATATAGAAAGTGAATGACAATCATTTTATTATTATATAGATAGTATATTATATAAATATATATACAATATTATGAAGCATGGAGTGCACCAACTAGCAGATACTCTGATGTCCCAACCGATCTCTCGATTAAAATATATTACACAAGCTTTGTATAGCGAGAAATCTTGCGTTTTAATGAGTGTTTGTAAATGGAGGTTCCAACATTATGATACAGACGTGTTTACCAACTATGAATTTGTCAATATCCTATGGTGCTATTATTTTCAACGCAGCTGTATATTATTGATTATTGATCTCTTTGATACATGTGACGTGTGACACTTTTTCTCATAGCTAGCAGATAAGTGTTGATCGTTTCTTGATGTCTGCAATTCATACTCTGAGAATAAACTCAGAGAGCAACCGATAGCATCGGCACTTTAACGAGTTCGTTCGCGATCGGATAACACGTATTTATTTCTGATTTTCGCTCTGGCAGCTGCCCGAATGTTCGGTTGAGTTTTATTAAACAAATTGTCTTTTGTGTACGTATTGATAGGGCTCTTTTCGCTCAACACATCAATAGCGCACATGAGTGTGCATGTTTGCATATGTGCATGTGTGCATGTAAATGAAAGCCGCTTGCATAGACTCTCTATTTATCTGCACACTTGCTTAACCTCATTATGCGAGCGGCAATCGTATCGCTCCCTAAACGATGTTCGGCAAAAGAGCGGCGCACGAATAGTTCAACTGAAGGCACTCAACAGAAGACGAAAACGAAATGAACCGAAGTCTCTTGCTGAGTGTAAGAGTGAGGAGTATGATTTTCTGCGGCTGCTATTTGCAAACATTGTATTATACGAAATACGAAAAGAAGGCTCATTGCTGATTAAATATATATATTTATAATTTATGAGCTCAGTCACGCCTCCTTCTGCCTATTGCATATATTTTAAGAAACCCATTATGCAGAAATTTCCCATTTCAATGGTTCAGCGTATATATAATAGAAGTTTAATAAATCTACTTTAGCCTGCTTGACCTCTTTTCTTTGCCTACAATTAAAGCCATAGCCATAGCCTTCGATAAAATACATAATACAAAATCTGCACTCAGTGGAGACAGAAGGAGCTGCAAAGAGTGAGAGCGAGTGAGAGAGGGAGAGAGGGCGAAGGGGAGTCGCACTCATCTCTCGCACGCCCAGTTAATGATTGTTAACTCAAACACACGACACGAAATGATGTGCCCGGTTAATGTGTTTGCTGAAGGGCCCTAATGTATATCCATCTTTATGATTGATGTGCGCCCGCATAAAATTTATATCATAAGCTTCGGTTGTGTGTGAATGTGAAATTATCTTCGCTTCATTGGCTGACCTTTGTGGCTAACCTTCAACGCAAAATTGTGCCAGGAGTCGTGTTGGCTCGTTATTTATTGACATAATAGCTTGTGATTAATTTTGATAATTGACTTTCTCCATTGAATTTACTTCCAATTGATGGCCAAGTCTAGCAACATAATTTACATTGATATTAGCTAATGCAATTAACTGAATATGATTTATAGACTGAAGCTGGCGAAAATTCAAAATTATCTAATGGCGTATTTTGCGTAAAATATCATGAGTATAATTTTTAAAAATTAATTTGCATTTAATGTCAGCTGCATTGAAAGAAATTAAGGAATTAAAATTTGAATTTGTAATAGAGCAAATTTTGTTAAAAAAAAATATTAGTTTCAATATTAAAGTGACGATAATATTATACATTTACTTTTATATTTTATATATTTATTTTATATATTTATATAAATTCACCATTTGCTTCGTTAGCTGACTTTGTAGAATTTCCTCAAGCAATTAACGCCGATTGCAATTTAAAAGGCGAAATTTTATTACAGCTCGTGCAGCAAAAACCAATAAATTTACATATAAGAGAATGGGGAAAAAAAGAAAATATATTTTAACATTTAATTAATTCAATTGCAGCGCATCGATGCGAAGTGCAACGCGAATCCTTGCCACAAGCTCCTGTATAATTTGCTTTCGTTTAATTGGATTTCTTCTGCAATTTATCGTAGCTTCTTTTTCGCTACTCGCTCGTTGTCTTCGCATTCATTTAAATTAAAAAGGTGTTGAGCATTAAAATAATATATATTCAATTTATATATATATATTTATAAGACATCAGAGCATAGACACAAAACGCATTTTAAGTCAAATTAAATATTTTATGAAATGAAACCGTTCGAGAGGATTTTTTCTCTTTTAAAGGGAAACTACAATCTAGCATTTTGAATTCTACAAACATTTTTGTTGCTTATTTTTAATATTGTTTTTAATTATTATTTTTTGAAATTATTTTTCTTAAATTTTAGACAGTTTTTACTGTCTCTAAGAAATACACTAAAGTAAAATTTGTTCATTTATGCTTATTGATATTCAATATTTTGTAATATTATACTTTTCCTTATATAACCTTGTTTCCAATTTCAAGAATTCCATGAAACCATTGTTATATTTTGTCCCTTTAATATTTTTTCTTATTTTTTCAGCTTCATAGATTGCGTACTAAAAATTTGTTCTTGAATATATTTTGTATAGTCGCCTATTTATGCGTCTTAGATGTGAACAAAGGCAGCTCCGGACACAGGAAGTTTCTTTGCCAGCCTTTATATAGCTGACACGGCTTCCATTTCATTCAGAACACTAATATGTTAATGTTAGTTTATGCTAGTTCTGGGCGGAAATGGACGGTTTTGCTTAGCATTGCCAATTTTACCTAAGAGATTGGCTAATGTATCCATGAAGAAACTATGTTGAAGTATTTTATTAAATTATAAAAGAATGTTAATCATGTGTATACAAATTTAAGTATAAATGTATATTTATATTATACTTTATACATATAAGTGAAAAACTTTTTCTTTTTTTTTTTTTGTAATTTCAGCTAATTCTTGGCAAACAATTTTGGCATTTATAAAAATAATTTTCTTTTCAGCTAATTATTTAAATATAACTTAATTAAAATTGTCATTTTCATTGTGAGAAACTTCACTAAAATAATTAAAGACATGCAAAATGCTCACACCTTTCGCTGTATATGCAGACCTTGTCAACTATGGAAGCTCTTTGCTGTAAGTTAAAAAAACCTTAAAGGATGTTTGGGACTGAGCAAGTGTTGAGAGACAAAACTTTAGCGCCACAGCTGTTGACATTTGTTTGATAGTTTTTTGATGACAAATTTTCAGGGCAGTTGTAAAATTATGCAAATGCAAACAGACAATGACATTAACAGCAGGCGACTTGAGTTTCTTTGAATTTGTAACGACTTAATAAAAGGAAGAGTATGAAATGCTTTAACTAGAGAAACTTGAAATACCAAACACAAATAGTTTCATCGATTCTCTATTTCTTAAATAGTTATACTCAAGATATATTTCTAACAAATTTACTATTTAGATTACACTTAAGCATATCAGGGTGCAATTAATTAACACTGTCAACATCTATATACATTTCTACCATACCAAAATCATTAAGTTATGTGTGACAATAGAAGATACCACAAAATACGGGCCTTGGCGCGGGAGCCAAATTATCAGACCATTTGTCAGTCGGCCGGTCGCTAGAGGTGGGAAATAAATTACGCGACACTTGAGTCAAGCTATGCTATGCCAGTTGGCACTTCTGTTGAAGTTTGTGTTGCAAGCAGGCGACATTATTCATACAGGCTGTCAGGGCAGGGGAATTGCCTGCTTTCACACAATGTCACGCACCCGAAGTGAGATGTCTGTCCTGGCACGTGCTGTTTGTTGTTTCTCTATTTGTTTGTTTGTTTGTTTTGTTGATGCCTGTAATTTGTCAGCTCATTATTAGCTGCGGTTGGAGCTTGACTGATGACATTTGTGGTGCTAATTGAAAATGCGTTTTAAATCCCAACTATTGGTAAAGGCAATGCATAACTAAATTTAAACAAAAGTCAACTTTAAGCAGCTCAGCACGATCTTTATGTTCATGTGCACACATGGCGTATGAGTTATGTCGAGTAAATAGCAATTCTCTTGCCGCTTTTGGCCAGCTGCAAAGTTTCGCCTGGAATTTAAAACAATTTGTTGTCCCAAAGGAATTGCTTAACTTTGAGCAAACTTTCAACAGACTTTGGTTCGGTTTCCATGACAAAGTTAGAGGCTTATCAAACAGATGCTGGGCAGCAACATTAGCCTAAGTTAGTATTAAATTTTAGTTATGCCATTCAGCGGATGCTGTTGCCATGCTCAGATAAAGCATTTATATAGTGTATTCAAATTTCTATTAAATATGATTTTTTATTAAATTACTTTCAATTGATCACAAAAATTCCCAGACATGAGCCCATCTGTTTGGGTCACAGCCATCTCGATCTGAGCTTCAATTACTTTTGCTCTTAGAGCTTGACCAGCTACAAAATACTCTTCATTGCTCAACTTATGCTTTATTTATTATAATAGGCTTGTATGTATCTATGGTAATTATTCTGCGAATTACTTATTGACCACACATTGCCAGCATACCCATTATTCCAAATAAATATATGAATAAATTATATAAAGTGGAAAACTTTTCTGCTTTCAGCATATAATTGATTGATTTTCATTGCGCTCTTAAGCATAAAAATGTAGACAATATTGGAGGCGTTGCTAATTCGGTTCGAATGGCATAAAATGTGTCAGCTTTTATGATATTCTTCTTGCTCAGCCAATCGTGCCAGGGGACGAATTGCTTTCCGAGTTGCCCGGCAACGGCAACGACAACGACAATATTTCAATTGACGACCCAAGCAATGCAAATATGTATATACACTTAATGTATATATTTATGTATATCGAACAGCTCGACATTTTCAGCACATGTTCGGAATTCAAATATGTCCCAAGTTCGCTTCCTTTTGCTTTGTGCGCTAGGCAAAAGGTTGCCTCTGTCACAAACGCGCACTAATGGACCGAGAGAGAACAAACATGGAAAATATTTTATTGATATGGAAATGTATAAGGCAAAAATCCATCTAGCAAGCGAAGCATATCCACAGATTTCCCCTTGAGCAGCCGAGTCGAGTGCGGCTCGGGAATTTAACCAGAGAATTATGCACAAATAATATCTATAATATAATACTATCTCTCTGCTTAAGCTAGTCTCTAAGTATGACTAATAACACATTTGAGTAGATTACATGAGCTATTCGTTAAGTATCAGTGTAAATGTCTCACATTTCATATCCATTTTTATGTAAATGATCCAATATATGTGTTACATGACTTGGGCTCGGCTATGATTCATGCAAGGAACGGCTAGAAGGGCAACTCCATAATTCAGTCATGCGATATTTCAATTTGCATTTGGTGTGAAGTGGGCCAACAATTTGCGGCTGGTGTGTGCCAATCTGTCGCCTTAAATGAATTATAAGCAGATCAAAAGAGCACTGAATGGCCAAAATTGAATAAGCACACGCATCGGATGAAGAGCAGGCCAAGTATGATTGATTGATAAGGAAGAGCATAAGTTCTTAAGCCTAATTCTATTTGTCACTGAGTATGAAATGAAAGTGTTTATATTACACAGCGACACATGCACGAGAAGCTCATTTGAATACATCATTTAAAATCAATATTTCAGTAAAATAGATTTGGTGTGAGAGCACTTCATGATGGTAAAATTTATTATTTATTAATACAAATAAATAATAAATACAATATAATTATATAAATATTATTTACATTTACGGCAATAATTTCGTGTGCATTTTAATTTATGAAACATTCAAAAGCCACATAATCGCAGCTAAATCCATTTGGTTTAGTTTTTGATTTAATTTAGTTGAATTACATTTCACATACAGATATTATTTGCATTTGCTCGAATCAAACAGCAGACATGATATATAATGCATAATTAATAATAACAAATAAAACGAGTTTTTAATTAAATCCACATTAATATAATCAATTCAGCAAACAGACAAAAATACAAATGAAAAATTAATAAAAAGCTTATTTAGCCAAATGCAAATAGTAATTTGAAAATGTTGGAAATCATCAAGTGGGTATAGATTTAAAAGAGAAAAATATTTTGTAATTTAATTGAAGCGTTTTTAAATTTTAATTATAAATAATTAAGTTAGTTAAATTCGCTCCCATAATAAATATAGATTTATGTATTTAAATTCTCATTATGTTCCATTAAACTCAAGGCATTTGGCATTGGCCAAGCTTTGCTTACAACAGGTAGACAGCTAGGTGGGCTAAAACGCGCACGTGGAATTGTAATTAATTTGCCACAAAGAAAGCCAGAGATTAGCGGAAATTTCATAAAACTGATGCGGCCAAGCTCAAGGGAGCAGCAGGCAGCACATTTCCGACTTTATAGGCAAGGGAATAAACAAAATATATATTTTTATTGTAATCCCCTGGCATGCTTGCTAAAATCTTTAGAAAATTTATGAATTGTTTGAACTATAATGTGTGTGAGCTGCACATAATCCAACATCTTTCTTTGTGAATATAGTATACAAAGAATATTATATAATGTAGGCAAAAAACTCACTTCACTTAATACTAGGCAAAGGCAGAGTAATACAGAATTTTATTGAAATTACAGTACGAATAATTTTAAAACTATTATTATATACTACAAAAATTGTAAAGATTTTGTAAAGCAATCTAGCTAGAAATCATTTAAGATTTACTTACACACGTATACTAGGGTATTAAATAAGTTATAATAAATTTAAATTAAAAATATATTATTTACAAAAATTTCTATTAAACCACATCGCCTCTGCTTTATCTTTCACTTAAAAGTATCGCATTGCAATTTATTTGAATGCCACTGCAATGTTCACACTTAATCAGGCACAATCAATGTCATTTATTTTCCCAGCGAGCACATTCATTTGTTCAATGATTTGCAATTCCGCATTGGATTTGCAGTGAAACGATCCGTGTGCATAAATTTATATTTCTATGCGCAAATCAATAGCAGAATGCAGGCGCTGATTTTAATTGCGCCGCATAGAAACGGGCACGCTGCATCAAATTGTAGCTGGGAATACTTTATTAGTCCATGGGGCAGACAATGTTCATTTAGTGCAATTGTCGATGGCTTTTAGCAAACATTTTTTTCTACGCCATGCTTTTGCGCGATTTGAACTAGTTTACAATTGCTTGCATTCCAATTACGGTCAGTGTGGATGCACGGGCGCCATCTAGCGGCGAGAAGCGCCACTAATATGGCCAATCTGAAGCAACAAAGCTATTTCACTAATTTGCGAAAATACAAGATAAATGTTTACATGAAAATGTTGATTTAAAATATAATGGCTGAGATAAGAAAAGCCTCCGTGTACTCTGTTGCCGCCGCAATGGACTTAACAATAGCTGATGCTACGAAAAAAGCGCAGAGGAAATTGTTATTTGGCTTATCAAGTTGAAATACATTTTTGAATGGACAGCGTAAAAAACCCAATGCAAAAAATGTATAAAGTCAGCAAGGTAAATGCCATACATATTTATGCACAAACGACCAAAATGACAGAACAATTGACATCGAAAAATAAAAATAAAAAAACATGCCTGACATTCCAATGACTGAGAGCTGTGGCTTGCGGATTGTGGCCGCGAAGAGCTGACATTCGTATCGCCTGCTGAACCACAAGAAGCACATTTCCCATCTGCCAATTAATGTCAAATGATCGATGATTTTTGAAAGAGAATGCGTAGTGGAGTATTCACAGTCGGCTGTGGCAAATTGACCAGAAAAAGTTGTTTTTAAGTTGTTGGTATTAAATTAATTTGGACATAATTGGTTTGGGGTACACAAAGTTTTGTGTAATGTTTTCACATATGGAGAGCAAATTATTCTGACTGCTTATACTTTATAGAACATATAAAATGTTCGATATCCTGATGTACTAATATCCATATCAACTTGGGAAATTATTGAAAATAAAAAGATGAAATAAAAATAATAATAAACAAATATAATAAATAGGAAATTATCAAAAAAAATTAATAAATAAAAATATAGAAAATAATATAAGTGATAATTAAAAATAAAATAAAATACTTAAAACAAAATAAATAAATAAAAGATATATAAAAATGAAAAATAAAATAATAATAAAAAATATAAAAGTAGAAGAAATAGTAAAAAAAATAATAATATAAATAAAAATGTAATGAAAGTTAATTATTAATAAAAATAAAAAATAATGATAAATACAAAATCAAATAAATACATATAAAAAAATAGTAATAAATAATATAAAATAAATTTTAAAAAATATTAATAAAAAAAAATTAGTAAAAATAATAAAAAATAAAATTTTAATTAAATTTATGTTCACCTCAAAGTTGTTCAAATCTATGAGTTCTGTGTCAGCTGAAGAATAATTTTAGTCTCTTAAACTCTTATACCATTCTTAACATAGTAATAATAATCATTTAAATATTTTACTGTCCTCTAATAACTTGGAATGCTGTTATATAATTAACATAAGCTTGTTATTTTTCACTTCAAAATAACTGATTTTAACGCGCTTGACTTCATTTAAACTGTGGCTGCAAAGCTGCTTGGCTAGTGCTAATAACATATTCTATATAATGCCGTTTGTGCATTTCCTAAGCACTATTTAATTAATTTAATTTGTTAAGCGTTTATTTTCTCCTCTATTCGAAAGAGCCCACAAAAGTTTTCCGCTGTTTTCTCCTGTTGCCGTTTACATTGTTACAAGCGGATTTCCGTAAGCTCTCTGACTTACATTCCCATAAGTTTTACCTGGCATAACAAGCACGTAAAGTCGACCCAAGTCGAGTTGGCTACGGCATAATGCACTCTGTCTGGCTCACATTCTACTTTTGTTGTGTTGTTTTCAAAAACTATTTTTACATTTACTATGCAAGGCTTTGTTAATACAACCGCTTAATAAAGCGAAAGCCGCAGGAATTGTTGACCATACTTTGGGCTGGCTTAGCTGCTTAGCTTGGATGGTTGAGAGCGTTCAATTGAAGGAAGCTGGTCTTATGAAATAATTTATTAATAATCTGGTACCTTTATTACTTATTTATTCTCGCCCTCATAAATTGTATCGATAGCTTGGATTTCATTTAAATTCTAGTTATTCAGCTTTGGCATAAGTTATCTCATGAGCTTCTTATATGAGCTCTGGGACCACGGCTAAGCCAGACAAAAGCTGCATAAAACTTTTATCTTCCACTTTAAAATGATATTTCGAATAGTTTCGTAACTGTGAAGGCAGCAGTCTGCTTAAGCTAGCTAAAAGGATACGAATGTCTGGCGTTCCATTTCGCACACATGCACACATGTACACACATTCACACACATACACATATGAACGTACATGCTGTTGGTTAAATGTCAAACAGCAATGCCTATTGCAAATGTGCACGTCTCTGCACACAGGGACAGGCGAAATGCCAACACGCAGTCTTTGGGGGCAAACAATATGCAGGAAATGCCAGTGCAAGACAAGGGTGACGAAACTCTGCAAAATAATATTTGCTTTGCATTGTCGGGAATTGAAATACTTATCTACGCCCAACATAAATAAATTTACACACTTCCAAGCCATTTGCATTCCTTACAGCTAGAAATGTTTATTAAAGTCACAAACTTCTCTTAAATATGCCTGAAAGCTTATGCGATTTTTAGTTGATCTATGGTCGGCTCACTAAATGCTGGGTAATTTATAACAAATGACTTTGCTGATAAGGTGGTCTCTTCCTGTCGTTACTTTTCCTGGCGCCTCTCTCCATATCAATAAATCAATATCGAACACAAACATTTTTTCCTCAACCGGATGCGGCCAGCATCCGAGAGGTGATTAGCGAACCTACAAATAGTGAACAACTCTGGCCGAAATATTAAAGATGTGCTCGAGTTGCCATAAAGCTCACGTTTAAATGCCCAAAATGGAATGCTTGAAAGTCGAAATAGTTCATAAATAAAGCACAGAAATTCAATGGAGCTGCAAGGCTTTAAGAATCAAGCAAGAGTGAAGTTCTAAACATTACTTATGACAATAAATATATAGAAAATTAAACTGATGCTGCTTACTGTAATATACACTCACTTTGCACTTATTAAAAAAATAAATAAATAAATAAATAAAAAAGCTAGAATCATTGCATCTATCCAAATGAACAATCAGAAGCGCAATATGTCATAAGAATTTTATTGAAACCCCTCAAAATATATATATATTTATATAGATATATATATATATATATATATATATTGCGCTCCCTTTCAAGGATGTCTACATTGGACAATGATGCGTTTTGTTGCTAACGAGGCAAGAGTCATAAAAATATTTAGTATCATTTTATTGTCACACAAGCTGTGTAACTAGACTCGTTTGATACAGTTATGGCATTGTGTTTACTTTTATTGTGTTCCAGATTGGGGCTTAGATGTAGATACTTGAGCAGCATGATATTTTCTATAAGTTCGTATGCATTTCGAGTATGAAAATAAATTTTGATAAACTCCTTTAGTTAATGCTTTGTTCAATTTATTTGTCTTCATTTTGATAGCAAAATTTAAATTTATTCCAGGAATTTATTTTTTTATTTTATTTTTACAATGTATTGTTCATTAATTTATTCAAGATCAAAGCAAATTTCTTCGAAAATATTGTGATAAAATTGTTAAGAATATATGTATATAGTCAGCTCGCACATATGGCGTCATGTGCAGTTTTTCTGTTACAAGAAAATAAAATAAATAACTGCCCAATGCGAGGCAAACCATAAATCGTGACTAACAATGCTCGAGAGGCGAGCAGCAGTCCTTGGCCAGTTGGTAGATCAGATATCCTTAGTGCATATGTAGCACAATTCACACACACACACACATACACACACACACATAGACATATGTGTCTGTTCGTTTCTTGGACGGGCAATTTCTCTCTCTCTCAAAGTGTTTGTGGTGCACATTGTGGCTGTGGCTGTTTGTGCTATCGCATTAGGGAATTTGCTATAAAATTTATTACACCTTTGTTTACCAAGTTCCAAGGTGTGAAATTTAATAAATTTTTAAATTCTATCCAAAGAGCATAGCTAAAGAGTATACATTCGTTTAATAATTACCAGACATGCGATAGCCAAAGATTTCCAGCAAAGGCGCTTTGCGTGCGACTGCAAAGAGCAGCCATTAGCATTCTCATTGTCATATAAAATTCATTTCCTTCAGCATTCAACCACAAACAATTACGCGCATGTTTTTCGGACCAGCAAGCTGATGTTGCCTCCGGCCTTGTGGCGAAACTTTTTTGCCACCTCTTAAATTGCCATTGCCAGTGGGCAAAGAAACACTCATTAAAAGTGCCAAAACTTTTCATGCACTTGGCTGGTAGTTCCTACGCTACTGAAGGTATTTTCGGATAATTGTTTTTTATTCCTCTTCTTCTTCTACTTTGCTATTTAATACGTAATTATTATTAAGCGAAGCAGTATGCGATTTGGAAGTGGTTGCTTGAAAAAAATAAGAATTTATAATTGAAATAAAAAAAAAAAGTTAAAAATATTTTGTTATTTAAAAAGGATAAACATATATATATGCATATATATACAGAGACATATAAAAATAAAGATATATGTATACAGATAAAAATATGTATAGAGATACAGATACAGATACAAAAAAAAGATATATATAGATACAGATACAGATGTAAATATATACAGATGCAGATACCGATCAAAATATAGATACAAATTTATAGATACAGATGACAATATATATACAGATACAGATACATATAGATACATATAAAGTTAGAAATATATATACAGATACATATATTTTAATTATATTCTATTTTTTTCTTACAGCAAACTTTATCATTTTGCCCAACAGAGTTAGTGACAAAAAGTTTGCGTTCCAAGTATTAACAATTAATTACTTGAACCCAAGACAAATTTCAGCAGAATTTGAAAACTAAGGTTTGACAGCTTAAAGGCTTACAATTTGAATTAACGCCGTGAAAACAACAATCAAACTTACTTATGCAAGTGCTACAACTCAGCTCTGTCATTTCCTTAAGTAAATAGTGAAATTGCTTAAGAACAAAACGTAGTGAGAGTGACTGAGAGTGTGAGAAAGAGAGAGTGAGGGCGAGAGAGAGAGAGTCAGGCGTGTCAGCTGTCATCACATGTACGTACGTATTTAATCTCGTGCTGTAAGCTGCGACATAAATTTCAATTAAAAAGCTGACAGCGGCAGACATTAATTGTTGCACTGTTGAGCAACAACATTTCGATATTGAAATTGAGTTTGCTGCCCATAAATTGCCGTGTCTCAATCCCCAATCGTTGTCGCCACAAGCACGTACATTCAGCTCCATTAATAAATTTTCAACATTTAAGCTGGTTGTGCGCATCAGGAAAAAAACTCTCTCTCTCTCTTTTAGCCAAGTTAATGAATCCTTATTGGTTTATGACAGCTCGTGTCATGCACGATTTATGTTCAAGCAAAATACAATTTAAGTGCATTTTAAGTACGTTCGATTATCGCCAATTGAGTGACATGCAAAATGTTAATCTCTCTGATATTTAAGTTGGTTAACAAATTTTATAATCAATGAAATCAAGCAATCGATTTCATGTTCAACACTCAAGTATAAATGAAATATGTATATTTGAAAATTGATAGAAAAATGTTCACTTTGATTTCAGTTGGGCGCCACAACATGTTTGCTCTCAGAGTGCAACAGGTGCTCGTGCTGTGGACAGAGTCAAACGAACAAATATTTAAGCACGCAAAGAGTTTGACATTAGGCACAACAAGCACGTTAGCTGCGGACATGTTGTAATACAGCGGAGCTGAAATGCCTTCTCTTTGATTGTACGAGCTCCTCGTTCAGTTGGCATCAAGCAGCACTTTCCCGATCTAACGCTCGATACTCATCATAACTTTTACAATCCCAAACAGAGAACGCTTCGTGACAATCGGATCTCATTCTCCACAATTCGTGTCTGCTAGCGTGATTTCAAGCTCTTCCAGTGCTCCGCTCCAGGTGGACCTAAATAGTTCAGAGTACATATTGAAGCAAGAGAAGAATCCGATGAGAGCCATCAATTACCTAATGAAAGCACTACTAACTCAATTAACAAACATAATTGGAATCAAATTAAAAACTCAGTTTTCCTTTTATTTGTCTTGCAAGTTAATCAATCAGTATAATGGGCGTAGACTCTTGTATATTGGTAATGAGAGTGCCATACTTGTGCTCAGAGGCCGAAGGATCATCACTTCGCATTAATTCAGATATATGCTGATCCAATTCGTAGAGTTCACCGAATTGCAGGTGTGGACAGGCAACGCACGTGAAATTTGCAGCTATATTCAGAGCATACGGCTTCCCCTCAACTGCCGCCAACGTCGAATCGTCTTCACGTGTCGTGCTTATAGTCAGGCCAAAGTTACTAGCCATGGCTTCAAAATCCTTTTGACAGGTTTCCATGAAATCCTCGTCCAAGTCTTCGCCATAATCTTCATAGTGCAACTCGCAGGGTTCGTTGCAAGCAAAAAGCTCGGGCGAATTGATGAGCAGCTGCACACCCTTTAAGAGTAGCTGACGATGGTTGGGGTCATCGATGCCCAACATCACGAGATCGCTGCTCAGTATCTGTCTGCATTGCCCAATCGTTGTATATCCACGCTCCGTAAAGCAGCGCACATACTTCTCCATGGTGAGCAGGACGAGCCAATCGCGCACTTTCCTTGTGCACATTTTTGCTTTTTAAATATGATTCGGAAAAATTCTGACGAGCAACTGACATAAGTTTGTTTTCGATAAGTCGATATCTATTAAGCTTCATAGAACTAGTTCCAGCTGGGCAACTATCGACTGTGACGCTATTCGGTATTTTCGATGTCTTGAGCGCTAATACTCGATACTATCGATAGTTTTATTAACTTTCCTACTAAATCTTGAAATTAATTTAGTTTTTTTTTTCTTTTTATTTGTAATATCTTAAATATTTTGCCAAATTGTTGTATATTATTTGTAATAAAATTGATCATCATCAGAAATTACAGAGCAGCTCTAATAAGAAGAAGACAAATCAAAATAATTACAAATTGTATGCGATTCATTAATTGAACTAAGAAATTTCAAAAATTATATAAATTAAAATTGTATTAATTGTATAGTAAATACTTGAAATTAAATCCAAATAAATAATTGAAAATTGTAATAATATAGCGATAGTTGGGCAAATGAAATGAATTTGCCAGCAATCGATATTTCAATATACATCGATATGTCGTGCTAGCATCACTAATGCAAAAAGTATTTAAAAGTCGTTTTACATGAGATATATCAGAAAATCCCGCTCGTCCATCAAAGTTAATTAATCTTTAACGTTTCATGACAGCACGTGTATGACAAATTTATGTGCACAGCAAATGCAATTTTAATGCATTTTAAGCACATTGGATTATTTTCCAAATAAATTGCAGTAATATGAAAATATTAATATATTTCTGATATTTAAGTTAATACAAATTGAAAGTGATTTTAAAGCAATATTTTATTTTTACATTTGTTTTCCTCCCAATTTTCACTTTGATTTCAGATGGGCGCCACAACATGTTTGCTCTCAGAGTGCAACAGGTGCTCGTGTTGTGGACAGAGTCAAACGAACAAATATTTAAGCACGCAAAGAGTTTGACATTAGGCACAACAAACACGTTAGCTGCGGACATGTTGTAAGGCAGCGAAGCTTCTGACTGCATTTATTTAGGTTTGTTCATATAAATGTGTATGGCTAAATGTATAACAGAGATTAAGATTTTAAATAACATTTTCTAATGCATAAATATTTAATTTGCATTTATTATAAATGTAAATACAAAGCAAATAATATATTTATGAACAAGAAAATATATATTAAAATTATAAATTATAAATAATTATACATTAGATAAAAAGCAAAGTAAATACGACAAAAAATTATATATATACATTTATTTATTTTACATATATTTATTCACCTGTCTGTTATTTTTTTATTAATTTATTTTTATTAGTTTAAATATCTATTTATTTATTTTTTTTTTTTTAATATTTTAAATATTTATTAATCTATTTCTATTTATTTTATTTTATTTATATTTTCTTATATTCTTAGTATTTACATCTGTTTCATGAACCAGCCAGCAAGTTGAATGAACTAAAACAATAAATTTTCATGCTCTGCTTTTGTTTTGGGCTGTACATTTTCTAGAGCCTTTCTCGTCTCTACTGGGCTCTGGCACCACAAACAAAATGTATACGCTGACAGCTGCATTCGAAGATGGCAAGTCGCAGCTCGTGAAGGCTTGCAAGAGAAGAAAATTCGGTTGGGTTTTTACAGTTCGTTCAATGTTCGTAATCTTCTTGTCGGCAGTTGTTTGCACAAGTTGACAATAGAGTTAGGTCTAAGTATAAATTTCAACAGAAACTTAGAAATGATAAAAATATCTGTTTATAGTGAGCACAATGAACTCGTAATATAAATTGATAAACACTGCAAGACTAATGAATTTTGTTTAGACGCATATTAAGTTATATTTTATTTATTTTCCCTCAACAATTACAAGAGCTTTTATGCTGAGCATACTAAAGTATAAAGCCCATTTTGACCGCAATAAATGCGTAGAATGAAATTACATTTTTTCTCAACACCCCACAGTGAGTTTAACTTAAACAATTCATTTCCGCTCTACTGCGCTCAGCGGGATGGGGCTAACTAACTGCCCTTCCGGCTCTGACCGTTGGTTGGTAAGGCTTGCCAAGGGCTAGAAGATGCCCTGCGGATGCTCCACGCCGCATAATTAAAAGCAATTCGGACGTCCTCTGCCACTTGTTGATGACGCCGTTGGATTACTTGTTGGCGACAGCAGCATGACTATGCCAAGAGTAGAACTTTAATGAAATTTGTTTTTGCTGAAAGACAAAATAAAATGAAAAACAAAAGATAATTGTATAAATTATAAGTATTTATAGACACCTTCAAGAGTTTTTAAAGATGAAGAGCGTTTATTAAATATAGTGAACTCACATTCATATTCTTAAATCAACCTTCCACTAGGGAGCGTCATTAGCCAGGGGCACCTGTGCTGGCAGTCGGATTGTATATATGCATGTTAAATACGAGACAGACAAGCTGTATTTGAGCCACAATTATGCCACATGACAACGTGAGAGTCGTCGTTGACGTGTGCTGCTGCTGTTGAGTATTTACCCAAATGTCGCAATATCCTGCTACTGCATCCTGTTCGTATTCGCATTCGCATTCGCATTCGAACAATGCGTGCATTCAATTCCCCAAGAGATGAATTAAAAACTGCATCAGCAGCAGCGCCTGACAACTATTATGAAAAAAAAAAAAAAATGAGAGTAGAAAAAACTAGGAATATTCCAATGAAGAATAAAACACAAAAGGGCAACCCCTCGTGCCCGGGCAGCTGGGGCCCAGTGCAGAGGGAACGCTTAACCATTGTCTAAGCGCTGCCGGCTAAATAGCAGGAAGCAGTCCTAAACAGTAGAAATCAACAGAAAGCACTTGCAATGGCAACAGAGTGGCGCCTCGAGTGTTTACAGCAATTCATTTGCGCCTCAGCAACCAGAGCTTAACAATGGGCCAACAGTTGCAACGTCCGTCAAATGAATATGTTTTATCATTCTTATTTTGCCTTGCCTGAAAATAGTTTTAAAGCCAGCCAGGCTGTGGTCACAACCTGTAAACGTATACGTAACAAGGACAACGCCAACAACAACTCGGAGTCTCCATATCTATTCCTTATTCCTTATTGCATTTCAGTTGTGGCTACATTTATTTAGCTTCCGTTCGCCCCAGACACTCGGCCACTGTGTAAATATGAAAGAAGCAATGAAAGAAACACAAACAGAGCTGAAGACAAGCAGCCGATGCTGCTGGCCATCATTCAGCCTGTCAAGGACATCGACAGTGCCATCTACAACGACGACAGCAGCCAGCTGGGGCTATGAAAGTAATAGTTCAGCTGCGGCTGCCACTGTCATTGCAACTGCGAGTGCGACTGCGACTGTGGCTGCTTTGATGCGGTCCAAGAGCTACACAAATATGTACTCAAGGTGTGCAAATCCCTAAATATGTTACCGAGCGACAGACTAAGATGATTATGAGGTCTGATAAGAAAGATGTTGTAAGCACTTGATAACAACTGGAATTCCTAAAGACATTTTAAAGTAAATTCTAATTGAATCATGTAAAGTTCCGAGAATGAAGGAGAGTAAATTTTAAAAATATTTTAGTGTCAAGGAAGAGTTGAAAATAAAAAAAATAAATAAATAAAAATAATAATAGTAAAATGCATAAATAAAATAAAAAATGCTAAGAATGATGTATATACATAATTAAATATGATTATAATAATTTGCTGGAGCCATTGATAGTATTAATTTTGTATGAAATTATCGAGTAGAGCCTCTAGCCATCTCTTTACTGCTCTACTTTCAACATCACCCAACGATCACAAACTAAAATGTGGTTTTACCTTTTGCTGTCATTCATATAAATAACATATATATGTACATGTATTTCTTTTGGCGACTCACTGCTCTGTGCGCTGAGTCATGGCTTGCCATCAGAAGCTATATGACAGCGACAATGTGTGGAAATTTTTGCATCATGCTGTGCGCGAGTTCGCGAAATGAAATCAAGTTGTGAATCCTTTGACTTGGAAAATAAAAATGCCAGCAGCAAATAAAAATGCCAGCGGGATGTGGTGCAAGTGAAGCCATTGCTGTGGCCTATATAGATAAGTATAATCGCATGGCTTAGACGAATGTTTTATGCTGCTTTGGGCCAGATTAGCCTCAAGTGCTGCTGCTGGCACACGCTGCGTATGAGTTATTTATGTAGGTGAACAGCATTGAAAACTATTTTACTTGAAGCTAATCTTGGGCTCTATTTAATTTCATTTGCCAAGACAAAGTTCAGAGACATTTTCCCCATTTCCTCAAGCTAATCACATATTCAAGCAGCTTTCTTTTTATTGTAATACCAGCCAAGGACATTTGCTGCGTTGCTTAAGTGCTTTGCACTCTGGCACTTGTTTATCCAGTCAACTGCTCGAGACTCGACCGGGCCCAGTGTGCCAGATGCATTCATTTGAGTTGTAGTCACAATGCATTCAAGCGTTATGTGACCCACCTTGAGCCATATAATTGCAATTACAATTGGCATTTTAAGTGGATGCGCCTTCATAACTATCTGGCATTTCTTTTGTCTTTTGGCAGGCGTCAGGCGCCAGCCGCTGTCACTCAGCCCCGGGCCCGTCTATCAGAAACAAAAAACTCTTTTGTGAGCCGGCTAAAAGCATGCAACTGGCAGCACTGTCTGGACGTCAAAGTCTTTGTGCTCCATAATAATGAGAAAGCACGACAAAAGCAACTGTTGCTGCCGACATTAATTTTAGCGCCTGCGACAACAGCTGAAAGTTAAGATGCCTCAAACAATCACAAACTGTAATGAATATGTATATATATATAAGAGTGCGGACTTAGGCCAGTTTGTTTACCAAATTGATTAATAATCCAGGGATTATACGTATATCAATAAATATCAATACTCTTGCAGCGACTCTGAGCAGAAGATGTCGTCTACAGGCAAACGGAGTGAGCAAAACTTTAGCCATAAATATGCCCAGTCTAAGAATACGGCGTAAGCCTTGATAAAGAGAACTCGATAAGAGGTCTGTCTGCCTATATTGACAATTTCAAATTGGATTATTAGATTTAGATGGCACAAAGGATGATTTGATTGAGCACTCTGCCTAGCATTATACTTGTGTGTGCAAAATGCAATAAGCTGCTTAAGGCAAATGACTGAAAAGGCAAAAAAAAAAAAAAAAAGTAAAAAAAAAAGAAAAGCTTTTAGAGCAAATAGTTTGCTTCAGCCATAGGCAAGAAAATTCTTTTGTGTTACATAAATTTGGTTAGTTTACTGTAAATTAATTTTACTCTCAACAGACTCCGAAAATAATAAAAATCTGTTACAGATACTACTTCTCAGCAGATGTGCGGCATTTCAGTCGTTGGCACTTCCATTAGCAGACTTTGCTCGGCTGCAGAGGCGTTAATTTACTCCCAACTCGTTGGCTGTTTGCATAAATCAGCGTTGCCTCCCACACACACACACACACACACACACACACACACACACACACACACTCACACAAATAGTGTGTGCCCTGGCATAGCGCACATTTTCGCTAAAGCCACAAGAATCCTGGCAGCTCGTTAAGCGGTTGCCACTTATTTTCTAGGTATAACCCTTTTCTAAGTATCGCCAGGTCGCCGAGTCTCCGGCTTGGGCATTTGCACCTGGCTGAGCGTATGCACACACACACACACACACACACGCACACTCAGGCAAACATGCACACGCATATTACACGGCTTGGGGATTTACAGCTGCTCTGCTGTATGGTTTAATCCTTTTAGCTCAGTAATTTCGAGTGTCAGTTTTAATGCGGGGCGCTTTGTACTCATTTGTTGAATTACGACTATAATGAGTTTCTGTTTTGCGCTCACACTTGAAAATTAAATATTTCACCCCCAAATACTGTGAAAAGTTTCTAAATATGAAATCCTGCGTCGCGCTGCAAATGTCAATAAAATCACGCGATTTTTATTTTAAATCCTTTTTTTTTTGTGTGTGTAAACAGAAAAGTGTAGAAGAATCGTTTCGCTTGATTAGCTGGGTATTTAATTGAATTAAATTAATCCTTTGTGATTTGCAAACAAAAGTAAATGAGAAAAAATAAGAAAAGAGAAATGAGAATAAAAGACTGAGTTTGATTGGGCATTAATTAAATTCGGTCTATGACTGGGCTAGATTTTAATTGGCAGCGCAGCTGATAGGGCCACGCTTGGTTAAAGCTTCGTGCAATTTGCGTGCTCTGCTTCCATTGAATTCGGATCAAAGCTGCGAAAATAGTTTACTTTGTATTACGCTGCACGTTTTTGGCATGAATAAATAACGAAATATTACAGCCAGCTATAACACAAACATAAACACAAACACAAACACAAACACAACAACATTCACTCACAAAGCCAAAGCGCAGCGTCACGACAAGCTCGACACAACATATTCGCTCAACGCCAAGCAATTGACAGAATCCTTGTGTCAGATGCGCGACATATGCATAATCAATGACTAAAGCTGGCACGGATTCTGAATCTAAGCTCCATTCATGACTTTGATACATTTCTGCATCATTAAGTAGCTCAGCATGTTGCGAATATGCTAATAACTCGAGTGTGCACCCTTACAAGTCGAACCTAACGCGCTTCACCCCAAATACGCAGCTGGAAAGACGTTACGTATACGCCACGTGGCGCATGCTGTGAATATTTTCCTATATATATACAAGCATATATATATTTTTTTATAAGACAATGCCATAGCCCTTAATCGTGCAGCCATTTAAGCCGCTCAAAAAAAAAAAAAAAGGCTGAGCATTTAGATCTGCTTAGCATTCCATGCAGTAGCTTCATAAGTTGATTTTGTGCTCGCAATATCTTCAGTCATAGGGCATAAAGCCTATTAAGCTAACATATTATAGAGCAGTTGGCAGTTTTAAAATTCTTGAATATTTCCAGCTGCTTTAAGCACAGTCAATTGTATCTGCATTCAATGGCGATCCGTGCAGCATTGTTTTAATAAGGTCGACAATAAATTACGGCTTTGCTCGTGCAACTTTTACTTATTGCAATTAAAAATTGTGGCACGGCGCTGCGTTAAGTCTGCTGTTATGCTAACGTGATCGAAGCATTACTCATTAATATTTTCAATAATCGTTCTTTAACGAGCTGTTTGCGAGCACAAAGTGCAAACGAGCTCAACGACCTCTGACTATTCAATTAAAAAACACACAAATATGCTGAACTAATTAACAGCAATTGAAAATAAACTCGAAAATAGTTCTTTAAAATTTTAATGTGACTTTTGTAATTGGGTATTAAAGTGAATGTTAGAGTAGACATGCTGCAGAGATAAGAGAGTCAAGAATTGTCAGTCCATTAAAGAGCTTTAAAGTAAATTAAATTAAAAATGTTTAGTCATTTGCAAAGACTTAACTCTCAAAGGAGTCTTGCGGCACTTACTTTTTTATTAAACTAAAAAAAAAAAAAAACCGAGGCGCTTTTTTGTCTTTCACATATTCTTTGATCTTTAATAAATCACACCAAAATACTTAGAACAAGTAAGAAGGCTCTAGTCGAGAGGGCTCGACTACGAGATCCCCTGAACCCTGCAAAAAAGTGATACTCTTCTTATGAGCGCGCGCTCTGCTAACTGCGCAGTTGCTGCCGTGGCTTGGGGGTGGGTTGGGCTGAACTTTGGACGCTCATAACTCCATTTCTACATGGACTATCTTTATGAAATTTTCAAAGTAGATTAAGAGTATCTAAATCTATCTATATGCCAAATTGCAAGTCTCTAGTATTTGAAATGCGTTTTTCCAAATTGGGGGCGAAGGGGGCGTGGCATCCAAAATCTGAAAACAACAAAATCTGCGTATCCATAATATCTATCTAAATAAACAAATTTTAAGTCTCTAGCTGAAACAGTGTAGAAGTTATGCCCAAAAAACCTAAAAAATGGAAACGAATTTTCGTACTTCGTACTGCGTAGCTAACATACGCATGTTCATGTGAAATTTCAGCTCTCTAGCTTTTGTAGTTTCCGAAATCTCGACGTTCATACGGACGGACGGACGGACGGACGGACGGACAGACGGACAGGGCTCAATCAACTAATTTTTTTATGCTGATCAAGAATATATATACTTTATGGGGTCTGCGACTTCTCCTTCTGCCTGTTACATACATTTTCACAAAACCATTTTCAATGGGTTCAGGGTATAAAAATGCTTTGAAAGGTCTCTAAGGCTTTTTTTTTAAGGTATGTATATTTAATACATTAATCTAACATTTTCATACAATATGTTTTTTACGCTCGAATGCCCAAAGGTTGTCTTGAGACACCTATTACCCTTTTTGCACTTGACAGCTAAACGAAAACGTTTTTTATCTTATATAATAATAATTTAAGAGTCTAGACGAAAACTTCTAAATTTTTTTTTTAATTCATTTTTGAGTTTAGCAGCCTTAATTTACTTTTATGAAATTGTTCTAATTATTATACTCCAATAGTTTAGAAAGAGATTTAAACATATAATGTATGGATATATCACCTTTTTAGTGATGCATGCTATCTCAATATCTAATTTTATCAGAGTCTGCCTGACATAAGTACATTAATATGTATCGATGTCTACAACGAGTCTATCTTCCACATAGTTTACCCTATGTCTTATACGAATAATTTCTTATTCGGTTAAAACAAAGAGTTTATTTTCAACACTTGATTTCATCAACTTGTGATTTATCTTCAATGCTCTAACCTTTAGCATACTTTACTTAAATTAGTTTATTATCCGCCTGCTCTAAGCTACCTCATTGTTGGCACTCTTAATCCTTGAGACAAAGTATCACGTAGTCAACTGTTAATCATTGCATTAATTTTTTGTAGCATACATTTGTGCGCAGCAGATTTTTTCTGTGTTTGCCTTTCGAAAAAGTTGAAAATTGCCTGTCAGCATTTGCTGTGAGTGCAATTTCGTGTTTTATAAAACGTTTGCCAACAATTTAAGCGAAAAGGCTGTCTGCTGGGTAATAGGCTTAATTTAGTCACATTTTTGGCAACGTCTATCAAATATTTTGGCAAGCAGACGCCGCGCCGTTCGCTAATGGCGTGCCAAATGTTTGCACTGCTCCAGGCAAACTGAACAAACAAATGGAAAATATAGTCGCAAATGAAAAACATTTTTAACAATTAACTTGTGGATTAGATTTAAACGCCAAACTGCAAAATTTATCAATTAAATTAAAGCTGGATTCTCGGCATGTGGAGTCAGACAATTTTCATTTACATATTGCTATTTTTATTTTCATTTATTTTTGTATCTCCCAAATAAACAAATAGCAATTCATTCACTATTACTTGATAAATAAATCGAAATATGTGTGTAAACATTTTAGTAGCATTTTAATATTTGATTTTTGCAAACAAATTCGTTGTATTTATTTTAACGCATGTTGATTACACGGCGAGTGCTTGTTGACATAAAATCAGAATAACTGGGCATTTGTGCTGCATTGGCTCATTGCCCGAATCGATAAATAAATAAATAAATAAATCAACTCTAAATTGACTTTTTAATTGATGTAGTTGCTGTGGATAAAAGCTATCTAATACACTTTATACACCTTACATTAAATAATTACGGGCTTTAGCTTGGGCTTAGTTTGTGCCTCTAGCTAGACTAAGATCAGCCTTGGGCTTTGCTTCTGCTTGCTCAGACTCACCCTTTTCTTCTCACTGAGTCTTGCTCTGACTTTCTCTCTCTCTCTCTCTCTCTCTCTCTCTCTCTCTCTCTCTCTCTCTCATCTCTCTCTCTCTCTTTCTGATACAGCTTTAGCTTCAGCTTCACACTCTGCCCCTGGCTGTAGCTTGGACTCACACTCATCCTTTGGTCCTCACTGAGTCTAGCTCTGGCTCTAGCTCTATTTCCAGCTTTATTTCTCATCCTGACTTGAGCCCAGACTCAGAATTACACTCTTATTCTGCCTATCTCTCTCTCTCTCTCTCTCTCTATCTCTCTTTCTCTCTCTCTATCTCTGCCTCCAGTTAGAGCTCAGACATAGCCTTATACAATTACAGGGTATCGTCAGTCAGTCGCTGTTGCTCTCTTGCCACTCTTTTATAGCCATAGTAAAGTGCCACAGTGAGCCATCAACAATCGCAACACAATTGCATTTGTAAAATGCGTTGTTTTCCCTCTTGCCAAGAGCTCAGCAAAAAAAACGTTGCTTGAAAGCGGTCGATTCTGTGTGCATGTTTGGTTTGATTTGGCTGTCTGGCCTGACTGGCTGCGCGGCATGTTTGCATAGTAAAGGTGGGCAGCTGACGCATCAACCTGTTGTCGAACTAACCACTGAGCAGTGAACGGGCAAAAACAGGGCAACAATGCAATGCCGTCATGCATGTATTTAGCAAGTGGCTCTTGTGGAAATCTCTCGACCTGTGCAGTTAGAGCCATCGCATAGTAACGAGCACAATCAAGCCATTGTGCGCAACTAGTGTCTGGTCTAATGGAAGGTTGCGTTTTGCCAATTAGTCCTAATTATAACAGGAACTTAAATACAATGAAATAGTATAAACAATATTCAGTTAAATGCATTTAAAATAAATCCTAGCTAAGCTGCAATTCTATTTGAATATAAGCAACTATATTATATTTAGATTTATTGTAAATTGTAGTTAAACTTTAAGAGCATGTTATTCAATCGTGCTTCAGTTGTTGTTAAAGCTACCAGCCGCCCATGTCATGCAGCTGTTGTGAATTGTTAGCTTAACCACCGTTTGTAGCTCGGCTGCTTACACCTGACACGTTACAAACAACATTTGACGCTCCGGACAGCCGCACTCGAGCCGCATAAGCAAATGGTAATTGACATTTCAATAAGTGACACTTGACAGTCTGAATGCCGCACATCAGCCGTATGACAGGCTGCCGGATGCTCAAGCATCGCTTTACTAAACAATGACAGCAGAGACACAAAATAAAGTTGTCAGCTGCAAGCAGAGCAAAAAATAAGAAAAATTTAAATGGGAACGGATAGTATGAGAGCATTAAGACAGATTGCGATTAGCGAAGATTAGCTAAAGTGCTGTATTAATATAATCAGTTTTCGGAGAATTATTGATTATATATTTATAGCTAAATTTTTAATAAATTATGATTAAATTTTTTTTTTTTTTTTTAATTTCAAGAAAATTATGCCATGTTTAGGATATATAATATGTTTATTATATATATTTAACTGTCTTCCAAGTTTTATAGAATTTTATTTAACTAAAACCACAAAAAAATAATTTTAGTTAATAATTAATTATATATATTTTTTTAAATTCTTAATAAACACAAATAATTACAAAATAAAAAATATATATAATTTCTGAATATTTTAAATATTTTATTATTAATTTTTTTTTAACTTTTAAATATTTCAGCACACCTTCTGCATATATATAATATTACTTAATTATTTTTTCTCGAATTGGGGCATTCGTTAGTTTGTCACAGATTGCTATTAATCCTTGTGTATTTATATTGGGTTTCGCTGTCTCCCCTTGCACATCTCGGCGCTTCGATTCGCCTGGCAATGCGAACACTTCTCACGCTCGATTAATATTCAAAAATGATTGGGGCATAGCAGAAAAACTTGACAACCAAACATATGTATATATAAAAAAAAGTGGAGCAACAAAAAATGTCACTTTGTGTGCAGAATTAAAGATTTAAAAGTCAGACGCATAAAGGAACACAAAAAATTAAAAAAAAAGAAGCAAATTAAAAAAAAAATCAACAGTTTGCCGTCATGTGCCAACATTTTCAGAGCTTCGCTCTCTTTTTTTTTTTATAAAAAAAATGCTGGTTATTATTCCGAGGCTTTTATTGTTGTGACAACGAAACACTTTTTGCAAAAAATAATTATAATTGCAGTCTGCGGTTGCTCGTTATCAAAACATTTTCAATTCCAAAGAAAAACATTTCTCTTTTTCGCAGTCGGCAACGAGGAAAACTCATTTTTTCCGCCTCGGCAAACATCGAAATAATTGAAGTGTTAGCATTTAAATATTTATATAAATATTATGAGCGAAATTAAAGTCGAATTTATAGAAAAGAATCAAAGAATTTTCTTTACCTATTTAAAAATTCGTAAACAACAAAAGTCTTTGGATATGCATCTATATTTTGCAATAAATTTAATATGTTTATTGTATAAATATTAAAAATACATTTTTTTTATCGTTTTCCCATGAAGCATAAGCGAAAAGCCAATCCGTCAACTTCAGGCATGCTGCCACATGATATTTTTATATGAATTTATGAGGCATCATTTATCATAATGTCAGGCAACAATATGTTGAAATAAAAACTAAAGTTTATAAGCAGAGCATAAACGTCAACAAATTTATGGATATTTGCTACTTAATCAGCTAAAACAAAAACTGTTGCGTATAACTTTATTTCCGGCTGTTTGTCCATATTGGCAGGCAAATGCAACACACTCTAATCACGAAATTCGATTGCATTTTCTATGCAAATTGCATTGAAATTACAATTTGGCCATGTGGAATGGCGCCTGTAATAATAATCAGGCGGCTGCCAGGCTGCCAGTTGTTTTCCCAACTTTGTATAGCCAAATTGATGATTCCTAATTAAAGCTTAAATTGCATAATACAAGAGTCAATCAAATCGCTACCTGGTTACCTGTCAAAATTCGTATCTTATTAAGCAAATTAGCCAAATATGCAAATATTGAAATTATTGTTGAATTATTTATTTTGCATTTTTAATGAGCTCATTAATTGCGCTGTGCCTGGAGGCTTGCTCTAAGTGCTCGCATTAAATATTCAATTAGCTTAACAACTTTTGGCCAATGGAGTATTTGGTAATATGCACAAGCCTCCGGCAAGGGGCCTCAAGTACTGTAGTCAGAAAGAAAATAGGAAAACAAATTTTTGAAATATGCAGAGTAAAATACTGATGGTCCCTAGGCTGCTCGTGTCACAGTTGTCCATCTGTGACAGAAAATTCCATTAACTAGCATGCCAGAGCGCCGCTCGAATCGAAGTCTTGCCTTGTTTGTGCACAGAGCAAATATCAGCCAGGCAGACTGCCAAGCTGACACACACAATGGGCGCTGCCTGGCCAGCATAAACTCTTGTTTAGACGAATTTGCCCAGTTGGACAGTTGGCAGTGTTTGTGTTTGTTTATTTCTTTTTGGCACTCTGAATTTTGTGTAGAGACAGCAGCGGCGCCAAAAACGTTCATTAAAATGCAATTTAGCTTTGCCATTTAGCAGGTGATTTCAATTATTTTGTAGCGCGCACTAAAAAGTATGCTACATTTAATGGAATAGCAAGGCACGCCCAGCGAAAGGAAAAAAGAAAAAGAAAATGAATAAATGAATGAATGATGGCTGTGTGGCAAACCATAAAGATTTAATATGAGTTCAAACAACGCTTTCCGAGAAGCTTTTACCCTCGCATCTTAATGACTTTGAAATTGCCATTCAACCACATGTGCTTGGGTTGGGGTTGAGTTGGGTTGAGGCAGCAACAAGATGCCGCCTGCAACGGGATAGAACAAAGCAGGAAGTGGCACGTTTACGTTTGCGACACCACGTTGCGTTCTGTTTACGTGATGCCCGAGCCAAGCTAGCAAATGGCAAATTAATTTCCAAAAACTCGTTTTTACCAAGTTTAAATTGTAATTGCTACCTGCATTGCTTTGGTCAAGATGAAGCCACAAAATGCTGCCACACGAAGTCATCCACACAAAACTCACATAAAGTGAGCAATCAGCAGCTTTAATGATTGACTAGAGGGAATTTATGCCATTCAAGCACTGCTCAGCATAAATCGCTTTGCCACTCATAATCAGTTATAATTTAACACAGCATTTGTTTGTCTTTCTCTCTCTCTCTCTCTCTCTCTCTCTCTCTCTCTCTCTCTCTCTCTCTCGCTCTCTCTCACTCTTTTGGTAAACGACCTTTCTATTCTGAGCAGCAGTTTGTGCAAAGTTCAATAAAATTATAACGATTTGGTTTTGCATCTGCAGTCTAGACAGCAAATTGAAGGCGCAGACAGCCTTTGAGGCCTAGATAAATATTTGGTTTTGCATCGTGGCTGGCAAAAAAAAAAAAAAAAAACGCAAAATATTTAATTTGTTTTCGTCTATGCCAAATCGAAATGCAAATGTAAATGTGCCGACGTAAATTCCGCAAATAAATTTCAAACAAATTCCAATAAAGAAACAAACAAATCGTGAACCGGGCAGCATTAAATTCTAAATTCAAATTGATTTCATTACAAAATGCCCGAAGCAGCGAGCGAACGTATTTTCAAATTGATTGCGCTAATTTGTGGCTTGAAATAAAATCTAAAAATAAGAAAAGGAAATGTAAATAAAATACATATAAATTAAATAGGTAAGCGAACAAAAGCCTACAAAAAATTACATTTTAAAACAATTTACAGAAAATAAAACGAAAGCGAAAGCGAAAGCCCAAAATGAACTGCAAATTGTTGGCAATGAAATTGGGTCTGGGCACCGCTAGCAGAACGAAAGCAAAAAAAAAAAAAAAAAAAAAAAAAGAAAAAAAAAAAAAAACTGAAATATTTGTGCGACAGTCTTGTAGCGTAAGCAAAATGAATTTAATCCCAAATTTAGGCTGCACTTAACTAAACAGCTGAGCTAGATTTAGACCCAACATAAATATAAGTAAGCAAAGGAAAACAAAGCGAAAAGCCAAAATACTTGCAAAGGACATGTAGCAGAAGAAGAAGAAGAAGAAGAAGAAGAAGAAGAAGGCGAAGGAGAGCTCTACTTAATTTAATGCTTAGCATGAAAATATTTAGGAGACAATTAAATGGGTAGAAAATCATTGAGTGAATAATGATCACGACGCGAAAACTCTGCAAGAAGTAAATTATTTATTTATTCATGAATATCTTTGTTGTTGCCTTTAAATTAATTCCCATAAAATATTATAGTTCTCTTAAGGTTCTAATAGTCAAAGCGCTTTGAAATCTCCTCAATCCAGCTTGCATATAGCTCTTAAGTTTGGGGCGTAAGAGTAAGTAAGATTGGATTAGTTCTGAGGAATACGGCCAAAACTCAATGATGTGATGGGAGTAAGAAAATAAGTCAAAGTTGAGATATCCTGAGTGGAGCGAAAAAATAAATAAAATAAGTCCATTTTATACTCACATATTCTGAGGACATATATCGAAAAAGAAATAATATTAAAACATATAAATAAATATAAATATACCCAGAATGTTTGCAAGCTTTGACAGTAACAAAATTTAATAAATAAAAAAAATTAAAAATAAAAAAAATAATAATAAAAAATAACTTTACAAGCAAATCAAGAAATCTTTATAATTCTTTGTTTATTGTATTATTTTTATTAAATAAAAAAATCTTTTAAGAATAATGATAGAAACTCAGAAATAGCGAAAACAAATCCATTTACTAATTAATACATTTTTAAATATATTTTCCATGAACCTTTGTTAGAAATAACTTGATTTATTGTTTTTAGCATGTTATTGCGATAATTATTATTATTATTATTATTATTAATTTTTTTTAAATATATTTGGCACCACTTGAACTGCGAAACTCAAAGGGCTTAGCTATTAATTAAGCAATTTATTTAAAATTTATCATTTAAAGCTATGGCACTAAAAGAGAAATTAAATATTTAGGTTAATAAAGCAATTTAGACAGATTGCAAGTCTATTTATACAAAAACACTCAAACACACTTAATCTTATTTAATTAAATACTTATGTACCCAACATGCAAAGCGTTTCTTCTTGCCTTTACGCATTCATCTGCTTTTTTAGCTCTTCACCAAACTTAAATATTTATCTTTTAAATTTGTGACAGCCCGAGACAAATGTCTTAAGTAAACTCTTTGCATATGCAACACAAATAAATTAAATATATTAAAGACAAATTTTTACTTCACTCTTAATTTTCTGTAAACTGGTAATTAAAATATTCAAACTCAGCTAAGATGCATGAGAATTAAGGAGTGTAAAATAAATATATGCATTGTTCACACTTGTCGCAGCTGTCAGCTGAATATATCAGCGAACCGAGCAATCAGACTATGAAAAACCTGAGCCAAAGTAAAAAAATAGACATGTGAGCAGAAACTCCATTAGGGAGAAGACAAAACGAAGCCTGCCTTCAAAGTTGATCTCAGCACAGCGCTGGCAAGTGTGGAAAAATGTCAAAAACTTAAAGCCAACGAGCACAGAAGGAGGGCTGAATGCCAAAGTTCCACAATTGGAAAACTGTCAGTGAGCCAACCATGTGTGGGGTGGCTGCAAAACCTGCGAAAATCCCAATCCTGACTGCTGACAGTGAAGCGAAGCTGCAGGCCAGGTAATTGACGTTTGATTAGCGCGATGTCAGTTAATAATTTCGCTTAACTTGTTTCTGAAGTTAATTAGTATTTATTTCCAAAAACAAGCGAGATTCTAGCTGAGCTTCAAAGCTAATTCTTACAGTTCTCGAAAACATTCCATTTCGTATCGATTGCTTAAAGCATTGCCGGCTTGTTTATCTTCGCTTCGTTTCACATTGGGTGGGGCACACCACACATAGCCACAACAACGATGCCAGCAGCAAAGGATTTCTCTCTGTGGTTTACATTGGGTCACCAACACGCAGCCAGCCAGAAAAAAAGGAGAGGAAAATATATATAGTAAAAAAAAGAAGAAATGGAAAGCAATATTTCAAAAACGGAAATGTTTTGCCAGAATCGAATTGAAAGGACCCGGCCAGACGGCCATTACTCTTGCCAAAATTGCACTCGCTGCGTATCTTTCACTGGAAACTCGATATTTAATTAAAAGTTGCAATTAGTAATACAATTTTGTAAAATCATTTCTATTTTGCTAGAAGAAAAGCTATAAATAATACTAAAGAGAAGTAAAACAAGAATGCTAAGAAAATATTGCCTGAGAAGTAACAGAAATTGTTGATTTGATCAGCTAAGGTTCACTGAAAACAAATTCGAATTTAAATAGAAATTTAATTTCATTCATACTTTTTTTTAAATTTAATATTTTAATTTTATTTTATTTTAACAAGAATCAGAAATATTAATAAAACTGTGGAGGTATTTAATTAAAACATTTTAATAACAAATTCGAATTTAACTAGAAATTTAATTTCATTCATACTTTTTTTTTAATTTCATATTTTTATTTTATTTTATTTTAACAAAAAACATAAATATTAATAAAACTGTGGAGGCATTTAATTAAAACATTTTAATAAATTTAAATTTAAAAAAAAAAAATATTTTTTGAGGTGAATAGAAGTCAATTTTTTTATTTTATTTTATTTTTTTTTATTATTTTAATTTTGTTCAGACTTTTTAAAATTTGCTATTTTAAGAATCATAAATATTAATTATATAGACATTTTTATAAATTAACCAAATATTGCCCGAGGCAAAACAATTCAAAATCTTCAGCTGATGTGCACAGAAAATTTGTCTGAATTCAACTGAATATTCAAACTCTAACTACAACAACCGGAAACAGAGCATAGTAAATATATACACACAGCATCTATGTTCATATCTCCGGTCATGGGGAGTTGCAAATATTTGTTACAAAATAATTGCCAGTTAGATTGTTCGTTAATATTTACGAAGCCAACTTCGACATGCCGGAAATGTAATGATTAAATAATCAACATGAGCTGCATACTTGTTCAATCAGAGAACAAGCAGTGGCATCACGCAGAATTTATTGAGCGTAGTCAAGTTAACTTAAGGAATTTAACAGAAAATGTATATTGAGTTGGCTTAGCCCCAAATAAAGCTAAAAATCAAATGTATAAAGTTTATGCAGTGGCTTTTAATATGGTATCAATGTCATTTGTAAAAAAAACTAGATCTCTTTGGTATTTGCCGCACTTTGTGCAATTGTCACTCGAGTGAAATCAATTATCTACTCATAAATTTGGTAGCAGATGCATTATGAAAAACGCACCGTCGCGCGGCACAGGTAAACTGTCCAAGAAGGCGCCGTTGTCCATTGACTCGCTGTAGAGTTCTTCGATCTTCTTTCGATCGGAAGCAGACGGCTGTAGAAATAAAAAGAGAAAAAAGTCAAATAGTTGCCAATTGCTGTTAGTTAAAGTCCACGTGTCTTACGATTTCCGATCTGATCTTTGAGAGCGTATTTTGTGGTGGATGTCCACTAAACGGCTTCACCTTGAACATTTCCAAACGTGTCAATCGCAGCAGATGTGTCAGAATATAGTTTCGTGCAATTGCTTCATTCACGTTTGGTGGCCGTGCCTTGAGCTTGCACATCCATTCGGTGGCTAGACTCTTGTCGGGCACCTCGAGGTTAGTGATCGAGTTCTCCAGGCGCAATATATCCCGTTCAAATTGTCTATTGAGGTTCTTCAATTTGCGTTGGTTTTCGCCACCTTCTTGGCGAAAGAGTGTCACAGTACGCTGCATGCAATAGCCACAGTCTCGTTCTGGCTTCTTCAGGCACGATCTGCCAGTGACCATCATATCAGTCTCTTTGAGCACATGTCTTCTACTAGATTCGTTGGGCTGCATGACGATTTATACCATACCAAAATTTTTGTATAAAAAAATGTATAAATATATTATAAAATTATATAAGCATTTTAGGCTCAGGCAACTAATCACACTTCCTTTCATAAATACATTTTCTCTATTTATATTAGATGGCTACATTGAATGTAGTTTTTATCAAAAACTTTTCTTCGCCATCAATTTCAACATTTTCAGCATTCTTCACATTGCACATATGAAATTTGAGTTTCATAGTTGAGGGTAAAGTTTGGGGCAGTCAATGGCACAGAGACTTTGGCTGACTTTTGATTAAATTAAGGTGAAAGGTTCGACAGCTGCCGTAAGTATTAAAACTTTGTCGGAACTTTCGACTCGACTCTGCTCGGCCACACGAAGGTAATCAAACAACAACAACAACGACTGAGTTTGACATTTAAAATGTATTTAAATTTGTCATCGAAATCATCATTCAAGACATGTGTTGGACAAAATAGGGGCCCAATTTGATTTGTTTGCAAATTAAATTGAATTTTTATAAATTTACCTTAGACTCGGAGTGTGCTTGACGGTTTGGTCAAGGTAAAAACAAGCTGAGAGCCCTTTAAATATTTAATATCCAACTCGACAACAACGCACAACAAACAATGAAATCACTGCCAGTGTGTGTTTGTGTGTGTGTGCGTGTGGGTGTGTCAACACAATCAGCATAATAACTGAGGGTCGTATGCCCCAAAGCTGCAATAAAAGTGGATTAAATGCAAACATGTGTGAGATTGTTTGGTTCGTTCGGGTTACGGGTTGCGTACCCGAAGATTATAAGAGTCTTTGCAGTCGATATGGCCATTCCCACAACGAATTGATCCCTTGAATGCCAATGCCAAAGGCCATGCCATTGGCAATGCCAAAGCAAAAGCCAAAGCCAAAGCCAAAGCAAAAGCTAAAGCCAAAGTCAATGCCTAATGACTTTGGTTACATGCCAAATTAGGCCACACACACACAAACGATGGCCTAACGCAACTCAAACTCGAGTCCAAATGGGTTCGAACTTGAAGTGGGCAATTTTCTATTGTGCTCTGTTGCTTTGACACACATAAATTTGCCATAGACTGTGCGAAGGGCACATTTGTTTGTATCATGTGCAGATTAGATGCGATTCAACTAAATTATTTAAAATTAATTTTAAGCAAGTTGGGACTCAAATCGATCTCACATACTTGAATGCCAAGCAGAAATTGTCTTGATTAGCAAGCAGTTATTTCGTATAGTATTTAGAATAATTCTCGTTTATATTTAATATATAATGTGTCAAGTTTTTTTGTGTTTAGCTATTGAGATATGTTAATAAAGTCACGAATTATGTTGGATTCAGCAAAAGTCCAATAATTTACTATCATTTATATCTCATCTTTATCTGGCTACCATAGCGTTATCTGTCTTTGGTTTTCGAATTGTATATGATGAAAATACAATTTTTTCTTTTTTTTTCATATTTAGTTAAAACATGAGCTCATTCTAAATATCTCGATCTATCTCTGTCTCTTTCTCCCTATCTTTCTCTTTCTCTCTCTCTCTCTTTTCTCTCTCTCTATCTATCTCTCTCTCTCTCTCTCTCTCTCTCTTTCTCCATCAATCTATCTATCTCTAACTATCTCTCCCTATCTATCTATCTGTATCTCTATCTCCATCTCTCTCTCACACTTTATCTCTCTCTCTCTCTCTCTCTCTCGCTCTCTCTATCTATCTCTCTCTTTTTTTATCACACATTCTCTCTTTTCTTTTCCCTACATCCTGCATCTGGTGCTTTTGCACAAAGAACTAGTCTAAGCTTTTACAACGTTTTTAGTGTAGGACAAAAAGTTTTTTAATTCTACAATACTGCAAAAAGATATAGATAATTGCACACATTTATATAAATACATATATATTCACACTTATATGGCTTAAAGCATAAAGCTCAACTGTTGTAGATAAAAACTGCCGATTAAAATATGTCACTAATCTACATAAATTATCACGCACAACTTTTTTGTAGACAACAAAACAACTTTCATATAATTAAATACATCTGGAAAGTAATATAAAACAGTTTAAATTTTAAATTAATGTATACCATGTGTATAATTGGGACAAAGCTTTTAGTTATATAGAGCAGGCAAAAATATATTAAATCTAAAGGTCTAAAGAGCTACATAAACTTAAGCGAAATAAATTGATCTAAATATATACATTTATTATAATATCATACAGTAATTGCAACATATCAATATTCATATGATTCACACACAATCTCAATTTATTTACATGCTACACAATTGCATTGCCACTTGAATGCTTCAAGTTAAGTAGGAAATCAGCTTTGGGTAGTTCATTGGCTGGCATTTCATGAAAATGGCCATGAACGACTGCCACAAATCAGTTATCCAGTTATCTGGCAGCCGCCATTCATGCAATTATCTTTGTTTGGTCTGACTAATTTTGATCTAAAAGCAAATGCAATATTATGTCCAACACGATGTGTTGACTGAGCCGATTTAGTGGCTGTCTGTGCATATGAGCTCATCCGGTTTTCATTATTGCCCAAGCTAATGGTCGACTGCCACAGCACTCAGGCAAACGGCCAACGCCCTTCAGTCGTCGCACTCATCGTAATACATGTCGTATTTTGTCATTTGCAACCAGTCCAGGCCAGGCCAGGCCATGAAAATCAATGAAGCACAAGAATCACTGAGGCCATATGAAATGAATCGAAATTGCATCTAGAGTTTTATGCTCTCTGCTCTCACTGCTTTCAAGAGTTCATATCAAGCGTCAAATTAATTTCAATAGCCCAGCTAGAGCAGTAGCTCGTTCGATTCGCATTCGCTTTGCGAAAAACTCATAACTGTCATGGTTATTGCCACTATCTGGCTTATATGTTGCAATACTTTCACTTCAATGAGGCGTACGCCACGTTGCATACTCGATAATATCAACATGCTGCATGCACAATAACCAAAAAAAAAAAGTAGTAGCTGAAAAATCTACCTCCTCTTTTCTTTCTTTCATTTTTTTTGTTGTGTTTTTGGCCATTTATCAGGCTGTGTCAAGTCGCTGAATGGGCATTTTGTCGCTGAGCGGAAAAAAAAACACTTTTTTGTCAATACAATTTTCTTTGGCATTTTTGAATGTCATTCTTTGATGTAGCGTTAAAGATGGAAACGTGTGTAGGAAAATGTGCCTAAAGTGAATATATCTGGAATACTGTGTTGATAAATAGAGGAGAATATATACACATATATAAGCTATATTTCGTCTTTGTATAGAAGATAATATATATGCAATTGTGTATTTAAAGATAGAAATAATATAGGCAAATATTTATTGTAATATTATCCCTATTGAGTATGAAAATTAAATCAAGAATCATTAAATAAATTATTATATTTAATTTAAAGCAAAAATGTCCCTATATACATATGTGTTCTTCCAGTCAACAAAGTTAGAAATTTCACAGTTGAAAATGTTTACTTAGAGATACATTTGTACTTTGAGATACATTTGCTTTTAGAGATACATTTGTACTTTGAGATACATTTGCCTTTAGAGATACATTTGTACTTTAAGATACATTCGTCCTTAGAGATACATATGTACTTTGAGATACATTTGTTTTTGGAGATACATTTGTCTTTAGAGATACATCTATACTTTGAGATACAGTTGCAGATAGATTGATATTCGAAAAGTCATGAATAGATAAGGGCTGTATGGCTGTATGCATCTCTTCACAAAAGGCATATTTCGCTGAAGTATTCCAGCATCTATACATTATGAGGTAGTAGTAAATAGTAAATAAAAATAGTATTAAAGTTTCATACTCGATTACTAACTCCAGTTCCTCTAGTTGATTAAGACACTCACAGTTTATGCCAGAAGTCAAGGATGCCCTGCCTTAACCTTAACATTAAATTCTAAGCTCGCAAAAACCCGTTAAAAATTATGAGCCAATAACTTTATTAAATTGAAAGATTTAACACGATAAGAAACTGCGAGAGAAACGGAAAGAACAATTCGGCACTTTCAATGCAAAAGGATTATCAATCAATTACGTTTTGAACATGTGAAATTACCAACATAACTAACTACATAATCTAGGGTATCGTTGCCATGAGCACAGCTACAATTAAAGCTTCGCTTATCCAAGCAAACTGTTTGCTTAGCAACCTGGCTATTCCTTTAGGTAGGCACTCAGTTTATTTTAATGAGAAATGCAAAGTTTTTGGAATCCGCTTTGAACTGATGAATCCATAAAAATCACACTCTAATTGCCAATAAGTTGTTGTGGGGCTTTCCATTCGAGAGCTTTACTTAATTGTAAACCAAAAAAAAAATATTGCCACGCGTACTAATTACATGTGAGCAACAAAAGAAATTATACGAAACAAAGCATTCGATGTCAACTTTGTATTGTGATCCCTCCGATGGTCACATGATAATAGGAGCGTGTGTAGCTAATGCTAAGGTAATTACTCTGCATAGGATACCTCGACAAATACCAGGTCGATTTGCATCCGAATGCATATAAATCAGACAGCTGATAATTAACTGTCTAATTGCATGCCTGGTATGTCAGTGAGCCTTCGGCTCAAATGCGAGGCCCGTTCCATAATTAGCATAATAATAATCTGCTGCAAATCTGTATCTGATGGAACGTGGCATGGTCACGGGAATATCTAAGATTAATATCAATGCCAAGTTGATTATTGAACTCGGACACATGACTCCTTATATGGTAATTAGTTTCGGGCAGAGTATTAAATTCGCTTTTATTTTACCTGATTGACTCGCATACACATACGTTTAATTATCGATCCGCGGGACAGAAATTTGTTATAGTGTCAATGAAATTTACAGCGTTTGCATTAATGCAAATTTATTTAATTTATTACTGCGCAAAATAAAACTTTTTGCACTTAATTTACGCATTACACGAGGTGTTATTTAATAGAAAATTAATTACACTATGTAAACTGTTTGTTTACAGTGCAAATTGATGAACTTTTAAACTTCATTCCATTTAGCAGCATGGATTATAAATTTAAAGTGATTTCTTAACTCACCTAATTTTTCATTTATTCTCTACTCAAATATATTCTTACAAATCCAATTAAAGTTTACTTCAATTGCAATTAAAATTCAGCTGCAACAATAACAGAACAGAAGTCCAAATTAACCTCAAAAGGGGAATTTAATAAAACAGAGAAACAGAGAAAGAGAGAGAGAGAGAGAGTGAGAAATGAAGAGAGAGAGACCCTGTCAAATTATAGAGCGAGCACTCTTATTGCAATTCGCCATGTCGCCTCGTCGCATTTCAATTGAATTAATTAAATTTTAAAATGTCCTTTTTTTTTTGTCGGCTTACTCCTTGCTCTTTGCTGCTTGCTGTCTCTTACATGCAAATTTATTGGGGGTTTGTCGCGCGCACACGTCGCGCATAAAAAGAATTCCGCTTTTTATTTCTTTTTATTTTTACAAATTGCAATTGGCATTAATTTGCACGACAACAAAAAATCGGCTAACGAAGAGGCAATCTATATAAAAATAATTCTCAAATTAAAACCCAGATAAAACGGATTTAATTGTAGTTTTCATGCTCAACAAAGCCAATGTGCAAAAAAAAAGTGAAATGAAATGCAAACGAGAGCCAATAAGCACATTTAAATTTAAAAAAATATCTTGCATAAAATTTTATAATTTTTTTTATAATATTTAAAAATGTTTTTCTAAGTAAAAAAAACTATTTTATAAAATTCCATCAAATTTTTGCAGATTTATTTATGTGCTTAACTCTGTCATCAGGTAAAACAAACTTGGCTAATTAGGTAAATTCTCAAGTTTTGAGGCCAAGACAAACTTTACAAGATTTTACTTTAGAGCCAAATTCATTCGTGCTTGATGAACATTTTCTTAGTCAATAAATGTTTCGAGGCTGCTTTTAGGAAACTTTATCCCTAGCTAATTCAAACACTTTTTAAGACTCATTTTAGCATGCCTTTGATACATTTTAATTTGATATATCATTCTAGGAGGCAAAGTAAAAATAAAATGCGACTTGCATAAATCTGGCAAAGCGCAATTTTTAGTTGCAGCTGCCTGTGGAAGTTTCCTTCGTTTTTGGTTAAAACTAATCCTTGGGCTAATTATAAAAACTTTTGTGTGCCATTTAATTTTGCAGCAAAAGCTCATTAAAACGAGCCAAGATGGTTGAACTTTGGCGCAAACTTTTACACCTACTGATGTGCACTTAGGCTAGCAGCGCTGACAAATGCCACGTGACTTGCGACAGCAGCTGGCAAAGGTTTTCGACAGCAGTCGGACAACTAAAGTTTTCCAGTTTGATGTTTTTCACAGGCCGCAGCTGGCGGCATTTTTTTGTAAGAAATGTACAGGCTAGCTATAAAATTATGCGAATGTGTACGACGACAGCAGCAGCTGGAGAAGGCTTTTGAATTCTTAACAACTATGTTATAAAACTGAATTCATCAAAATTCAATTACTTGATGCGTTCGTCCATAAAAATGTGCAGCATTCGTTTTGAACATTTCCTTCATTCTTTACTTTCTTTTTTTCTTTTTAGAGCTGCAGCAGGTGACAGCTCAGTCGGCAGTGAAAAGATGCCAGCTTTATGACTCTTGTTGCTTGTTATGGTCTCTTGACTTGGCCATTTAGAGCGCCGATGTTTGACACTATGTTACTTCACTCAACTCCATTTAGTGGAGCACAAGTTGGCAAACTTTTAATTCATATCACGTTCTAGCCGGCACGTGACCGTGCGGTTGATGCTGGTCAACCATTTTATTGTGGCCTTGTCGCACTCGAGTGCCAAGTAACAAAATACAAAACACAAAAACATATACACCAATGACATTTCAGGATATTGTGTGAGTCAACTTTATACAAAAAAGTCAGAGAAGAAGCAACTTCAATTGGTTAGTCAACAATTGTTGCAGTGAAATAAATATATATACTACGCATATTGTAAGCTTTTTTTTTTAGATATCAATTCAAACTGCAGACTCAGAGGAGCATACACTTGAATAAATATTCATAACCTAAAGCCTGTAGCTTCAATAGTTTGGCTTGCATGGAGAAGCAGAGACAGACATTAAAACGGTTTTTGCATAAAAATATAATCTTTTCATATAAACTCTCTTCTTGAAGGAGTAATATAAATAGTAATATAAATATTAAAAGTCTTCTAGAACACCTTATCAGCTTTAAAATATAGCTGAAGTCCGTATAACTTACTCTTTCTATGTCTATGACCAAGTACTTAAAGCTGATTCTCTTACCTTAATGAATGCATGTAACTTCGTATACATACTCATACATACATCACATGCCGAAGAGCAATAGCAACAAAATATTTCTACATATCTAAATCTTAAATATTTCAACTGCCCACAAAGAGCAATAAAATGCAATTTGATGAAATTATTGTGGCTTGACGAGCGAGCTCAACGTTAGCTTTCTCTCTGAAATGCATATAAATACTCATATATTTTGCTTAGCAGCTAAGGAATGTTGCCAATGTGAGGCATTGCAATCTGAATCCTATGAAATTTGCAAAAACTCATGAATTTTACGTGCATATTATGATTGATCTGTGATGGCTTGGCTCATGATAACCCATGCAGGCAGCTTGGGCAAAAGTTTTTCAGCAACATTAGAAATTATGTGAACCACTTTGGCATGCACAACTTGGCTGGCGCATGCCGTCTTGTTGTAGATCTTCTTTGGCTGTCGATACTTGGCATGTGCTCCGGAAATTGCTAGCAACTGCAACAGCTATTGCAAGATTCATTAATTTATTGGAAAACTCGTCATAGCAGGGCGCTGCCTGGCAGCTGTAGTTGATGCCAATGGTGATGCTGTTGCAGGGCTCGAGCCTCGAAATACCGCACAAAATTCAAACTGGAGAACACAATCAGCAAATGTTTCCCTCTAGCCATTAGCATTAATATTTCAATGAATGGGATTGCGCTTGGTCCGGGTGCGGTGCAGTCGAACCGGGTCGGGATTCAGCAACTTTTGAGCTGCGCCACGGGCTGCCGAGCGGCGTAACAAGAGAAAATTCAGTACTTGTCAGCTGGTGCCAGATTTACGTGTTGTTATTGTGGCAACACTGGTGCGGGAGTGCAACTAAAAAAAAGCAGCTGCAAAAAAAAAAAAGAAAAAGAAAAACAAAGTGAGAGAGAAACGAACCCATAAGCAACAACAGCAGCAACTAACTCGAAGCGCTCATTTTTCGCTCTCATAAACAAGTTTTTCACACTGAGCCAAACCCCAAGCAATGCCAAACCGGGGAGGCTGGCTATAAATTTACATGGAAAATCAGGCAAAGGCTGAGCACGAAGGGTGAGAATCGTCGACTTCGTATTGTTGCTATAATTGTAGTTCTAGTTGTGCATGTTGAAAGTTTTACTGAATTTATTATGATTTTCTGTACTCGCTGCTGTGTGTAAATTATTGTTATTAATTTATAAAACTGTTGAAATACGAGTGTATATGTTACGCTAGGCCACTCATTTAGCTTTCATCACAAACAGGAGCAGCAGCAGCAGGAGGAGCAGCAGGAGCAGCAGCAGCAGGAGGAGCAGCAGCAGCTGCTTCACAATTTTCATGTACTCCACATTTGAGCTTATGCGGCCATTATATATGCATTTTGTGCTCTTGCGACCTGTCTTGATTAGCATTCGCCAGCTGCTTGGCCCATTGGACGTTCTCCTTGTTGGCCATAAAACTTGATTTGCACACCATTTCCGCTTGCCAAATGAAGAGAACTATTAACGCTTTGTGCTCTGTCAATGGCTGGGGAATGAGGCGATCACGCGGCGTATACTTAATAAGAGATACGTATTACTTTTATAACTTTTCATATAAAGTAGTTGTTCCTATACATTTACTTTCATTTACTATATATATTTTGTTTCTGCTTTGCTTTAGTTCTCTTATCAACTTTATTTTCCATTTCACACATCGCTGCAGTTGGCATATGTTTAGCATAATGTAGCTGATTTGTAAGAGAAATCAGAATAGTTAGAATGCGCAGATGGCGCAGCAGCTGAGCAAAAGAATCTTTACTAAAATAAAAGTTAGAAAATATATAGATTAGGCTGCCCGACTAATAGATACCCTATATTATTGCCATTTTAATTAAATTATATTATTAATAATTTTTATTTATTATTATTAATTATTATATATCATTATGGAATACAAACAGCTTTTTATATTTTCTATATTTTATTTACTATATTATTTATTACATATTATGCATTTATATATTACGCGCACTTCCTCAACGATCGATAGCAAATCGTTGAGCAGCAATCCGTCTTTTTGTAGCAACTTTTGCCCTTCTTATGACACTTTTTCTGCAATGACTGGAGTTTCATCTAAGAAATATAGCTGCAGCTAAGATTATTCATTCAACTTTTTTGATAATTAATTTCTCTATACCTTTCTCAGCATCATTTCCATGGACACCGATGACGTTTCAATGAACTGGGCAAGTCCCACATGTCCTTCAACATTGTCAACCGTGTGTTCGATGAAAGGAGCTTTCTCAATTTCAGCTGGCATGCGCATAGGATGCACTTCAACATCCTCTTTCATTGAAGTCGCATATTTAGCGGGCACATGATATTCCTTATACGTCTTGCCATTCACTGCCAAATTGGCCAAGCCGAATAACAAAAATACCGCGCTGACCGTGAAATGCATTTTGTCTTGATAATTTTTTAGAATAATAATAGAAAGTCAGTGAATTCAGTTGCTTTTATACTGTCTGAACTGAAGCTTGATAAGTACACATGTGCAGCTGGAACTTGCAGCTGCTTAGGCAGCTACAGAAACAATTGTTGGATGAGCTTGGCAGAGATAGCTCGGCAGCAAAAAGAAATACATATATATATTCATGATTAATGGAGTGCAAATTCGTGCTGCCTTAGTTTAAATCATTTCAAACTTCAATCTTAGCAATAAGAATAATAATATTCATATATTATTCACATGCCAAATGCATTGTCAATGGAAAATTGTGAAAATGTTGAGGGCAAAGGAAAAACACAATTTTCTCTTCATCTCGCAAGGCAACGCGATATGCCAAAGCCAAGTCCCAGCTCAATAGGTACTTCACATAAAAGCGAAAATTCAGCTGGCTCACGGCTTGTACCTCAGATATTTGTCAACTCATCATTAGCTCTGTCAGCTCTGTGCGCCAGATGAAACTCGCTGCGCTAATTGAAAAAATGTTTTTTAAAAGTCAACCATGCGCTGTGGAATCTCTGACTTTGAGCAAAGCGTATATGTTTAATTAATAAAGGTGAATATTCACACAACCTGTCATCCGTGCTAATTAAACCGCATTGAAGTGCTCTTTGAGTACATGAGGCGCTAGCAGAAATATGCTTAAATGCCAACGCGCACACCTTTCAATTAAAATAAAGGTGATGTAAACGTTTGCAAAGATATGCTGCTGTAAATATGCCAGACCAATGTCTTGACAGCATTTGAAAAAAAAAGCTTTCAAGCTGAAAAAAAAAAAATAATGCAGCTCTGTGGCACGTTGCTTTTGCTTTTGCTCTTACAATAAACATCTGTGCACACATAAAACTTGAGCTAAGAGCTCAGCTCTGGTCAACATGAAAGGGTCAACAGTGTGATTTTGTGTAAGCATCTTAGCCAGCTCCATTTGGCATGCTGGCACGGACAAAACTACGAGTGCAACTTACTTAGCGCCCAAAACTCGATTGCAACATGATAAGTTGACATATCAGAGTGCTGTGTGCACATACATACATACACACTTATATACAGTGATATATGCATGTATAGTTATCTGCGTAATTCAATAGCCAACTCAAGCAAATGCTCTGATGCGTTAAGCTTGTTGAGCAGCAGCTTTGCTGAGAGGCATCGACCCAGTAAGGCTGTCAGCCCGCAGTCCATCAACCATCTTTCAACGTCGCCCGCCAGTCACTGTCTATTATAGCGGATTAAGCAATTGAATTTGGATTAGACACAACATGCACCGCCCACATACATATGAATTCTATTTGCATACATTCACACATTAAATGTCTGAGCGGATTAGACTATATGCAACTCATTGCACTTTTGAGTTAAGCTTGACCATAAAAAATGCCAAAGACTTGGCAGGAGGCAATAATCTGACAGTTGCTTCTTTTTTTGAAAGTGCTTTACTTTGTTTTTTCTTTTTTTTTTTTTAGTTTACTTTTCGTTGTAAATAAAAAATATTGCAGCAAAAGCTAATACTGAATAATCTTATCAGAATTCATTGAGTCTCAGATAATTCCAACTAATTAGAATTATATATATGAAATACAAAAAACCATGGAAATAAAACAAAAAAGAATAAATAAATAAAATTTTTATATTGATGAATTCATAATGTAGAAAAAAAAAGCCAAAAGCATTATTACTTAACATTATGTTCTTACATATATAGTACATATCAGATGTATATATATAAATAATAAAAAAAAAAAAAAAAAAATTCTATAGTTTTTATACTGATAAATTCACAGTATCGAAAAAACACAAAATATTATATTATATACTTACTTATATGTGTACCTATAAATAAATCTATAAAACAAATTCAAAGTCCAACTTTTGTCATCAAATGTGCGCAAAAACAGACCCACTCAGAGTAAGCAGAAGCCATTGACAAAAATTTTAGCTGGCAACTAACGTGGGCTATAAACATGCCGAGAGAACTGGCCAAAAGAACAAATACAATGAATGGCACTTGGCAAGACAATTGCGTAAACAACGATATCAGTTACGATGCCAGCTTAAAGTTAACTTGCTTAGCTGAGAGACACACCAGTTAAGATCCTAGATGTGGGCATAGTAATCTGACCCATCAACGTTCCATCTCGAATCTCGAACAAGTTGCGCAACATGTTGCAGACAAAATGTTGGCTTGCAACTTGTATGCAGCTTTTAGTGGCTTTAGTGAATTTCCCCGTATGGCTCCATGCAACTTGGCTGTTCAGACAACGCCAAAGCACTTCAGCTACATAAGCTGTAAGAATACATTTGCCACTTTTAGTTCATTGTCGGTTTTCAAAGTGTGCGGTTCAATTTGGCGGGCATCCAACAGCGTTTCAAGCTCAAGAGTGAACAAATTTAATAAGAATTTAAAGCATATGCATAGCGATGCGATAAGACTTGGCACACACACATGAAAATGCATATTGAATTATTAAAAATTAATAAATAATAAAATTACTTAATATTAATTGTAATTCAGTGAGAGAAATGTTGCCACGTAATAAAAGCCAAATAATTTAAGGTTAATAATAAATAAAAATCCGAGGTTTTCAAGTACAATAGCAAATGTTTAAGAATACTTAAAGCCGTGACCGTTATGAATATTAACAACAGCTGGCAGCTGCAATCAAGAGTCGATTGACACAATAACAATAAGTTTATAATAAAAAAAAAAAACAAAAAGCAAAAGAGAAATGCTCTTTCCAGCCGATTGCGCCTGTAAGTATGCAACATGCGATTAACCCGTAAACTCAGCAGAGAAAAACACGCATACGCCGCATATGGCGCAAAGATTATGTGCGAAAAAGCAAAAAAAAAAAAAAAGAATATATATATGTGTATATCTATAGAAGATAATATCAAGCTTCGTTTAAAGTCTATTGAATCTTTAAGCAGGCGTTCAAAGAATTTTTTTTGGGTGTGTGACAAAAGCTTAGGGTCTGTGCCTGTGCATAAATGGGAAAAAATTTGATTATTTATTTGGGAATAAAGGATACGCTTAAATAGACTTTGGATGCTCAAAGTATGCGAATTGAAGCTGGTGAAATTTGAGCAAAAAATGTGTAGGAATTAATTTACAGCATTGGGCAAATCCAAACAAAGTTCAAAACATGAACTTAGACAAAATTGAGAAGAAAAGATAAATAGTAGATAAATAGGTATGCAAAATATACAAATATTTGTTAATCATAAAATAATGAATATTTTTTTAATATATAAAAAAATTTATATAATACTCTTTCGAAACTTAATTTTCAGTTTACTCTAAATATATTAATTATATAAATTAAAAGCCATTCGACACATCAAAATTTTCAAATTCCTTTCAATTTTTATATTTATTTATAAATTATTGTTCATATAATTGAACATATTATTGATAGTATATTATTATTTATAAATATATATATAATTTTATTGAATTAAAAAATTCTTATATTTATGTACAAATTATTGTTCAATTAAATGTATATTATTATTTAAAAATAAATATAAAAATTTAATTAAATTTAGAAATTTATTTTATTCATACTTCTTTTCACAACTTTAATTTAATATAATTTAAAACCCACTCAAAAATTAATTTCAATTTAAAACTCAATTAAATGTTGACCCTGGTAAGCATAATGTAACGCTTATTCAATCAGACTTTTTCTGCACATCTTTTACATTTTGAACGACTACCATAACTCAACGAAAAAATTCCACTGTTCTCTCGCTCGAAAAAAAAAGTTACGACAACTTTTTTCAGTGTTTTTTCCTAATAAAATGTTGTAGGCCAAGCCTAAATGGCACCAGCCACATCGGAAAATGTGTCAGGGACAAACTGTAAAAGGTGCAATTCGAAACTCGCAGTTTGGCGAACACTTTAAAGGGCGAGCATCATTAAGAGCGCTTAAATGGCGTGAGGACGAGGCAAAGTCAATGAAACTTCTAAAACTTTTTAACTTTTATTAGCACTCATTTGGCACCCTCGAGTGGCCAAGACAACAAAGTGTATAAAGAATGCTAATTAAATCTAATGCAAATGATGATTGTCAAGGACTTGTGCAAACAAGCCAAGCAACAGAACAAATTAAATCTTGAGCTGCGAACAATGCTGACGAAATAATTTATCTAATTGCCAAACGCATCAACGGCGATGAATCTTCATGTGTCTCTTAGCAGCATTGAAATAAAGTGCATCTGTTCTGTTCTATTGAAATGAAACGAGAAGAAAACAGTTGGCAAATATGAAAAGCAAAAAGATTTCAAAATTTTACAAATGAGCAAGAGAAATAAAATCAAATCGAGTCAGGACAAAACGTGCCGCGTCGCAAATGCAGATAATCGTCAGAGCGAAAGCATAACAAAAGCAAGTAAAAATGAAAAGAAAAAACAAAACGGGCAACCTTTCTTAAATTATGTGAGCATAAAGGAAATATGTTGCCCAGCTGTAAACACATTGCGCAACAACACACGAACCTCAACTTGTTTATATCGGTCAGACAAGAGTCAGAAGTTAACTTGAGGCCACATACTCAGGCGAGTCTTTGAAACAATTTAAATAACAACTAATGAAACAAATTGAAAAAAGAACAAAACAAAAGAAAACACACTTCGCACAGCAACTGCATGCTGCAAGCATGCTACAAGAAAAAACAAACGAAACGAGACTTTTATCTTTCATTTCTGATAAAAAGTTTTGCTTGCTACCAAGAAAAGCCACGCAATTTGTTGTTATTATCATTTGTTTACAGCAGCGCGCAGTTGCCTTGTTGTTCGCCTTGTTGACAACATCGTCAGCATAAGTTTGATTTTATCTTGAGCTTCGCTTTTTATGCTAATAGATTCGACAAATTTACAGCAGCTGCTGCCGTTCCTGACACCCATAATGATTGCTCGTTGAAGTTCGCCAAAATTCCTTTAAAATTCTGCTTTGCATAAAGTTTTCGTAAATTTTCAATCAACATTTTGCATTTTTCGTATACCTAAATATTTAAGATATTGAAGTGCAGTTCAAGTGTCTTTTTTAGTATTTATTAAGTTATTTTGATGTATTATGCATAAAAATTAAAGCATACTATTATTAATAAAATTGTTCATATATATTAAACTTTTATAATGAGACATATTTATTTATATATCTAATTATTTAATGTCTATATTTAAATTAAAATAAATAAATACGTAAACGCACATAATATTAAATTTATATATGCAAATTTATTTTCAAATTTAATTTAATAAACTTTTAATACATTGCTCGAAAATTAGTTGCATTTAATTGAGAGCAGCACAAAAAAAAATATTCTAATTACATCAAACATTTCGCTTTGATTATATTTACATTTCGACGTGCCATAATATATATATATTAGAAAAAACTGCTGTTTGCCTGGTTATCAGAACTTTGATTAATTTTATAAAAGCTCTCGCATAAAAGCGTAACTAAACTGAAAAAATCTGTAAAAATTACAATGTAATCATGCAAAATTGTATGTAATTCTTTTATATAGAAAGGTTTGAAGTTTGTGTGAATTGTTACTATATCTAAGAGTTGCTGAAGCTTTTAATTGCAATTCCGAGATTTATCAATGATTTTTTATATACTTTTTCAATTTAGGGTAATTTTTCCTATCAAACACTTTTTAAATGTCTATAAATATTTATAAGACAAAGATATCGCCTATACAAGTGTTTGAGATCTAAGTGTTTGAAAGATTTTGCTGAAATGTGTTGAAGCATTTCTGAGGCTCAATTACAATGGATTCAACTTTTTTAAATCAAATTTTAATACCTAAATTTAATACCTATTATTAAATTTATCTACTGATTTCAGGCGAGTATTTTCTGATTCCACATTCCTAATCCTGTTGGCCCAGACAGTTGGCAATGATGGACAAGTGCTTTCAAATATATAGATATATATTTACATATATATATAATAAAGTGTATGCATACATATGTAATTGATTGATTTTATTCCATGCTCTTGAGCATGAAAGTGTAGACAATGTTTGGAGGCGTTGCCATAAAACATGTCAAACAAATTTCATTTCTCTTTTTATTCGGCGCTGTGCGACCAATCGAAAAAATATTGAAATGAGTTCAGTTCGGGATTAGCTGCCTTAATGCCGGACAAGTGCGTTGTCAATATTCAAATTGAAAACATGCGACAGGCGACAGGCCTGGCCTTATATACACATACTATGTATGTATGTATATTTATATGTTTATATTTATTTTATTTTCAGCACTCGACATGTTGAGCTCGCTGTTTGCCGTAAGCATGATTGGAATTTTAATAAGTTTCTGTCATAAGATTTATTTTATTGCCAGTCTTCTGCTTCTGCAACTACTTTGTGCTGTTAAAAAAAAGCAAAGGGGAAAGTTTTGGCAGCGTGCCCAGCGAAACGTATACAAGCTTATGGCACATATCATATCATGAATTATGTGCTTGCCTGAAATCACACAGTCCAGCCCCGAAATGTGGGCAACACAATATGTAAATGTGTAAATCTATACATATGTATGTACAATATATAGTTTTAGATATACATAAAGATGGGGCCACGCAACAACTGCCTTTTTTCTTCTTCTTTCCATAATATGCCTGCATATTTAGGCCTACCCTTTTCGTGTCTGCTGTCAGAGCTGTTCACATGCCGCCGCTGTTGTTTGATAAACAAAATAAATAGCTGCTGCCTTTGCTAGACTTGTGCTATCAGCTCAGCTGGCTTCTAATTTATCGCTGATTGTATGTCATACTTGAGCTGTCAAGTCACATCACCGTTCAAGTGCCAACTTCCTCAGATACTTGAGAGTAAACAGATGTATTTGATTTTTTTTTTCTCTTTTTTTCCCCACCAACGAGCTAGGCGAAATCTTATTTGCATAAGCAGCTGAGTAGGTGGACAAAAAAAAAAAATGAACAAAAAAGAAGTCGTACACACACGTTTCCATTGAGTAATAAATAAATATGTACTGCCATTCGCAGGTGTGCAGTTTTTTTTATTTTTTGTTATGAATACACTCATGCCACAACATATCGAATATCAAATGAATATATATTATGGCATCTGACTTTTTCGCGCTGCCAACTTTTTATGGCTGCAGGTGAAAGTGCTTTGAAGCGTTTTGTATATGCAAAACTCAATTATGCATTAATCTGATAATATATTTTTACTTTTTGCTTTTTAAATTAATGTCACAGTTAACTGATTGATAAATATTAACAAAAAATAATAAATTATTTAAATTCTTTTATTTATTTTTTTTATATGAATTTTTTTCAGTTTATTTCTTTTAACTAAGTTTAAGAAAATTATAAATTTAATATGAAACTATTTTAACTTTTAATATAAAAGCAAAGGAATCTACAAGACAAAACCTAAAATGAACTCAAAATATTTCTAGTTAATGCTAAATGAACCGTAACAATGTGTAATAAATCAGTTAAATTTTAATCAAAATTAATATTAAAGTAAAAAAAAATCAGCTACCAAAATCCTTTTTTCCCCAAACATGGCTAAAATTCAATGATTCCCATCGAGCCAAGTTGATAGGGAAACATTGAATTGAAAGGCTGTCCACCCTCCAGAGTAACGCCCTTATTGATGGCACACACACACACACACACACAGAGAGAGAGAGAGAGAAATCTGTGGCTTGATGAGTGCCAAGTGGCCCCAAAGGGATAATAGTCCGAGCCTAACGGATGTGATTTACTCAGTGTTTGCCTCGCAGACGCTCTCCCTCCCTCCCTCCCTCCCTCCCTCCCTCCCTCTCTCTCTCTCACTCTTTCTGTTTTTATGGGCTATGCGGCGTATGAGTAATGTTGCTCGATTGACCGCAACGCTGACTTGTTGCCGCGTCAGCGAGTCATAAACTGCTTGTCTGATATTTTTCGTTGCTTTCAGAGAGTGCAGAAATGGCCAGCTTTAAAAATGCTGCTCGAGGCAAATGACATGTGATTGCGCACACACCTGACGAATTTAGCCACGTGCAGCGTGAGATAGGATTGCTTGAAATTCGAATTGAAGCAGCGACAACCTGCCAGGTGTGCTGGGCGTGCTTGTGCATTAAATTCGCGCATCACCCAACTCAACCCAATTGAACGTAGCCAGAGCCACAGCCAGAGGCAGAACAGAGCAGCACACACACACACACACATGACCGTGCTACGGGCGGCACCAAGAACGTGACACATGGCGATGTACTTTTATGCCAATAAGATATCGGCCATTGTCTGCGGCGCGCGTTGCAAGCAAGCCGTGCTGCAAAAGTCACGCGGATCCCGGGATCGTGATAAAGACAAATGCCGACGACATCGACATCGCCATCGAAGCAGAAGACGCAGCGCTCGCTGCGAGGAAAGCAGCTCCGACAGCGAGACAAGCGCCGATGATGGCTGCTGTGGTCATGATGACGACGTCCTGGACGATGTCACTGCGCAGCCTCAGGATGTGGGCATTTTCCTGCTCAATGCCAGCAGCACAAACACGGACGCCGCACAGCTCGGCCTCGAGCTGGGCTTTGCCAATGAGGGCATGCGTCTGCGGCGTCGCCACAGCGCAGAGCAGCTAAATGCACAGGATTTGGAGCTGGGACTGCAGCAGTTCAAGGTGGCAATTGTGATTGATATGAAGTTGAAATCGATTGTGATTATGATTCATTTGCAGCTTGCGGCACGAGATGATCCCGTGCAGTATGATGTGCCCAAAAATACGCACAGGCGCAGCCAATGTGATATCAACTTTGAGGTAATTAATCGAAATTCATTTTTTTCTCATTTTAGCTAATGCATAACTTTCTAACTAATTTTCATTGTTCTGCTTGCAGAGCTCTGTTTTGGGTTCCGGCGGCATCATGTATATAAATGGTAAAATTGTTTCCGGCCCACTTGACTCATTCCCCGAGGTGCTCAATCCCAAAAATGTCATGGACTTAGATAAGGTAATATATATCGCATTCACCATGAAAATGCTCTCTGAGGGCCTAACAGTCCAAGAGTTATTTGAGTAAATCCGTCTCTTCAAATCCGTCTGGAACGACCGCCCGAAAATTATTGCTTGATTAATTATTCCGTGTTTTTATAAATCAGCCGATTCATGACTTGACGTATTGTATGCTGCTTTTCTTTAATATGATTGATTGTCAAAGAGAAACTATTATAAAAAGCTAAAGCTTTTGCCTACAAGGGCATTACCTTTACCCAGGCTGTATATTATATTTTTTCATTCGAGCTTGGCTGCTTCGCAAGCAATCACTGCCTAAATCACTCTACTTAGACTTCTCACATTTAAGTTAATTAACATTTTAAAATTTGTGTAGTTATAATCCCTTCAAACAAAGGCTGCAACTTAAAGTTTTTTGACAGAAGCTGAAAGATGAAAACAAAGAGCAGATAGTGCTCAAACCCATAAAGTAGTTGCAGAAAGATAAGCAAATAATTCAATAAACTGCCAGGAAGAGAAGCACAATGAAAACAGAGAAAAGAGTGAGAAAGAGAGAGAGAGCGCGCAAAAGAGGTAAGAGTAAGAGTTCCACATGCCTGTGGAAAGGAAATAAGCCACTAGCAGCAAGAGTAAAAAATAATTAGTTCATTGCAAGGAAATTGCGAACGCACAGCTCTAGGAAAAGGGCAGAGCAGCCCAGCCAAGCTAAGCCAAGCCACACAGTCAGAGCGATAACCAACAAATGAAGCTAATGGAATACTTTACTCACTCAGCTCAATTGTTATGGGTTGAATCAGTTGTGGCGCTGTGGGTCGGTCGTCCCATTTGAGTTACACTAATCTCGCACTTGTGTTTATCTTTTGCAGGAATTTCTGTTCTCATTTTTATTGTCGTCACGTCTGTTTATGCGACCCCACGAGCTGCTGGGCAAACTGTTGGCCTCGGTGGCCGAGGGCAAGTGTTTGGAGACATTGGTCGCCCTGCTGGCCGAGTGGACGCAGAAGTTCCCATACGATTATCGTGACGAGCGCATGATGAATCATGTAAAACATATCGTTGCTAGGTGAGCTTGAGGATTTGTTTATCTGAGTGAAGAGAATCGTCCTAATGGATTACATCCACTCCCCTTGCCCGTAGATGTTCCAATTCACATTTAGAAGCCATAGTCTCCCAAGTACTAAGTGCCTTACTTCAACGTTTGACTGATTTAGAGCAGCACGAGGCCGATCTGCGTGCCTGCCAGACCAACAGTGACAAGGTGAGCCTGAGTCGACTGGATGCACTTAAATATAGTTAATATTAACTCGCATACTGCTCTACACTCTACGCTAGCCCGTTGCACCAATCAACTGCCCAACAGCCACTCAATATGCACAAATATTGTGCCGACTGGAAAAGAAACTGGCCAAGCACATTGGCCCAGAGGAGTTTGTGCAGTGCAGCAGCATGGTGCTGTTGGATAAGCAGGTAAGAATACAGCAATCATTTATTCAACTAGTTCTTCAATCAGATAATCAATTTGCCCAACTATCAGTAAGACCATTAGTCCATTAGTAAATTTCAATCAAACAATAAACTAGTTAACTAGTTAGTTAATTAAACAATTAATCCGCTTCAGTCAGCTCCTCTATAAGTCAATCAATCAATCATCAATTTACTGGTATATCAGACAATAACTAGATTGTCAGTTAGTCAATCAAATAATCAGTTAGACATCTTAAACCTTGATTCAAAAGTCAATCAATCAGTTAGCTAACTATTATACAAATTAAGTAAACTGTCAGTCAATCAATCAATCAGCTAACTAGAACAATAGTCAAGTGATTCAGTCAGTCAGTCACTCAACCTGTTACTTCAATCAGTTGGATTATCAGTCAATCAATCGTCTACTTGTACTTCAATCAAGTACGCATTCAGTAAATCAATCAGTCAGCTTAGCTAGTACATCAGTCAATTGGTCTATTAATCAATCAATCAGTAATGTTATGATTAGTCAACTGATCTATCAGACAAACAATCAGCCTACAAATCAGCCTAGAAATCAATCGATCAATCAATCAATCAATCAGCTATTTCATTAGTCAACTGATCAGTTAGCCAATCAATCAGTCAGTTAATCAGTCAATCAGATATCAATCGAAATCAAGTCAGTCAGTTAAAAAGTAAGTCAACTAGACAATCAATCATAGAGCTACTCACACAGATATAAGATTATATAACACAAAATGTTACAGTTCAACAAGCAAAACTCTTCAGCTCCCAAGCTCTCAAATTCCCCAAGCTAACTACTTAACCCACTCTCCTAGCATACTCACATTAACATAATCACACACACACACACACACCTTGACTAACTAGCCTCATTAACACAGCAAATCGTTTATGTTCAGAAAAAATGGGACCAACCTATCTCATCGGGCGGGCCGCCTGGTGTCCAGGACCCGAAGAAGACCTGTAATCTGGAAACGTATCTGGACTGGTCGGCACGTCTGCGCCTGTTTGTCTGCAACGAGATACTGCAGGTGAGGTATACAGCTTAGGGCCATGTCTCTCTGTCTCTCTGTCTCTTTGTTTGTCACGCGCCCAAGTTAACATATTCGCATAAGGGAGCGTTGGGCGACTGCCGTCGTCCCAGCGGATTGAATTAAAATCCCATGCGCTGTCAAATATGCACAGCTACATACGTGTCCCTTGATGGACGAAGGCGTGTGCTCCATCTGTGTGCATAGCCGAGCAGCACGAGGCTGGCATATAATTTATGCCACTCGTAACTTGCCCATCGACAGTTTGTCAGTTGGCCGTGTAAGTGACTCGTTAAAGTTTTAGTGAAGTCACGTGGTCTGCAGCTGCCATTGTGATGCGATCCATGTCCACTCCAGTCCACTCCAGTCCAGTCAGTTCAGTCCAGTCCGACTTTCCTAAACTTTCCCAGGCAAACAAACAATTCAACAGACTACTTGATTTGCAGTGCACCGGAATTGAGGACCGTAGCCGAACGGTTGAGCTCTGGAGCGGCGTCGCTCAATACTGTCTGCTCGTGGGCAATTACAATAGTGCCACGGCCATCTTGGAGTCACTGGAATCACCTGCCATAGCGAGACTTAAAATAACGGTGAGTTTCAAATGGTCACTCTTAAATTATTTATATAGATGTGGGCATTCTTCTGAGTGATGCTTAACTGAATGTAGAATTTCCTTAGCATTCATTTCGAGTTGAGTTTTATATGTGCCCATAAATGAAAGATATTTGAGTATCTCTACAGCGAGATGTGCGAGATGAGAAAAAGAGGCTCTCAAGTTTTTAATAATAAGTATTGAATTTATAAAAAAAAAAAAATATAAATAAATAAATAAAAAATAGACAGAACTTAAAACTCTGCAGAATTCGTTAAATATTTCACAAATTATTTATTAAAAATTAATCTTTTATCACGAAGCATTTATTATGAAAAGGCATTACCAACGCCTGAGGGTTATATTTAAACATGAATTTCATCTTTGTCCTCGTCAAATTAATTCCCATCAGATAATTTGCGCTTGTGCCAAAAATTGTTCACATATTTTAAGCTTTGCCAAAAAGATATTCCTGTGAACTTCTGCAGCTGCTGCTTGGCTCGTCTTGAACTCCTCAATCACGGCATAGCCTTGTTCTTTCCTGAACAAATAAAAGACTCAGATAACTAAATATATGGCTTATGATGACTACGGCAACATTATTGTATTATTATTCGCCCAACATTCGTGTACAGATTTTTAAAATATTTTCGCCAACTCGTATAAACTAGAGAAGTCAAAGAAGAGTCTATATATGTTAAAGCAAAAGTTATGAAAAATTAAATGAGCATTCAGAGATTTTCAGTTGTTATCTAAGTAAAGAATACTAGCATTAAAAAATTCCGAAACGCATATACCTTTCACAATTATACAAATTCCAAATACCTCTTGAATAACCCTTAACCAACTTTATTTTATTAATAGCTTCCACACTCTAAATGAATTAAAATACCTTTTAGGCCGAACTCTGTCTTTCGAAAAGTTATTCACTTCAAACGTATCAAGTTAAATAACACAAAATTTTTAATCAAACAATTTTAATTTCCATTTGCCTTTCTTAAGCTTGCCAAACCCAAAAGCCAAAAAACCAAAAAATAAATATGAAAAGAATAAATTTTGACCATGCCCACGTAACCACATCAACCATTCGCCCACGCTGCTTTGGCATACTTTTTTTTATCAAAATTACATATTTCTCTAGTTTTTTCTTCGTTTTATATATTATTTGGTTATTTACTTGGCATGTCGCCCGCAAATGCTTCAGTTGCGGCTAGGCGTTCGCTAAATGAAGCCAGTTTTCATAACAATTTTTTGTAATTAGTTAATGGATCTGCTCTAGCTGTGCTGGGCCCGTTAATAAAAATCATTTCTGGCAATTCAGTTGCCCTCAGAGCTTTAGATACTTTAAATGCCATTTGCATTGTATTCATTATGCAATTCAGGTTGAGAATTCTTTTCATTTAACGTTTACTCTTTTACGATTTTACTCATTTCTTTCTTATTTTTTTTTTTGGTTTGTCTGCGTGAAAAGAGTAAATTGCACAATGCACAAAGGACGCACAAAAAATGGTTAGTTGAGAGCAGGAAAAAAAAAAATCAAACCGAATAGCATAAATTCAGAGACCTATGGAATAACTTGTGCAACGGCGTGGCATTGTATGGTATGGCACTATTTTCATTTTATTTTTATTCTTTTACTTTTCGCATATTTTCTGCAGGCTAGTGAAATGTTTATGACTAGGAATGCAGGATAGCGATAACCATAAATATGTCAGCATAGAACATACAAATTATTCCGCAACTTTAAGTCGCACATTAAATTCTATGCAAAGATACAAAGAAGAATATAAATTGAATGATTTATTTATGTGCGTAAAGTTCAAGTTTAGATTTGTTGTAATTATTGTGCCATTCAGGAATATCCAAATTAAAATCTTATCTAAAGCCAAATGTCTCACCATAAAAGGCGATAGAAAGCTTAAGCGCAAATTACAGACATAAAACGCGGCACACACAAACAAACAAACAAACAAAACCATAAACTTTTACAGCGCCCCGAAACAAGGCACGAATAACGCAAATAAAACGAATTAAAGATATTTTCCATTTGGATGAAACACAACATACACACACGCACACACATGTTCACACAGTGACAGGGGGAGCTGGTGTGGGAGAGAGAGAGAGAAAGTCTGTTCATTTATGTATGTATTTCCATTTTATTACAGTGGAGCAAATTGCAAGTGACATGTCAACAATTGGATTGCATGCAACGGCATGCCGAAGGACACGGGCATTTATGGCAGAAGCAGGCAATCGTTCTAAATGAGCAGCAGCAAAGTCTAAAGACTGATAAGCAGCCTAGGGCCGCAGCAACATCATCATCAACAACAGCATCATCATCGATAACGAAAAACTCATCATCAACATCATCGGCAGCAGCAGTAGAAGTAGCAGCAGCAGCAGCAGCAACAACAACAACAATAAACTCCTCCATCACCACATCATCCGGTGCTCCAGAAGATTTGCTTGAGCAGCCATCGACAAGTGCCAGTGGGCAGCCAGTTGGCATAACAGGCATTTCCGGTTTCAATGCAATGCCAGCGTCATTGGAGCAGGCATCGCTAGAGGTGCCTTCGGCTGGCAACAGCAGCAGCAGCAGCAGCAATGTAGAAGCAGCCACAGCCATAGCCACAGTAACACCAGCGCCAATAACTACAACAACAACAACTACAACATCATCGACACCAGCTCCAACTATTTGTGGCAAGCCCAATGATTGGGTTGTTATTCCAGTGTTTGCGGATATTGTTAAATTGGCGCTGGCCGAACGGGAAAACTGTTTGCAATGGTGAGTCTTTGCTTTTTACCATTTTTTATTTTTAACCCACCCACTTTACCTGTCCCATTTCATTGGAAAAAAAAGTCTATGAGCCATATAAAAATAAATAAATACATTCTCTTTACATGATTAATATTGCGCATACGTCATGTTGCATGCAAGCCCAAACTTTGACGGATACTATTTTATTTAATTATCCACAGAGTGTCAGAAATAAACAATAAACATTCGAGTAAATGACATGGCCGCAATCATATTCATATGCAGCCATATCAGATATATGCTCTGCGCATTTCAATTATTCATTGTTATACAAGCATTAAAAATTCACACGAAATACATTGTCCAGCGCCGTGTGTGAGGTGAAACATTAAAAATTCTAAATTAATGTTGCCTTTCATGTAGAAAATAAAATAAGTGCTCGGCTACATTTATAAATAATAAAAAATTTAGGAAAAACGATGCTACATAAAATTTAATATATTCTTAAAGCAGTACATTAAATTTTGGATCATTTTATGGCTTTATAGAAAAACCCATATCGCTTACTTTGAATTTCCGCTTAAGCTCAACAAATATCAAATGTCTGCTCAACAATTCACAGAGCAGCATTGAATTGGAAAGCAATTGATGTGTGTACATAAATCGGCTAGTGGGAACGCTAATCAAACCCACAATTACCGAGCAGTTGCTGATTTTAATAGCACTTTGCATAGACGAGTGAAATATGCATTAAATTGCAGCTTTGGCATATTTTATCGGCCACGGCGCACATTATGCATATGCATATGTCCCTCTCCCTCTCTCAATCACTAACAGTTTTGCATACTATAGTAGCAAATGTGATGATTTTCCCCTCACTCTCTCGCACTCTTTCGCAGCTTACCAAATGGCCACATCAATGTGATTGCCTTCGATCGAATGGCGGCCATTGTCGGTGCCTTTACCAAGCACATGCAGGCAATGAAACCGACACAGGCGCCATCTAGCGGCGAGTACGAGCACTTCTGCACCCATATGCAGCGAACTACGAAACTTAGCGAAGCGGGTAAGTAATATTGTAAATCAAACCCTGCGCTAGGCAACATTTTTTCTCCCAACTTTTTTTTTTCATTTAGTTATTTCTGCACATTTTATTCTTTACACTTTCCACGAGCTTTATCCCATTTTTCACATTTTCCACTGGCTCAAGTCGGCATTTTAGTTTGTTTGTTTGGTGGAAACTTTAAGTGCACCTCGGCCAACTGGCAATGACTTCAAGTGGCCCGGAAAAGTGCCTCTATGAATGGGCATATGTGTGTGTGGAGAGTGAGTGAGTTGCAGACTGTGTGTGTGTTTGTGCTACTTACATTTTTTAAATGTGAAACTAAATGCACTGCAGCTGGCCCAGTGCACATTGAGCGTAATTCCACAAGCGGGGCAATTAAAATGTAAACGAGAGAGAGAACGACCAATGCTCGCACGTGATAAATTAAAAATAATATGAAATTAAACGCACGATTGTAGTAGTCGTATCGTATTCATGAAAACTATTTAATTATAATTGCTAGAATTGTAAGTGAAAGAGTCTAATTACATTTTCAAAGAGTTTAATTTGAACTTTTGAAGCAAGATTATCATTAGAGAGAGATACATTTAATCAATGTACATATCGGATTTGCTTTAATTTGTTCACTTTTCATATCAATTTCATATTTTTACAACTACGTCCAGTCCATGAACTCTCAATGCGCTGTCTTTCATAATTTGCTTTTTCTGTATGCCAATTGGTTGTTTTAGTCTTCATCTAACTGCATCTAATGCAATACCCCCATCTCGTTCTCACTGCGCAGCATACTTTACTACGTTCAGCTAAAGCTATGTTTGTCTCTCTTTCTCGCTCAGTGTGATAATGAGCAGATATAAAGCAGAAGTGCGAAGCGAGCAGCTAAGACATAAACTCACATATTTGTACAGCTCTCTTTGTTTCGCACTAATACTACAGCAGGTAGCAAGCTTGAATTGGGAAACTATGTAAACTGACTCTGCTATTTACAGTATCGCGTCATGTTAAATTAGCGCCACTTTGTTCAAATGCCAATAAGAATATTGTTTCTTATTGAAAAAGTACATTTCCAATTGAATATTACATTTCACATATTTTTAATTGGTAATCAATAATCTTTTTGGCTTCCTTTCGCCTTGGTTCATGCTCGTGTCAAGACTCATTAATAATTTGAATCTAATCGATCTCTAATAACTTAGCTCCTTAGTGCAAGTGGTTGAAGACTATTAAAACGAATGCCTGACAGGGGGGTGAAACGCTCTTTAAGCTTGCGCAGAGTTGTGGCAAACCCATTAGAAAATCCTGGGCAATAATGCGCTATCCCTCAGGACCTCAGTGGCACAGAAATGTGTTGCTAATTAATTTGAATGAATAACCGCAATAAAATGCCAGAAATAAACTTTATGACCACAAAAGGGTTACGTTATTCACAGCCAATTTCAGCTCTCTCAGCGTAGCGCTTGCCTTGCACATTTCTTTCCCCATTTTTTTTTTTTTCTTTGACAACAATTCATTTTCGCCTCGTTACGCTGCAAACAAATTTTCAGGAAAATTCTAAAGGATTTTCCTTAATGTATATTTAGCAAAGCAGCTTATGAATTTATGGCCTTGATAAAAAAATATGTAATTTAAATGTTTCAACGGGAAATTAATAAATTAGTACAAGATAAATATATCAATTAATGTTCTTCCGTGCACTTAAAGCTTTGTGCACTATAAGCATTTGAAATGCCTTTCAAGTTTTTTGAGCTCATGCAGCAGGACATGAGTATAAGCAACAGCAACAACAACAACTACAGGCAATGACACCACGTGCACTGCAACCGATGCACAAGCAAAAAAAAAGTTTTTAAATCCTTCTTTGAGCTGTCAGCATGCCCAGCACGTTAAGATATTTTTCACGGCTTGTGCACACACACACATCAACACAAACAGGTCGTTGCAAGACGACATCAAAAGTGAGAGAAAAATAAAAGTAGAAATAGACTCATAGTGCTGCAATGAAAGGTCCATATAGACCGAACTCATTATAAACCCAGGAAGCGTAAGATACTTTGAAGGCTTTTGCCATAGGCGACAAACAACAAAGTCGTTCACAAAAAAAAAGCGATAACAAAAAAAAAAGAAGTTGTCTTCGTTGCATCCTGCCAACGTCAGGCAAAAGAATGAAAAGTTATGGCTCAGTTTGGATTTTTCCTCATGTTTTTTCTTCCCCCTCTGTCACTCTCCCTCTCTATCTCTCTCTCTCTCTCTCTCTCTCTCTCTCTCTCTCTCTCTCTCTCTCTCTGTCTGTCTGTCTCTTTCATTTTCTTCAAATAGCGAAGCCTCAGCTGCAACTCAGACTTAACATGTCGCCCAAAAGTTTATTAAAACGCTTGATGTGCAGCTTAATGTGAGGTGAATGCAATTTACGAACTTATATTTCGGTTCATGCGGCAACTCTGGCGAAGATATAAAACTTTGCCAAAACAGTCGAACAATGTGCCTTAATTGATAATAGGGAAAGGGAATGGGAATGGGAAAAAGGAAGTGTAAAGCAGCAAAGTATTTATAAGCTGTTGTAGCAAAGCTTATTTCAAGCGATTGCCGCCCTTTGATGTCAAATTAAAAATAAATGAATGCTGATTTCTTTTTGTGCAAAGGAATTTGTGAAAACATCTATAGATGTTGCTATCAAAGCTGTGAATGGGTGTGCCGAACTAGGGCTGACTATTGATATATATAAAAGATTAGGAGCTTTGCAGGAATTATATTTTATCAAGTTAGTTTTTAAATGCCAAATAGCTTTATTTCATATATATCTACGTTAAACAATATTAAATTTGAAATATTCACTAAGCATTCTTCATCTATGTATAAAGTTATTTAAGCACTTCAAAGTCTAGAGGAAAAGTGGTTTCGGTTTACGAACGTTTCGCTTAACGAACAAGATGCTGGAATTGTGTTTGGTAACCGAGAGTCTACTGTATCTATAATTTAATATTGATTTCATAAATTTCCTGCATATGAAAAAAAGCTATTCAACATTTCAAAGCTAACTTTATAATAGAAATATGAAAATAACTTTTTTATTATTATTTTAAATAAGCTATAAAATATTTCAAAGCCTACATGATCTGCTGGCTGACCATAAGTTGAAATATGGACTTGGCCTCGTCTATAGACGAGCTGACAGATAGAATGACGGGCAGCGCTTACTCTGCAAGAACTCTTTACAAAGTATTGTAGATATTTTATTTATTTATATATTTAACCAAAAATTTTATAATTTTTTCATGAATATCTATTTTGTTCCAAATTCACTCAAAAAATATTATTAAAAAAATAAATAATAATAATAATTTTCAATTGAATACTTTTTCTTTTTTTTTTCGAGCAAATATAACTGCAAAATAAAATAGAAAATCTAAATCATATTTCAATATACTTGTTAGGCACATCTCGTATATATACTAAAATTATACATTATCTTGTGATATAAGAAATTAGCTTGAAAGTTCGTTTTTTGGTCCTGACGTCATCAAGCTGTTTTTGTCTCTAGCAAAGTCATTTATTTTGCGCTAGTTGGGGTTTTTTTCATCGTGGTCCAGCTAACACAGGAACTTCTAAATCAGTTTCGTTCGAGCCACAAAATCCAAAAGTGTCCTTTAACTTGAAAGTTGCGCCAAATACTTGAAGTCAACGTCAGCGACGTGAAATGCAAAAGACGTGCTGTCACGTTTAGAGCTCACTTTTTCCCATTGCTGCTGCTGCTGCTGCTGCTGCTACTCGCTATAAATAAATATTTTTGCAGTCAAGTCATTTTTGTTGTTATCTAAGTAATTTGCGCAGCTCTGGAATTTGTAAAATGCACTTTAGCTTCAAGGATTTGCCTTGGCATTATTGGCAAGCCGTAACTAGCTGCAGGTAGCCAGCCAAGTGCATGCTACGGAAAAACCGCGAAGCTCGAGGCATTTTATTATGCTTTATTAACATATTTTTGCATACTTTTAGCATCACTTTTTTTGTTTGGCTGCTATAAATTTCTATGCACTAGGCAACTGGATTGACTTACAATAGTAAAGATTTATTGTCAAAAACTGTATTAGACTCATTATAAAAAAAAATTTTAATGCTGTATTCAAGTGAGTTTAAAATGAAGTTAAACAAAAACAAAGTATTTTAATCAGAGCTCGCAAATATCTGTTGATCATTTCTTGATGTCTGCTAATAAGTGTCTTTCACTCACTATTTAAGAAAAAACCCAGAGAGCAACTAATTACATCGATTCTTTAAAGAGTTCGTTCGCGATTGGCTAGCTCTGTGTCGCTCTGATTTTACTCTGACCGTTTGGTTGATTGTGTCTATTGTGTATGTATTAGTATGTCCGCGAGGCTTGTCATCGCTAAACACATCAATAGTATTCATTCAAATCAGATCGTATCTCTAAACTATGTTCTTTAAAAGAGCAACGTACGAATAGTTCAACTCAAGGTGCTCAGCCGAAAGCCAACGCGAAGAGAACCGATAGACCGAAGAGAGAGAGAGAAACAGAAATTTGAGATCGTGAATGCTGAAAAGGTTAAATATTATCCTCAGGTTTACTTTTCAATATTATATTATATGAGCTGTAGTTAGTTAAAGATGGAAACTCTTTAAAATAACTCAATGTCTTGAACCTAAAATGATTTCATTCAAATAATGAATACATTACAGAAAAGATCCCACAAATGCTTCAAAAATTAGTTCAAAAAGTATTTGGATTTCAAGATAATTATTTAAATATACTTTCATTATTGAAAATCCAATATAATATATTTTCAATATTTACAATATAAAAGAGAATTTTATAACTATAAAAAAAAGACTTGTTCATGCCCAATTCGCATTTCATTTGGCTCTTTCCACTAGAGCTTCTTCAACTCTTTACCGCTTTGACTGTTATTTAAGCGGATTACCTGAAGTTTTTGCCACTTTTATTCCACACAGCTTACCTGGCGCACATGCAGCCGCAAAATCCAAACAGCAGCTGAGTAGAGAATTATATACAGCTTTTGCTGTTTATTTATAACAAAATTTCTATCAAAATTTTGCCATGCAAGAAGAGTAGCTCTGCATATGCCACAAATTTAAATGCAAGTCATGGAAAAAGTATGAAAAATCTTTTTACTATGTGCAAATGAAAACTTTTTGCAATAGATATTCATATTGGATTTTCTCAAGCATTTAAAGCCATAAATAAAAAATCCAATGTTCTGATAACAAATTACACAAAATACATATGAAATGTGTTCAACATTTATTTCTTTTGCAACCAAATTGCCTGCAAGTAACCAACGAAAACTTTATCTGTGCCATGTTGAGCGCCTACAAATTTAATTACTGTCTTCAAAAACTATATATAAATATATATATGTATATAGTATTTGTGCCACAATTTAAGGATATGCGAGCATGATTGTACATCAGTTTGTAGCTTGGTTTGTGCTGGGCCTAAAGAAAAATCTTCAGCTGCCACATGAAAGCAATCTAGAGGCTTCCTTTTTGGTCAGACCCCACGCCAAGCTGGCTGTCTGTTGAAACAAATGTCAGTCTGAAGGGCGTTAACGTCGGACGTGCCGGCACATATCCTGCTCACACTCACACACAGACACATGAACACACCTACACTGCCTGATGTCAACCAGCCTTTGGCTGCCCTTAGGTTATCCAGCAGCAGAAGGTCTCTGAAAACTAAATGAATTTAGCAAATGCCAAAGCTGAGCAAAATGAATCAGCAAAACGTTGCCGTGCGAGCGAAATGAATAATGTGTATTTGCTTTAACAAGGCCAAGGAATTTCAAATTGAAATATTCAAGTATTGTAACTGCACTTATGAAATGCTCAACAACAAACTGTATGTGTGTGTGTGTGTGTGTATTTGTGTGTGTGTGTCTGTTGGCCTTGTTAAATGCTCCAAATGTAATGCCAATTTGTATGACAATTTTGTGCGCACACATAAAATGTCATGCCAGAAGCCATTTAACACTCCAACCGGGAGAGGTCAGCAACAGCATAGCTGTTGGCCACGTTGAACTTTCATTACAATCATCCCAATCAATTGTTGGCCAAATATGAAAGACATTATTCATGCAGCATACAAAAGCCACAGACCAGACAACAGCAACAACAGCAAATTGGCTGCTCACTCAACGAAAAAGAAGAACTGAACAGAGCAGAAAACTAGATTCAAGTTAAATTCAACTAATTTATACAGTGGGATTGACATAGTAAACGGAAAAGGTGTCTCTCTGTGTGTGTGTGTGTGTGTGTGTGGGTTATGTCATTAAGCAGCCTGGCCAAGAGCGATATATAAATGGTTAAGTTAGATGTGTGTTATGGTTTGAGTATGTTTAGGTGTATTAGAATATGTATGTCACGATGTATATCTTATGTGTATGTGTATGTGTGTGTTTGTATGGATATATTTATGTCTATATGTTTGTCTATATATATGTGTATGTATGTATATATGCTTACGATGTATGCCTAAATATATGTATATATATGAATATGTATATGTTGTTTATGTTTATGTATGTGTGTATATATGTATATCTGTAATTGTATATATGTAAATGTATATGTATGTGTATATATGTACGTGCAAATGTATGTCCACCTACATATACATATAAACTTTTACATATATTTATATAGTTCTTCAAGTAGTATACTTGATATTAATAAGAGCAAGGGAATATATGCTAAATAATAAATATATTAAATATTAAATATTGAACGAAAAATGCATATTCTCTTATGTGAGCTTGCCAACGTTTTGAAATTATGATTTTAATAAAAAAAAATATATTTGTAATATTAAAAAATATATATAATAAAAAAAACTATATTTTGTGCTAAGAAAATAGCGAATTTTTGACATACTCTTGAAAAAAAAATGAACAAAATTCATATTAGTGGAAAACTTAGAGATCTGCAAATTTTCCTCATCATACATGATGTAATTTTGTATGTAACAAATTTTATTTCATTCAAATCATAGCTTTCGTTAACGAGATATAACTTTTAGAGCTTTCAAAAAAAATTGCAGAGCTATTAAGTTCTGCGACATTGATGTATGTATGTACATATGTGTATGTATATATACATATGCATATGTATAAGTATGTGTACATGTATATGAGATGCCCAAGTGTAGAAATATGTATGTGTATATGTCTACACGAATGTATGTACATATATTTTCATAAGTAAATGTATATGTATGCCAGCCATGTGTGTGTGGCTATAAGTACGTATTCGTGTATACGTATGCATATGTGAATATGTGTGTATATGTGTATATGTATGTGCCATTCATTTACGTCTATATGCACATACATATATGCCTATGTTTATTTGTCTAAGCCTACACACATATGTATGTAAGTGACTGTGATGTCTATGAGCCACTGATTAATCTATTATTTATGATAAGCTTTAGCTTGAATCAAACCAATTAAGTTTAGTTGACATTAAGCCACACATAACTGCATAGTTATGAGAATGCCTAAGCCAAATCTAATAAATGCAAAATAAATGAAAAGCAGCTACTGGCAAAACACTTGCATTCTACTCTTTATGCATAAACAATTAACAATTCAACACTTTACCTATGCAAATTTGATGTCTTCAAATTAAGCCAAATTCTACACAAAATATGCTAAGCAATCAATTGCCATAGCAAGGCTATAGCCTGGCCAATCAGTAGCAAAATTTATTGTGACAATTCTTAATCAAAAATGGCTTTATTTGAATCTGTAGTGCAATCAGGCTGTGGCTAAGATTGCCGAAAAAAAAAGAAGCCTGAACAATACAAAAATTGTGTTACTTTTTTATTCGGCTGTTGACCATTCGGAGAGGCGCTTGTTAGGCTCAGCACTCAAAATATTCGTCAGCAGCACACACACACATACACATACATAGAGAGACAGGATGTGGCTATGTGTGCAAAAACCAAGAGCGGCAACAATACAAAACGCTTCACAAATCCTCAACGCACGAAGGAGGTGCACAAATATTTACCAACACGACTCTATTAAAACTGAACAAGGAAAAAGTAGTAGATAGCATAACCAACGCTTTAATCCTTTCACAAACAAGGGCAACCCTTTTTTTTCTCACTCGCTCACACTCGCTTGCCCTGCCGCTCTCTCCTTTTCGTTTTTTGTATTGTTCGTAGCATGTGCGTATTGTGTGCCAGCATACTAAAATGCGGGCTCAAATCGTATAGACTCGTGGGAGTGAGAGGCAGCAGGGCAAAGGATAGATGGAGGGCAGGGGGAGAGAGTAGATGCTGGCATTCTGTGGCAAGTCAAGAACACATCTGTTGACCAACGCTGACCAACAAGCAGGCGCTTTGCATCATTCTAGAATTTTAATGGTCTCATGGTGTGAATTGGACATGGCTGCCACATTTTGCCGCATAACACTCAGCACACACACACACACACCAGTATACACTCTCTCTCTAACACTTTCTCATACTCATACTCAACTCAACGCACTCGAGGCACATATCTTTCAATCTTTCAACGTTTTCTTTTTCTTTCTTTTTTTTTTCATATATATTTTTGGCCCGTCGCCAGTTTGTTGTAACTTTATTAAACCATGTTTTTTCTGTTCTTTTTTTTTCTATTAAAATGTTACAAGCCCGGTTTCTTTTGGCCACTCTGCTCTAAAACACTTGACCGCAAGTCAACAAGGCATGGGGCGTGCCCAAAGTAAGCTCGGGTCAAGCGGCGCATGTTGACCGTTTACGAAAACTAAAAACATATATTTGGAACGATTAGACAAGCTCTAGAATGTATATGAAATTACTTTGTATACCCTGCATTACACTTGCAGCGTAAGAGGTTGTGAAAGTTTGAATATGCCTCTAAATTTGAGAGAATTTATTTAAAGCAATTAATATAGCATTATTAAACTCCTGCTTGAATCACTTGCCAATCTGTAGAGGGATTACAGTATAGAGGATAATAAATACAGACAGCTATAATGAACTAGAGCCATCTCTATATCGCATTTTAGCTATAGCTCTAGATAGAATTATGTAAAAATATCTCTATATCTGATTTGAACTTTAGCTTTATATAATAATATAAACTAAATAGAATAATGAAAAAAAAAAAAAAAAAAAAAAAAAAACATTTATCTAAAAATTATATATACATATGTATATATCTGTATACTATAATATTAGACCAATGATTTCCACATTTTCTTTATATATACACATATTTGAATGATATGTTATTCCATACCTTTTCTCCAGACAGACCCAATCTAGCTGCTCGGTAAAAGAGCTCAAAAGTCTTTTTTTCTGATTGCTTACGTTATGTTCCCTGAGCAATTTCAAGACCATAATCGAGGAAAAAAGTGCCCATATAGACCAAGAGGAATTGATTTTGAATGATTGACTATTTTCACACATTCTGCAATTTGTAATAAAAAACAAACAAATCTTTCCCAAGTTATATTTATAGCCCTTTAAGTAGGTTACATTTCAAGTCCACTTCAGTTTATGTAATTAAAAATATTAATTTTCAAAGCAACAACAATTTTTTGTTTAAATATTTATGACTTCATATATTTACATATTTAAAAATAATTTTTAAAAATATTTATTCCAATATCTTATGCCATATCTGCATATAAATACAATAAAAATAATTCAAATTTTTTTCCAGAGCTCATGATGGCATCCTTTGATTGCGAGGAACCCAACAATGCTGAGAAGCTCATGTATGATTTAAATTAAATGCCAAAAAAACAAAAAGAATAAATAAATAATTGAAATGATAAATACTAATAATAACGCAATAACATCGCATGGAGGCCATGGAGGCGTACCTCATAGGGCACAGCTGCTGACTGCTTCTACAGGGTATACCCAGCGCGATCCTTATTGTTCAGGCGTCTCAAGTCGACTCACTTCCTCCCCGTGGAGGCCTCCGGTAACGTTTTGACGAGCATCCCTAATGCCTCCAAAGCGGCCAAAGTGAGCGGCGATCAAATCTGCAACAGATGTTGATGTCGGTGTCCTGGAATAAGAGGCATTCATCTAATTTCATATTATTTGACAACAGCTCAATGTGAATAAAGTGTAATACAAAAATATATTCCATTTTTCTATATACAAATTAGTTCGCCCAAATTGTTATAGGTCGCAATTATTGTTAAGTTTCTATGTGTTTAATATATATAAATATATATTCGAAAATAAATGTATATTTTAAATTCTGACAATCGACAAATTTCTAGTTTCTCACTGCAAAGTTCAATCCGGAATTTACTCTGCTCCCTCCCACACACACGCATTAGTTGCAGCCGCTATGTAAAGTTTGAGCTGTGCCAAGAAGCCAGCGTGTGTGTGTGTGTGTGTGTGTGTGTGTGTGTGTGTGTGTGTGTGTGAATTTAGGGCCAAAACTGAAAGCCAAGCGCATATCGCAACAAAGCACCAAGTGTCGAAGATTCTGCCAGCAAAAAGATAGCAGCACAAAATCATCCATAGCTCCCAAGGACTCCAAGGACTCTGTCTGTGTATGTGTGCGTGTGTGTGTGTGCGTGACTGTAATGTCTTTTGCCAGCCTCTGAATTATGTTACAGTCAGCAGATATTTATGCAGCCTAATGCATTCCATGTAATAGGTTTTAAAGATTTAGAGCTCTGCCAGCCACGTGAACAAATGTGGCCAAAATGAGCTGCGTGGCGCTGATAGTTAAACGGCTCAGCAAATTTAATGCATTACTTTGGCTAAGAGCTCAAATCAAAATGAGAAAATGTTTAAAACTAATGCCTTTGATTAAAGCTTTAACTATTTTATTACACTAATATTAGTAATCTGCTTTCTTGTTGGGCTTAAGCGAAGCAAGTCAATCATTATATATAAATAATTTAAAAAAAATAGAATTTATTATTTTAATTTTCATTATTCATTTGTGCTATTAAAATAGTTTTAAAGAAGTTGTTTTAAAATATTAAAAATGATTTAAAAATATTACTTAAAAAATTATAATTTTCTGAAAATGATTAGAAAATAATAATACTTCTTAAAAATATATATTAAAAATTATAAAAATAATTTTATTTCAAAAATTTTAATTTCCTAAAAATTTTTTAAAATTATTAATAAATTAGAAACATGTATCATAAAAAAAATTTTGCAAATTGTTATTTTCTATAAATTATTTAAAATTAGTAATAATTTAAACATATTTATTATTAAAAATTATTAAATAAGATTATTTTAAAAATTAGAATTTTCTATAAATTATTAAAAATTATTATTTAAAAAATTTTTATATCTTTTTATTTATTTTACAAAGTTAGATATAATTAAAATTAAAATCTTACAGTTTTTAAGCACTGGGCCTTCAGCTTAAATTTTTTTTTTTATAATAACAGTTTTCACATCAATTAATTAATTTAACAAAAATTTATAGATATTACATTTACGCCAAATATTCTCTTTATTACTGAATTTCATAAGTATTTGCTAGCTTTTCGTATTCATAATTGGCTTCAGATCAAAACTTAGTGTTTTTCCATCAAAAACCGAAACACAATAAATCCAAATTGTCAATTACAAACGCTTTTAATTAGCCAATTCATTTGGTTTTTTCTTTCTTTTTCTGTTTTCGCTCTCTGATTGCTCAGTGAAAACAAACACGTGCCGTTGATTAAATTGAAAGTGCATTCACCTGCCTGGGCACAAAAGGATCAATAAATTATGTGAAAGGTCTTGATTGTGCAGCACGGGATGTGGTACAGTAAAAGCAAACGATTTGTCTTCAACTCCGCGCACACGTTCCGCATGTCGTGTGTGTAACAAGTGTGGCAAGTGCAGCGAGTGTGGCAAGTGTTGCAAGTGCTGCACATAAATTCGGTAGCCGTAACACTTGCCAACCACAAACTAAATATAAAACGCCGAAGTTTCAGTTGTAAAGTTTCGCCCAGTTTTAGCAGCAGCAGCGGCAGCAACGGCAGCGGGTTTATTTTAGTTGTCCGGCTGCAACCAAATGCACTTGACCAACAAATTTAAAGCAATTTGTTGGCCGCACATAAACATTTAACTCGAACACAGATAACAAATACAATGAATTTGTTTTAGATAACCAGCCGGAGAAATGCAGATTTATGCTGCAGACTTGTGTGAACATTTGTGAAATAGCTAAGGAATTCATTTTGAAAATTTTGTTTATTTAATTCATGAAGTTTTAAGGCATGAAGAGTATTTGAATTAATCAAAATAATTATATAATATAATAAATATAAATTTTATTTATTTAAATTATCCCATTAACAGGAACTGCTTCTCCTCCACATAGCCCGGCTATGTTATTGGCATATCTATGTTAATAACATACCCCTTCTTCACAATCGGCTATGCTATTTACATATCTATGTTAATAACATAGCTCTTCCTTCCTTTTCTTCCCAGGTTTTCATTACCTTTTTCAACGTCTAATATATAACACGTGTTAAAATAAAAGGCATTATCATAAAATATAGCCCCTTCGAATTCCTTATTTATCAAACAAACAATTATTTATCTGTTTTATATTGAGTTTCATCTTCTGTTTAAGTATATTTCATATTCTCTCATCGCTCTGCTCTACAAATTTGCAGTATGTCATTTATTAAATTATTAAAGAAATAACTCAACTGTAGCTAACTTTTAGCTCTTTTTCTTGCATTTAGTTGTATTGACATAATCACAGAGCTGCTTCCATATGCAAAACTTTGCATTCAACTTTTTGTGGCTTTGTTCTTTGCATTTGACGGAACTGTCGTGCGTTATCGTTTGGCCAAAGTTTTTAGTTAGATAAAAGTCTTAAATTAAGCTCTTGGCTTCTTGAAGATATACAAGAGTTGCATAAGAATGCCCATGAGTGCAGTTGCATTAGCTATAGCTAAAAAGATGCTATATGTATATATGCATCTATAAACAAGCCAGATTGACTATAAAATACGCTCAAGCCTCTACGAGCATGCGCTCAAGGCACAAATCTCTTATCTATATGGAAATCCACAAATCTCTTGTATTGCAGCTCATTTGAGTTTCAAGATCAAAGCGTAAATGGAGGAAGAATAGAAAATATGAATTGCGCTGTACTCTCTATCGACTCGACAATTATGTCGTTGCAAATATATATCTAAAAATATATATCTTTTGTATTCATGTATTCATTCTATTCTTTGTATTCATTCTATTTTAGTTATGTGATGTAAAGACAGTTCAGAGTAAAAAGCTCAAATTAACATGAGAAAATGTTCAAAACTAATGCATTTAATGAAGGCTTTAACTATTTGAAACGAATATTAATAATCTGCTTTAGGAATTGTTTCAAGAGAATACAGACAACAACTTCTACATACAATGCATGAAAATATAATTTATTTTTACATTTTCATTATGCATTCATTAAATATTCGAGTTCTTCAAAGCAGAATGCAGAATAGAAGAACAAAATGAGTTAAATTTTATTATATGATCCTTAAATCACTTGCAGCATTGTTGAAATATATATATATATATATATATATATATATATATATATATATATATATATATTCACAGAGCCAGAACTAAATATGCATTTTTGCGCATATTTTCAAGCTTGTCTAATGCACAATAATTTCTGAACATTTCCCAGTGCTCTAATTCAGATAAGCATTTTTTTTTTTTTTTTTACATATATACATATGTATATAAGTAAATATATATAGATATACATATACGTATGTATATATGAATATATACTCAAATAAACGTAGGGCCAAAAGCCATAAAAACGTTTATGCCCCTTTTATGAACACACAAGCTGTGGCATTTCGCGCAGTTATATAGTTATCGTGTAAGGACGACGTGTCGTGGACAGTGTTTAGTTTCATTGTATTTACTTTTATTGCTCGCTAGCTCAAGGCCCTCCTCGTTGAGGGTTATATTATGTTAATATGAGCGAGGGCAGTTGAAATAGGAAAATGTCTGCAGGGCAGGACAAAGTTCTTCATGCACACACACAACATGAATTCCCACACATAATCGGCACAATTGCAGAATGGAAATTGCAGCCAGTGAAAATGTTAAGTGAAGTAGTTTGCTTAAAACTGAAACAACCAAGGATTGTACTGCAAGCTCTCAGACAAGGCGTATCTCCAAAGAAGTCGTCTTTGCCAATCCAATTAAAGTGACTCAACTTAAGACAGTATGAAATTGTTGCAGCTGCCCCTTCTTCTTTTCTTGCTCTTTTTTTAAAAAGAAAAAACTTATTCATATTTTCCATCAATCAAGTTGGTCCGAGTTGAGCTAAGCGCTACTTACAAAACTTTTCTAATTAGCGTTAGGCGAGTAGCGAAAAGGAAAAAAAAATGGTTTATAATATGCCTAAAGACAGAATGCTACATAATGTTCTATATCTCTCTAAGAGGAAACAAAAATAATTTCAACGTAATACATGAATTCATTAAATCTCTTTGTCTGGGATTTAATTAAGATTTATGCTATAACTGTGTGTCACTAAGTGCTTGAGCTTACAGCCTCGCGGTTGCTTTGGTTTTTTAGCCCATCAAAAGCGTAAACCAAATTTTAAGCTGAGGATTTATTTTTAAAGTATTTCACAGTCTCAAATTGTTTTTTTTATTTATATTTTTTGTTATTTATAGCTTTTTAACAATTTGTGGAAATTATTCTTTTTTTTTTCAAAAGTAATATAATTGTGTTTTATATATTTTCTTCAAGCACATTTTTTTATTTATTTATTTTGTTGTCTTCAAATAATGATTTTATATATTTTATATATTTTATATATTTTATATATTTTATTTATATATTCTATTTTATATTTTATAATTTATATTTTATATTTTATATTTTATATTTTATATTTTAAATTTTATATTTTATATCTTATATTTTATATTTATATTTTTTTTTATTATTTAAAGCTTTTTAACAATTTGCGGAAGATTTAAATTATATTTTTTCAAATTTAATATAATTATATTTTATATATTTTCACACATTTTTTATTTTTATTTTTTTTATTTATTTTATTTATTTTTAAGTCTTAAATAAAAGTAAATTTTTCATTTCTTTAAATATTTATATATTTTTTATTTTATTTTATTATTATTATTATTTTTTTTTTTTTCATTATAAACATATGCTAATTTATAATATAAAAATTTAATTAATTTTCAATCTCATAAAAATCATTAGATATTTGTATATTTTTTTTAAATTTTTGGTTATATATATATTTAATATATTTGCAATGATATATCTTAATCTTAAAAAGCATTAATTTAAACATTATTTTTATTATATTTTTAAGTACATGAAATAATTTATAAATTATTTTTGTATATTCCTTGAATATTTTATTATTTCTAATATAATTTATATTAAAATATATATTCTCTTAAAATTCGCTTCCAATTTATATTTTCAATCTCTCATGAAATAATATTAATTTACTTGGTAAATTTGTTTGTTTCGTTATGTCTGCTTCTACCTCTATGTCTAGTTGAGAGCTTTGCGGTCGCATCATTAGTACTTGTTTTATTTTATTTATTTTTTATTTTTTCCTACTTGCCCAGAGTTGACAAAGATATATTACAGAGTGTAGAGCTTCCGCAAGACGTCTGCGTGGCGAGCACATCATCAATATTAATAAAAATAATTGCTGCTACAATGCTTTCAAATGGCATTTCCACATGAGTTTCGAGCAACGAAATCACATTTGACTTGCTCAATTTTCAAGTATTTTGCAAAAATATTTATTTGCAAATCAAATACATTTTTCGATTTATATCAAATGTTCATCAATGTAAATAATTTCGATTCAATATTTGCGCTCTTTACATTTAAATTGAAATATGATTGAAATCTCATCGATTTTCGGCATTTCTTTGTTGTATTTATTGCCCAATAGCTCTTCAGGCTGATTGCAATTAACAACAGTTGCAAAACAATTGCACAACTTATCAATAATGGTCATCAAAAGAAATCAAGCAAATAGAGCAGAAAAATAGCAAAATCGAAAAGAGAACATAAGAAGAAGATGAAAACAACAACAACAAAAAAGCCAAGAAAAACAATTAAACTAATTGACAGCAATTTATACGCAACAAAGAGAAGAACGCGACGGAAAAGTTTTTCTAAAGAAAATTGGCACCGCCCAAGTTTCTCCAGTGCAGTGCTAAAAGAAAACCGCTAAAAACGAAGATTGAACAAAAAAAAAAAAAAAGAAAAGAAATACAAGCTACGCAGTTCTCGATCCATTTAGTTGGCCACTAATGAAACCGCATTGAAAGGGTTGCCAAGAGCAGCGAAACTTTTAACCGACTAATTGATGGTCAAAATGCGAACTAGACCACATGGCAAACAATCTATTTGTAAGCAAAAGGCATTATTTGAAACATATGTTTCGGATATTATTGCTTATCAATGTGTGAATTGCGATTTCAACAGATCTAATATATTTTCAATTTGAATTTATACAACAAAATTGACTTCCTTCATCTTTAAGTTACATTAGTTTCGCCTGAAACTTTTCTTTCATGTGCTGGCCCAACTAGTACTACTCTTACTGCTATGTAGTTTAAATTGACTTGTGTCAACTAATTAGCATGCACACTAACGAAGTTGCCATAACTTCTTGATTCCCATGCATCGCTGACTATTTACTATTTTCGCTTTAGATCGCTTGCCATGCGTGCATCAAGATTGTTAAGACGAGTTGGCAGCCAAGAATATGTATATTCAACTTGTGTACTTTGTGGAACGAAACTTACAAATTAATTCTTCGAAACTCTTGTTTATTGTTCTTGCAATTTGGACTTATTGAACTAATTTAATATTGAAAGCAAGCACAAAGTTATAGATTATCAAAGCTATAGATTATCAAAGGTCTCTTTTTTTCAAATGTTAATAATAAATAAAACTCATAAATATAACGACTTATACAAATGCTAAAAAAAAAAAATCTATAATAAAATATTATTTAAAAAATAAATAAAATAAAAAAATATTAGATTGAACTATCCTCCCCGGCGGGGAATTGAACCCCGGTCTCCCGCGTGACAGGCGGGGATACTAACCACTATACTACCGAGGATGTTGAATGCAGCCTGCCAAATGCATTTTTTCTGAATGAGCATATTAAAATTCTATTGATTCAAAAGCCCACCCTAACCAAAATATGCAACGTAGCATAATTATTTTCTAAAATTAAAAAAATAATTTTTTCTAAAATTTAGTACCAACTCAGAAATTAAAATAAATTTAAATAAGTAAATAAAAATCAATAAATAGGTGATTTATTGGGCACAATAGAAAAAATAAAATACAAAAAATCAATCTAAAAATATTCCATGTATCAAAGTAACAAGTTTTCAATAAATAAATTATATAGACCTAATTCAACTTTCCTTTCTTCTTATTGTATTGAATCACTAATAGAATATTTGGCAAACTGACTACAACGTCCTCGATAGTATAGTGGTTAGTATCCCCGCCTGTCACGCGGGAGACCGGGGTTCAATTCCCCGTCGGGGAGATGTCAATTCAAATCTTTTTTTAATTTCTTATTTATTTTTTTAATAAATCGATACTATATAAATATTCAAGCAATATGTAATTATTATTTATTATATATTATATATTAGTAATATGTATCTACAAGCGCACAATTTGTAACAGATTGGCATATAAATAATAGTATATTTAGAAGCTTACTACATCAGATAGTAACATTAAAATTTAAAGATACACAGATAACTTTGCATTTTCATTAAAAGTAAAATAAAATTAAAAAAAAATTTTAAAATAAAAAAATTTTCACATCACTCCCCGACGGGGAATTGAACCCCGGTCTCCCGCGTGACAGGCGGGGATACTAACCACTATACTATCGAGGATGTTGTGCACTGCTTGCCAAATGTTCTTTATTTGGTAGAGTACAGTTTAACAGTGAGAATATTTCAATTCACATTCGATTCTTGTTATTTATTTTAGGGGATGTTTCATACAAATTATAGCGAGCAAGTTATTTATATTATTTTCATAACATATTTTGAAATGTAAATAAGACATTTTATACAACTGAAAAATTATTAAACAAAAATAAAATAATCGTTGGCCATTTTATTATTTAATAATAATTTTTAAAAACATGTTGCATTTTAAAAATAAAAAAAATCACACATCTCCCCGACGGGGAATTGAACCCCGGTCTCCCGCGTGACAGGCGGGGATACTAACCACTATACTATCGAGGATGTTGGTTGACGGCTGACAAAAGTTAAACATTAAGTTGAGCTCATATAAAGTCGTCTGCTTCGTCAAGCCAAAGTACAACTTTGCATAGTATACATATATTCATATATGTGATATCGTTATCAATTTTTGATAATATTAATTATTATTTTGACATATTTATGTGTATTTACTGAGTGTGACGAAGAGTATGAGATAATTTATGTTAATTTGCCAATAATTATCATATAAATGTTAACAAGGAAACACGTTTATACTTTCGTCGAAACTGACATTATGTTATTTTTTTTTTTTTGCTTAAAATAATTCATTAAACAGAAACGAGTTTTAGAATTCATTAGCTTCTCAGCTCATCAATTCATTTATATGCCAAGTCAAAAGCTTGACTAGTTTTGTATGCTTTATTCGATCACATTAACATTCAATGCGAGTGTCTGTTGGGAAATAAATTCATTAGGAACATTTAATGAAGTTTGCTTGATGGCGTTTTGAAACTACTGAAGTCTCGTACGCACGAAGTCGAAGGTTCGAACCCAGTTGTTGGCCCGCGACTCAGATTTTTTGTTAATTCACACATATTTTTGTTAGACTCTTTTTTAATTTATTAAATTTTATTATGCATTATATTGCATGCATATTTATTTATTATTGCTGCGTCTCAGCCCAGCTTACGTTTTTCGCTTTTAATTTAAATTAGACAGAAAATTGCGAATTATTTATGCACAGCACTTTGCGAACAAACACAAACAATTCTCTTGGCTGCAGTTGAGTCAACTACTTTAACAATAGAAACCTACTCCCATTAAAATTGAGCTCCCAATGCTTTGCTCTGTGCCGTCTGCTAGACCACTTTGGTTAGGCATCGTATCGTTTGCCTTGACTTTGGTTAAAAGTTGCCCTATGCAACGCCTGAATGCATTTCGAGTAAAATTCAAATACGAGTGAATGCATCGGGAAGTGCAGCTGTGGAGGCCAAAGTGAATGAGTGAGCAGCTGACTTGATGAACAAGTGCACCAAACACTCTATATATATATATATATGTATATGGCCAAGTTCTGGCAGGCAGGCCAGCAAGCAGGCTATAAGGCATTGGTCCTTGGCCATTTCCAATCCATTGCTTGTTGCGCCTAGTCTCAAATTGATTCCGAGTGGACATATATGCATGTATATCTACTATTTATACATATATATATATATTTGTTGTCCTTCCCAGCCGAATTCAATTAGCTCGTCTGACTCGCAACAGTGTCTGCTAAAAGTAAAACCTCAGACCAAGTGAACTAACTAGTCTGCTACTCGATGTGGTCAGCTGGCAGTAAATGTAACAAATTTCGTAAATTAAATGATACACTTAAGATACCCTGCTGTGTTTATAGAATTCAGCCAAAGAGTATCGTCGATAATCATTTTAAGTAAGTGAAAAGTGAATTGCTTTAAACGCATTTCATTACTATTTCTATTTAGTTATAGTCCAGGGTATGCTTTCGTCGATCATTAATCATCTTTTCACTGCACTAAAACATCTCAGCTATTTGCTTCTATTTAACGATAGAGAAAACCACCCAAAGTTCTGAATGTAATTAATGCAACTAATTTGCGATGCCATTTTAGCTTCAACCATTTGAATTTTTCCCTCTGCAATTTTGTAGAGAATTTGTCGCCGTTGCTCACACACACACACACACACACACACACACACACACACACACACACACACACACACACACACACACACACATTCACACACACACATACATGGAAGGACAAGTTCAAACAGTTTCACACCATTCATTAGGATGCAAATTGGGATACTTTGTAGCTGCAGAACGGAGGTCGTGTTTGCAACAGTTCCGTCGTCTCCTTGGAACAGAAGCCCGCATAACAAAGTTTATATCACATGCTCTGAGCGCTTGTCATTCTCTTGTTGTTGTTGTTGTTGTTTCTATTTACTGTTGCCAGCATATGATATTATAAGCATTTATCGCTTTGACCCAAAAATAATTTGAAGTGCTACAGAAGCTGCTCTGAGGCGAGAGAGTGGCTAAATCATTTGACTTGATTTTTTTTTCCATACTCAAGTTGTTTACAAATTAAAATAAAAAATATACAAAAAGTTAATTGGGCTTAGAGTATATATAACTATATTTTTGTATTCGTTATGAAAATTAAAAGTATTAAAAAGTTAAGTTCTTTATAAAATTAAAAAATAATAATAATGAAATCAAATTCAACAAAAAATACAATACAATAAAAAAAATAATAATAATAAAATGCAATTCAATAAAAATTTAAATTGAACTATAAGATAAAATAAAAAGAAAATTAATAAACTGAAATTCAATCAAAATTTAAATAAAATTATAAGATAAAATTAGCAAAAAAAAAAATTAATAAAATGAAATTCAACCAAAATTTAAATTGAATTATAAGATTAAATTTATGTAAAAATATTTTATAAAATTAATTTAAATGTTGTGACAATTTTTATACATCAATCGATTTGCTATGTTAAAAATGAAATATATTAAAAATATTAACAGAACTATTGATTTTAATAAATTTATATTTGTTTATTGTGAAGTCAACAAATTGTCAGATAAAGCTATCAGATATCCAAGATATATTCTTTCCTCTGTCGTTCTGTCTATATTTCTATCTGTATAAGTTTTTGCCTATATTTCTTTCAAATTCATCAATCTAGTATATCTTTATATATGTCTCCCTCAGTTGAATTGCATATTGAATAAATATAATATATTTATATTTATTTTTAAATATTTATAAATATTTTTCTACTTCTAATAGTAGCAAATTTATATTTAATTTTATAATACATACAATATATTATATTTTTTAAATCAATCGCTTCCATAAATTTTTCCCTGATTATCATACTTTTTCCCATATATTTTAACTGTTTTCTAAATCTCAATTATTTGTTTGATTCACTGCAGCATCTCTCGCCCGCAGCCCGCCCATAAAATCTTTAACAGTTCCATCGAACAGCGCTCATATCCAGCTGCTGCTTTTATAGCCCCCGTCATATATATCTACATACATACATATACATTTTTATACATATGTATATGTGCATATATATTTATGAATTGCGACTATTTCATGCTGTTGCCATTTGATGGCTTCGACAAGTCAACTTTTGGCAGCCAATTGTTGCCAATTACTTATCCTTCGCTTGCTACCGAGTTGTTGCCCCTCTGCCTCTCTGTTGCTCCCGCCACCCCTGGCTGATTGCCTGAAATATTATGCATGCATTCGTAATACCTGAGGGAATAGTTGCAATACAATCGCTTTCTCATCAATATACAATATAGTACACAAAACATTTATGGATTCGCGTGAATGACTGATACGAGTTATGGTCGAGCCTCGTTTTTTGGACTAACAAGCAAAGTGCTGATCGTTGAGAGATATGCTATAGAGAGTCTCTAATAGAATAGAGCATATATAGAGCATAAATATTTACAATTTTACATTTAAAATTAATTTTTAAATAGCATGAAAAATTAACAACAAAAATTTAACAAATTTAATTTAATACATAATGAACAAATTATTTAAAATATTACTTTAAAAAAAAAACTTTGATCAACAATTTTTTATTTAATTTATTTTAAAATATCATTTAAACTTTTATTTAAATTAATTAAATCTTAATTTATATTTCGTATTCCTTTTTATTTTTATTTACCTATTTACTTGTATTTATTCATTAGTTATTTATGTGTTAAATTTAACTTTTTATTTAATTCAGTTTGCTCATTCTTAATTATATTATTATTAATTAATTATATTATTAATTATATTATTATATTTAAATTTGTTTTTTCTATTTGAAATACATTGAAATTTTATTTAAAATTGTTTTTTACTTTTGCTGTAAACCATTCAAATGCCCGCAAACAACTAAAACTGTCATTCTAAGATCTAATTCCTTTTCTTGTTTTTAGTTTTTAGTATTTATTCCATAAACTTGCTTTCGCAGAGTTTCTGTTTCACATAAGTTTTTTGCCAAATCCGTGTCCATAGCCCAAAAAGTGTTCGAATTCAACGTCGTCAGCCAAGTGCAAGTGCATAGAAAAGTAGCAAAAAGTTTTGCTAAAAACTTCTGCTCAGATTTTCCATTAGGAGTAACTGCGTTTTATTGACGCTTTTTTGACTGAATAAATTCTTGACATTTTTCTTCTTCTTCATTTTATTTTTACCCATCTTTTGCCTAGCTGATGTTGTCACAAAGTTTCAAGTCTAAGTCGTGTGGGTTTAGTTAACAGAAAATAAAATAAAATAAACTAAAGAATATGTACACAGATTCCATTACAAGTACAACTATAGCTATAGCTGCATGTGTGTGAGTGTGAGTGTGTGTGTGTGTGTAGTTAGCATAGCAAGAGCAAACTTAAGCAGCTGAAGCTAGCAAAAATAAAATATCTATTTGCTTAAGTTATTAATCTGCTCTTTGTTAGTTTCTTGCAAATTTTATCAAAGCAAACAATTCTTATTTTTTCTCTCCTTTAATTGACAGTTATATGTAAATGTAAATGTATTTCGCATTGCTATGATATTCAATAATACTGTAAAATAAATGCAGAGTCGCCTACTGTTGCAGTAGTGTGAGTGAGAGGCACGAACTAAGTATTTGAGTGACTTTATGTCTCAGTTGCACGCTTCGCATTTCTGTTTTATATGCGCTCGTTCATACACTGAGCGAGAGAAAGAGACAAACATAGCTGCTGCTGAACGTAGTAAAGTGAGTTGCTCAGTGAGAGTGAGATGGGGTTATTGATTGTAATTGGACGAAGATTCATTCTGAAAAAAAAAAAAACAAAAAAAAAAACATATGAAAGACTGTAAGAAATGTTTACAATTAATAAATATATTTATGTTGAACTAATGTACTTCTAATAAAAATCAATATAAATCGAATATATTAAAATATATATTTTAAAAACTAATTTTATACTGTATCTAAAGCTATTCTTATAAATTATAAATCTATAGCGATTCCTCTCTCTTCACTGCGGCATAACGTCTCACCCTATATATGTAAAAATATATAATTATATCGCAAGTTAACTCGTAGTTCACAATATAGATTCATTTTGTATGAACCACACTTATGACTTTCACTTAAAAATAAAAGTTTATTTTATTCGCGATTGTAATGCGGTTGTACGTTCTCATTTCTCAGGTTTAGTTTGCATCGATCGCTCGTTGCTCGAGATGTATTTGCACAGCTTGGCTTTCTTAGCCTTAGGTCTCGTTGCGGGCATCGCGGCGTTGTCCTATTGTCCACCCGTGGAATTTACGCATTTCTATGAGAGCCACAATGAGAATGGCAACATCAGTCGGAGCAACTACACAAATTACTTTCCCTCAACGCCGATCAATGAGTTTGCTTTGACGAAGGAGCTGTGCGTGCTGCGCAGCGGCTTGCCAGTGGTGCGCAATTGCCTTGCGAATCGGCAGTGGGCGGAACTGGAAGGGAATATCAGCTGTCGATCGGGTCAGACATTGGGCAAGGAGAGCCAGAGTCTAAGCGATTGGCAGTACGAGCTGAACATGGGCATATCAGAACGTTCTTCCTTTATCAATTACCCCCTAATTGTTATGCAAAACGTGCGCGACCTAATCGGACTGAAGGATCACAAGATCCAGCCTGTCGATATCTTAAATGTCAACAAAATAGTCAATCAGGTGGTCAAGGAGCCAAAGAACATGGCTGTCGGCAGTCAAATGCTTGGCGTCTACAATATTCTCATGTCTGCGAATAGCTCCGTGCTGGAGCTCTCCGCTCAGCTGAATGCGACCAACGATCTGCTCTACAAGTTTGAGGACTACACGAATGCCCTAGCGCCGCAGCTGAAGAGCTGCAATAAGCCCATAGCAGTGGATCCCACTCAGCAGCTCGTCGATTACAAGATGCATAATGGTGTCCAGGCCCTGATTGGCAAAGTTCTCAGTGTCTTCTATTTGTTTCCCGAGTGCAATGATTTCACGGGAATTGCCATATATACGAAGCCAGGTCCCGGGCGTAAGGGTTGCCTACATCATGGGTTCTGGTATCGATTTCTCTATGCTAATCAGAGTCTAGATGTGCTCAAAGAGGAATCAGCTTTACTAACGGCCAGCTACTTAACAACTGAACTGTGGCAAGCTCTTCAAGATGCTGGAGCTACTTATCTGGTTTTCAAGATCTATGTGAATAATGCTCTCTTTGTTGATTTGGCTGCGGGTAAAGCAAGCGCAAAGCCAGCCAGTCATATACTCTCCATAAATATACCTCAAGTTTCCAGTAAGTATATATATATTTGTTATCATGGATCATGGATCTTATAAGGCAGAGATAGGACAGCCGGAAGAAAAGAAAGTCGGAGAGAAAGACAGATGAACGAACAGGCGAACGAGTAGACAGACAAAAGGGCTTGATAGGACGGATGGACAGACGGGCGGATGAACAAACGGGTGAATGCGCGAACACATGGACTCCGACTAACGGAGAAGTAAGAGCCAGAGGGACGGACAGGAGAACTGAGGGAAGATAGATGGATGAACGGACGGACAAACGGCTTGATGAATGGAAGAACAGATGGATAGTTCAATGTCTATTCATCTGTATTGATGAACCGCCGAAACCAACGAACGAATGAATGATCGGGTGGATGGATCGGATAAACGGACGGACGGACATATGGGAGCAAATACAGAATAGAAGATGAACGGATATATAGATAGAGAGACGGGGCAAATGAATGTATATACAGGAAGAGTAGATGGAACGGACAACAAGATGGACATTGAGCAAAGCCAAACCCAATCTATTATTCTCCCTTCAAGAATGAGTGTAAATATATTAAATAATCGATGTTTAGTTAGCCAACATTGGGGATACCTCAATTAGACTTATCTCCGCTGTTAATCCAAACTCACGCAACTCCTTTCATCATAGCACACTTGCCCTATCCATTGGCATTTCTGCTGCGCAACGAGCATTTCACTGAGGCAAACAGGAAGAGGACGGAATTCACTAGCTATTGCGCCTATTGGAACTATGGCAACTGGACGAGACAAGGCATCACGACAGAAACGCAGAGTTTATCCAGCGATCCGATCGTAGTTTGCTTTACGTATCACTTGACACAGTTTTCCTTCCTGGTGGGTGGCACCCACAAGCATCGGAATTGCATCTACGCGCTGTATGAGTCGGAGTATGTGAATCGGCTGGAATGCGTGCTGGATGTAACAACAGCCGTTGGCTGTGGCTTGTCGCTGTTTGGCCTGCTAATGACTTGGCTGACGGCGGCCATCTCCAGGAATTGGCGTTCGATGCAGTCGACCAAGCTGCTGCTGAACATGTGCGCGGCTCTGACGCTGCTCTTCGTGCTGATGTTGCTGCTGTATGTGAATGAGTGGTCCATTCAGTACTCGTTCGATCGTGACACTTGGGCGTGCCTTGTGCTGGGCGCACTCTTTCAGTACGCTGTGCTCTTTCTCTTCAGCTGGATGCTGTTTGTCGGCTATCTGCAGTATCGCAGGTATGTCAACGTATTCTACGAATGCCCGGTTAGCCTGGTGGCGGCGCTTTCATGGTTGATGCCATTGCTGCCCACGCTAGCATTGATCCTCATCGATTCCGAGTCGTATATGCCCGTCATGTCCGGGCAATTCGCATCGGTATGCTATCCGGCCGGAGCGGGTCTCATCTACGGCGTCCTGCTGCCCATTGCCCTGGTGCTGGGTGCGAATGTCTTCAGCCTTGCCTTCATCCTCTATAAGGTATGTCGGCTGAGGTATCGCCGCGTCCAGCTGATCTGGCAGCAATTCCAACTCTTTCTGCTGCTCTTCTCTCAGCTAGGTCTGACCTGGCTCTTTGGCCTTGGCGCCTACTTCGACTTGGGATTCGCATTCACATTTCTATTCTGCCTATTGGCCACAGTTCAAGGCTTCATCATTTTTGTCTACTTTGTGGTATTTAATGCGAGTGCACGAGCCGGCTGGAAACGCTTTGTGTTGGGGTTAACGGATTGATTTCAGATGAAAGTATATATGTATATATATATATCAATAGAATATAGAAAGATTTATTCATTTCCTATTCAAAAATATTTAAAGTATTGTTTACTACATTTTTGACACAATTAATAAAATATTAAATTGAACATTTTCTTGCTGCCAAATCGAAAAGTTTTCCCACTCGACCCACACTTGGTGTTAGCCGCATGTTTATAGAAGCAAATATTGGTAGAATAGTATTTTTGTATTGATTATACATTATTCTCATGCACGATGGAGCAAAGCGAACTTTTTTGTAAACAACATTTAAATACCGTTAATATCTATGGAGCAGAAAAAAATTCAGAAAACTGAGTGCAAAAATAAACAACAACTAGCGAAAGTCAGAGACTGGTTTGTCATTGAACATGACAAACAAATCTATAGATAATCAATATTAATTAAAGTTTTTGCTTTTCAATTTATATTTATTTAAAAATCATTTTCTTAAAAATTGATTCTAAGCTAAACACTCTAATAAGAACCTATGATTTACGGTTTGTGTATAGACTATTTAAGTCGTTCTGCTTAATATACCTCGCAATTCAAATAAAAATTGTGGTTTGTGTCCAAACTATTTGTGTTCAGTCTGCTTAGTGTATACTGGTTTTAAGCTTGTATCGAGAGCGCATGCTCTAGTAGAAAATTAGGTTCGTGTACTGTCTAAATATTTGACATTCAGCTAATGGCGTCGAAAAAGTTGGCAAGAATTGTGGTTTGTGTATTGGCTATTTTAATAAGTATTTAATTATTAATTAGGGTTCATTTAAATCTAAATCTAAATCTGGCTGGAAAGCCCTAAGTACGCACTAGCAAAATAAATAGAAAGTGAAAAACGTAAATATTTCCTATAAATCTGATCCGCTCTGCTGCTTGACAAACATTGCTTAGTTTAGACAATTGGCCACGAGCACCGTCAGCAGGGCGGGGAACGTGCTCAATTGGGATATTCGCTTCTCTCCGTTAGGCGCATCATTCTCTTCCGGTTCCATGTCATGCTTAATGATGAAGTGGGGATGAAAGTCATGCGCTGGCCTTCGTGCGTTGGAATCCGGACTTGGGTGCGAATAGCTCTTCTTAATCTCATGGGTGATCTTCTGAAAAATCTTCCTCGCGATTTTGATACCTGTCGTCTATTTATACATAAATTACATAATACATACGTATATATGAATATTAATATATATGTATGTATGTATGTATATTTAGAAGGCATTCAGCTTATGCCACACACAGATTCATTAAGTGGTTGTTGCACATACTAAAGCCATCGCCACAAACTCAACGAATGGGTGCCTGTATCGACTAATTTGTTGTTGCGTTAAGATTAAAGCAACAGCCTACAATAAAAATATTTTTATTTACGACAGATGGCTACAGTTTGAAATAATTTGAAGCAATTGCCTACAAAATACATATATACTATTATTTACGGCAGATGTCGCTATTCGCAAACACAAGCTGCTGGTTACCTACGCTAGATGGCTACAGTTTCAAATAATTTGAAAATTCACAATTTATTGGCAACTAAAATAACACATTTCATAATTGTTTAATTATTAATTATGGTTTATTTTATTTAATGTAATTCTAACAGAAACACTATGAGTACGCACATGCATAAATGAATATCCAGAAATTCGCATAGTTTACAAAATATATGTATGTATATAGAGAAAGTAAAAAAAAAGTATATACTTTGTATGAAGCGCAGAGTACGCTCTGCTGACTGGCTATCATTTGGCTTTGATTGTCCGCCGACTGCTTAGTGCAGGCAGTAGGCCACGAGCACCGTCAGCAGCGCGGAGAGCGTGCTCAACTCGGTCATTCGCTTCTGTCCGTTGCGCGCATCATGCAGTCCAGACTCGGCCGAGAGACGCGCTGAGGTCAAGCCGGGCATGCGCATCACATCCGGCTGGCCGCCAGGCGACAATGGTGCCAATGGCACTGATCCCTCGGGCACTGTCAAGGGCGTGGTCGACTGGAAGGGCGCCAGTGGCGCGCCATTCGCAGCGGGCACAGCAGCGTCAACTGCGGCGGGTGCAGCAGCTGGAGCAGCAGCTGGGGCAGCAGCTGGAGCAGCAGCAGGAGCAGCAGCAGGAGCAGCAGCTGGAGCAACAGCCGGAGCTGTGCCATTTGCTGGTGGAGCTGCCTCTGGCGGTGGTGCTGGATAGCAAGCAATCTTCTCCACTTCAATCGTCTTGGTGGCATCCTTCGGATCGGGTTCGGGCACACGCACAGGCACACAGATGATGCCGCCTGGTGCGGGTGGTGCAGCATTTGGATCCGCTGCAGCCGGAGCTGGAGCTGGAGCAGCTGGAGCTGGAGCAGCTGGTGCTGCTGGTGCTGCAGCATTAGCAACGGCGGCACCAATAGCTGCCGGTACGGCGGCTTCAGCAGCGGGCGGTGTCAGCGGAGCGAGTGGTGTTTGGCCTGGAGCAGCAGGTGCCGGGGCAGCCACGCCTGCAACGGGCTGCGGTGCGGCAGCTGGTGCCGGCTGTGCGGCGCCCGTATTGATGACTGTGGTGCCGGAGCCAGCATCTGTGGTGGTCACCGAGCCAGGTGGTCCATTATTGATGATGATGATCTTGTCGTCACCGCCAGTGCCACCGCCGCCGCCGCCGCCGCCCGACACGGGCGCATGCTCAACGACGCGCGTCTGCGTGGGCGTAAGGGCGTGGCCCAAAATTGCACCACCCAAAGCGCCAGCAATAAGACCAGTGCCTGGACAGAAAGAGAGATTAGGATTAGAGCAATTCAAGCTGAATATCATGCCAGCACTTACCCAAACCCAAACCGGATGAAGACTTGGGCGCCTGCGGATAATAAGTGGCGCCTGGCGGCAATCCCGCTCCAGCTGGTAAGAAGGTGGCACCCGCTGGCACCGCTGCCACTGGCGCCTGGGGATAGTATGTGGCGCCGTGGGGCACACCGCCGCTGGGATAATAGCTAGCGCCAGCTGGTATCTGCCCAGCCGGATGATATGTGGCGCCAGCTGGTGCATAGCCGCTTGGATGATATGTGGCTCCGGCGGGCAGAGCTCCCGGACTGTGATACGTAGCTCCAGCGGGCAAAGCTCCAGGACTGTGATAAGTTGCGCCAGCTGGCAATGAACTATGATATGTAGCTCCGGCGGGCAGAGCACCCGGGCTATGATAGGTCGCGCCAGCGGGCAGCTGTCCAGATGGATGGTAAGTGGCACCGGCGGGCAAATGTCCGGGACTGTGATACGTGGCGCCCGGATAGCTTGACTGCACGCCATGCGTATTGGTGGCCGTGATGGGCGTATGATAGCCACCGCCACCGCCAGTGGCATTCATGCGCGGCCTGTAGACGCTGGCGGGCGTGTAGTGCGGATTGCTGCTGCCGGAGTTGCCTCCTGCGGCGGGTCGAGCATTGCTGTTGGCCGCCGAGTAGCTTGGCGGCGGAGCATTGGCCTTGTACGATGGATTGTAGGCTGGCGGCGGCTCATGGACATTGGTGTGAGCACCACCAGACGGATTGTGCGCCGAATAGGCGGGCGGTGGACCCTGAGCCTTGGGCGGCACATTCCAGCCTATGGGCGAGGCTGTGGCGGGTCGTGAAGCCGAATGTTGCGTGTGACTGGGCTGGGCATGGCTGCCAGGGCCGTAGCTGAGTCGCGTATTATCCGCATGACTGTGCGACGAGGATGACGATGACGATGACGAGGGTCGTCGAGCCGAATAGCTGCTGGAGCTAGATGAACGACTCTTGCTGCTGCTGCCACCGAACCAGCGCTTGGCCTGGGCATCCGGCGTGGCCAGCAACAGGATCAGTAGACCCAACAGAAGAGTCCAACTGCTAAGTCGCCAGGGATGATTCTGCGACATGCTATGGAAAGAGAGAGAGAGAGAGATAGAGAGTTAAGCCTCACTTGGAAAACAATCTCTATATGCTGCTTGACTTTGACTAAGCCTGCCTGGAACGCTTAAATTGTTTCACTGATTATCAACTGTGCAGCGAGAGCCAAATATAATATAAAATTGCCCCACTAGAAACACGCGGATTTGCCTGTGCTTGGCAGAGATCTGCGATAAGGCATTTAGGGATGGCAAAAATATATATACCAATATATATATAATCGATAGTTTATTTATGTAATTAAAGATCTTAAAGAATATATCATGAAGAGTTTTAATACAATTCTGCAAAAAACATGGAAATAATTGAATAATATAATTGAATTCAAAACAGAAATATATACATCATAATATTTCAATTCCTTTTAAAATGTATAGAAAATTATATTAAAATAATATAAATAATATACAGCAAAAAATAAAATAAAAAAGGCATTGAAATACTTATAAGACTGTTGTTAAATAAATAAAAAATATAATAGAAAAGCAAAAATTAGAAACAACACAAAAACACATACAAAATGTATAAAGTTGTTAAAAAAAAATATTTAAAAAAAAAAATAAATAAATAAAATTTAAAAAAAAATCAATAATAAAGAATATTAAGTATTTAATTTTTTGTTACATATTTATTTGTTTTAAAAAATTACTTACTTTAAAAAATTACTTACTTATAAATTATTATGTTTACTTTGTTTTAAGTTCGATTCATGTTTATTAAATTTCTTTAGAAAATAGTCAAAATAATTTTTTTGGTTTACCTACAATTAATATCGATAACATATATATATATATATATATATATATATATATATATATGCGATATGGAATTATATTTTCAGTAAAAAACAGATTGCAAACAAAACATGAGCTCTAGATAAGTTATAAAGAAAATCAAAGATTATCATATTTAGCTGATTAATAACATATTTATGCTACGTTAACATATTTGTTAATATATTTATTTTTTTAAATCTTTGACAAGCAAAAACCCTGCATATATACATATATTATCTATATTGATTAATTTAAGCAAAAACATAAATATATAATATAAAATTTAAAAATATATTAAGCTGCATTTAAATTTGTAATTATAAACATTCGAATATTCATTTAATTATAAATATAATATATATGCCATGCATATTCCCGTGTCTAATTCTATTTTTGTTATTCCCCATTCAATCGAAAATTACTCATCGAGTATTAACACGTTTGCCTGCCCATCTCTATTACAAAAACTATATATTTGTATATATATATATTTGCCTATCACGATCCACCCCATTGTCAGTCTTCATTTGTGCCCGTGCGCTTTAATTTGTAGTTTGCATAAACAATTGATTCAATTTGCGCTTATGATAGTCCCATATTTATACAGTGGGCATGATGGAAGTACTACAATCCAATACCTCTGACATTATAAATTCACGCTCTATTCTCACATTGGAGCATTATTATTAGAGCTCAGAGCTGTTCCTGCTCTATATATATACCAAGCTATTTGAATAGATAACTCGATGTATTTGCGTCATTGTTTTGGGGTAGAGCAGAACATTTGACGCTGACGCAATGTGACGCCCTGGACAGCCACGTTTGGGTGTTTGCCCCGATTTGGGGGCGCGTTATCCATGACGATAATTAACGAACTTGACGATTTGCTTGGCTTGTCGCGTGGCTACACTCCATTGACCTTTGGGCACAGTCTGCAGTCAGCCTAAGGTCAAACAGTCTTACAGCGCATTTTTATACTCAAACGAAATCCTTATATGGTCAGAGTGCTTGGTTTTTCCGCTAATTATCACGCAGGTACACGCCCTGACATTACGTTACACGAGCTCAGCTGAATTTGACAGAAATCTCATAAAGTGGGCAATTTATGGATGCCCTAAATCTATGTTTGAAAGAACTTCATTTGAAATACATTTATTATGAAATTCTCTTAAATTTCAATTAACGGAAATTATAGTGAAATTTAAAAATTTAGAATTATCTTAATTGAAAACGAGCAATGTAAATAAATTAAAAATTAAATTTCTATAAACAAATTGATTGAAATTTAATTGCTTGATAAAAGCACGTTGCATTCTTGAGCCTTATGATCTTTGCTATATATATATATATATATATGTATGTATGTAGGTGTATCAATTAAATGAATTCGGTTTATATAAATGTAGATCAGATATCTTAGTATATGCAGTAGACCCCGAACGCCTCGGATAACGAAAACAATTTATAATTTATTTTTTTTTATTTATTTATTTATTTTATTTTATTTTATTTTATTTTTTTATTTTTTTATTATTTATTTTTTTATTTATTTATTTTATTTTATTTTATTTTAATTTTTTTATTATTTTTTATTTATTTTTTTTTTTTTGGGAAAATAAGTTTCGCTTAATGAAAAAATTTTGAAAAATTAAAAAAAATTTTATTGTATGCTAAATTTCTGTTTAAAATTATTTGAAAAATTTTTTAAATTTGTAAGTATGCTAAATTTCTATCTAGAAATTGAGATGAAATGAGCCATACACTTAAACATTGCATGATTAGAATAGGAATACGATAAATACAAAAAATGCAAATATTTTCCTTAAGTTCTTATATATATGTATGTATATATTATGTGATATACATGTATATTTCTATACGTGAATCAAGCAATAATATAATAACTAAACTATTATATTTTGGCACAGTTTTATTCATGGTTAAAATTTAGGACTCACTTGAGTGAATGACTAGAAATTTTCAGTTTTAGTTTCTCTGATTGCATTCCTATTAAATTCTACTTAAATATAATATATTACTAACTGTTTTTTCCAGTCAATTCTTGAATTTCTAAACTTTATAAGAAATGAAAATGAATAAAAAACAAGCAAAGAAATGCCTAATTAACAGAAGTTATAATTTCACTTAAATGAAATGTGTAATAAATAGCATTTAATTTATTGGGACTCTTTGTTGGATGTACACAGAAGTTTTTACTTTTTCATTTAACTTGAAAGTGTAATAAATAAAATTCCATTGAGACTCGTCAATTGATGGATGAATCAGATGATTTTTTATTAAATTAAATTAAATGTGTTTTCTGTTGTACATTATTTTAAAGCAAGAAATGATTTGAATCCACTTCAAAGCAAGTTAAACAAGTTTGAGAATGAGCAATAGCAACACATACATTGTACATATTAGAAACCCTTTAAATATATATCTTAGTTGCGTTTGATGACGGGTTTTTCCAAAGTCTTTTCTTACAGAAACGACTAAAAGTTAACAATGTGATTTTTGGTATAATCCATGTCAAAGTCTAGTATTATACAAAATTGAAATACGAAACAAAGTAAACAAGTCTGTAGCAAATCGAGATAATGCGGTTTAAGTGTAATGTGTCAATATATATTCAAATATACATTATGTACTATATACCAGAGCTATTATATATTGCATAGTATAACATGTACAGTTTCTGTATATACAAATAGGCCACAAAAGGCAATTGTTTATAATAAAGTGCATTTGCTTGCAGCAGTTTGCATGAGCTCGGCAAAAATTTAAATGTATTATTATTATTGTGACTCATCCATGCGCAGATAGTAAACCAGAAAGTTGTTTTGTGATGTCAGCGGATGCTAGCGAAAAATCTGGTAATTATCATTTTCAGTTTGACGCTTCAGTTTGTGTGAGTATAAATATTTCTTGGAAATCGCCAATCAAGTCGCTCAATCTGTACATTTCACTATCTACCTGAATACATTATACACGCTATAGGATTCTATAGAATATGGCAAATATTTCTAAGCTTATCATTGCTGAGAGTTCGAAAAGTCAAGCATGTCTGGGCTAAGCGTAAATATTGTGAATCAAAAGATTTTATTTGCTTCTTCTTCTCGTGTATTTTACATTTATTTTCGAATATTTTTTCAAGCCGGGGAAATTTCAGCATTACATAAGATTTTTGTAACTTTCGAGAGAAAACCAAATGTTATACAAACATATAATAATTAACGAATCAAAAATAAATAAATAAATAAATAACAAAAATAATAATAAAATTGGCAAAAGCAAAAAAAGAGTTAAAAATGTTGACCGCTAAGCAAAGACGTATAATTAATTGGACTCTGCCAAAAGTAGTTTACTAACCGGTTCGTGTTGCGCGGGCGAGCTGAAAGAAATTGTTTTTGTTTCTTTTTGTTTTCGCTCTTGGCTGAGTTTTTGTTTAGTCAGCTGTGGAACGGGTATTCATGACTATGCATTATGGCCAAAATTAGAAGCAGCTGTTACTGTTCAGGCTACAAAAGCTATAGATGACTAATATTATGTTCTTAAATGTTGAAACACATTTCATTTTTATTTGTCAAAAACTATTTAAAGCCTCTCAAAAGTCGTTTAGCACTCTGCTATAGAACCCCATTCAAATAATAGACCCAAATCCATTAGTTAGCTCGTTTTTTACAGTTCCACAAAATTCCCCCTAGAAAACGCGCGAGGGCTAAACCGCTCAAATTTAGAACAGCTTAAATTTAGACATACCATACCTGTTGAATGCATAAAACAGATCAAGCAACAACTTTTGAGTGCATAAAAATATTATCATAAAGAAATTTAGCTTCAGCTGTTGACATTTTTATATTAATGTCTGCACTGATGATGAATTAAAGGAAAATATTTTTTACTTTAGAATTCTATAAAAAAAACTGTTCTAAAAACTGTTAATATATCAAAAGTTTTACTAAAATCTTAATACCTTAAAGAAGTGATGCCCAGCTAAAGCTTTGTAGGCCAGTTGCTTGACGTATAAGACTTTTAGAAGAACATCTTATACAGATCTTCTAAAGCTTGTAAAACGTTTTGGAAGAATGAACAAAGTTAAAGATAAAGTTAAGTTGTATGGAATATTTCTTTATATTGTTAAAATAAATAATTTTGTAAGCTAAACAAATATTCCATTCAACTTAATTCTAAAGTCTATAAATACTATCTTAACTAAATGCTATCTAAAATGATTAAAAAAAAAACAAATAGTGAAAATTAAAAATCAAAAATGATAAGAATGAAATGCGAAAGTGTAAGTGTTCTCGAAGTATTTCAATATCAAATAATGCTTATACAAATATTAAAAAGTATATTTAAACATTTAAACTCATTGTTCATAAGGTATAATAAATGACATTATATACATATATGTGATATATGCATATGTATATGATGTTCATATGTATATACTTTTAAAAAGCTTCAATTGATTTGGTTTTTTAATTGAATTATAAAGCATACATACATACATACATATATACATATATATAAGTACATAGAGCTATGTATATATGTTTATGCCTATTTAAAATGCTGCATTAATTTCGCATTGTTTTTATACGCTTGACCTTGAATATTAATTTTGTCTATTGGAACGTAACGTGAAGAATAAAGAATTAACTTTATTTAGCCGATGCACTCGCTCAAGAGTATATACTCATGTATGCATACATACATACATCCATACATACATTTATATGTACATATATAAATAAAAATATCATTTTCACAAAACTGGTTTTTGCACAATTCCACACACACAAAGTGCACAACTTATATATTTATGTTCTTGCAGTTGTTTACTTATATACTATGTACATTATATTTGTATTATGAAAATGCCATGTATTTACTTGATTTAATATGGTTTAATTCTTGTGTTTGGTCGCCGCGTTCGCGTTTAGTTCCGTGCAAAGTTTCTCAAACAACTGAAATGCGGTTGAGCATTTTTTATTTGACGTGTGTTTTGTTGTTCAGTTCGCCGCGGTCCGCGAGCGTAGTGCAGCGTCGACAGCGACGGCCGCAACTTGTTGGTGGGCTTTCCGTTTATTTGTTGTTGTGGCGGCTGTTGCTGTCGCTGTCGCTGTAGTTTTTGTTTTTGTTATTTTTATTTCGTATTTGCTGTATTTGTCATCTCTGATTGCTCTCATTACCGTTCTCTCTCGCTCTCTCTCTCTCCCTTTTTCACGCTCACGCTTGCATGACTGTGTGTGTGTGTGTGCTTTTTATGTCCCATGGGAGTTGTTTAGTTTTACCGTTTTTATTCAATTTTAGTGTTTAGCTTCAAGCTCGTTGGAGCGAGGGAGACAGCGATAAAGAGGTGTCAGACAGCTCTGCTGCTACTGCATTCGCTGCGCTGATATCATTCACGCACTTTAGTTAACCGACTTACGTAGTTACATACAAATACATAAATATAAATAAACACATGTATGTAAGTATGTACGTATGTACATATGTGTTTTTAGTTGCGCGTGATTAAGCTTGATTGATAAGAATCTTAAATGCTAAATACACACGCAAGACTGTATGCATTTAAATGTAAAAAAAAAGAAATTGTTTATTATTAAAAACTAAGCTAAGTAAGTTTACATCTTTTATTAAAAAATATTATGAATTAAAAACTAATATATAGAAATATATTTTGTATATCAAGTAAAAAATTAAATATATGTACATAGTATATTATTATTAAATTATTTCAAAAATATATTTATATATATTATTATTTCAAATATGCAATTTTTCATTTTATAATTTTGTTTTATTTTTAAAATATATTTCCTCATCTTTATTAGAAGTTTTAAAAATGTGAATGATTAGCTCAATTGCGTCCAGCCGCCGATGCGACGTAACTTTGTTTATTACAGTTCCCCCTTGTTATTATGGGATTAATGAACGCAAGTGAGCTTTATTCGTGTTCTTGGATCATCACCCACATTCACACACACACACATGTAACATGTAATTGCTTTTGTATTGGTGGCCGTGCTGAACAGTTTATGACTGCGGTCGACGCGTCTGCTGTAGCTGACGTCGCGTCGCTGCTCTTTCCAGTTTGTTCGCTGAGCGTTCGCAATTTGTTGTTTTTGCTAGCGTTACAATTTGTGTGCGGCCTTGCTGCTGTTGTTGTTGTTGTTGTTGTTGATGTTGTGGTTACTGGTTTTGCTATTGTTGTTGTTGTTATTGTTGTTGGTGTGTCTCCAGGAACAACTATCAGCGCGAACTACTTTGAAGCTAGTTTCCGTTATGGCAAAAACATTGTATTTTATAGCTGTTAAAGCTTGAGCGCGCTTTTGCAAGTAAGCTTTTGTCAGTTAATGAAAGCTTAACTGGCTGCCAAACTCTTGCAAAGTGTTAAAGAATTAAATACTCCATGAAATATTATACTTGAATAATTTTTATGAAATTTATATACTATTTTAAATGTTTATATTTAATTACAAATCATTTCGCATATAAGAAGAGCTTCCCTTAATGTATACGTATTTCCAGCTTAGCTAGCTAATCTAATTTAATGTCTAATCATTTGGAGTATCGACATCCGTCGCAGGAGTGGATACTTCCAGGGAATCACTCGCTTCTATTGCACCACCAATATCGCCTGCAACAATTGGGGGCACTGTGCTGGTGGTGCTGCCACCGTGCTGTAGCACACAGATTGGATCGTTTTGACATTCTACGGATTGTGGATCTGCAGTTGATGCTGGAATGCAAACAAGTTCAGTTTTCATTTCCCCTTTCTCTGGATCCGTTTGATTTAGCATGATGGTAAAGCAGATGTAGCCGCCAGCTGGTGGCACGGGCTGTGCAGTTGAATTGACTGCCTCCTCGCTGGACGCCCCCTCCTGCTCATTTCCTTCTATCGAGAGCGGATTCGCCGGAGAGACAACTGCATCCACTGGGCTGAGCGACGACTCATTGGGTGGCTGTTGCGTTTCTCCCTCGGTCTGCTGCTGTCCATTGTTGATAATTATGATCTCACGCCCATTGCCGGAAGCCGATTGACCCTCTTGATTCTGATGGTAGACAGGGGACATATGCTGGCGATGGCCGAAGAGCACGTTGTCCATCAGTCGGCCAGCCAGGATGCCAGTCAGAAAACCTGTGCCTGAAGTCACACAGAGCTGTGAGCAATTTCCCATTAAAGAGCTGCAGAGCCACCTCACTCACCTGTTCCCATGCCCATGGACGTGGGTGGCTGGGCGTAATAGATGGCGCCGGCGGGCAGTGCCTGGGTATAGTACGTGCCCTGGCCCGCAGCTGGGGCATAGCCATAGCCCGGCGGTGGCAGCGGCGCCTGTTGACGCGGATAGCTGGCCGCATGTGGTTTAACCTTTGCCGACATCGGTGGCGGTGGCGGTGGCGGTGGTGGCAGCTTGGGCACCGTCATTGCCGTGTGCACTGGCGAACCACTGACCACGCGTCGTCCGCCGCCAGACGACGACGACTTGCTGCCATATTTGCGCCAGCCGCCGAAGAGGCCACCAAATGAGCCGCCGCCACGTCCACGGCCGCCACGTGCCGCACTGGGCACTGCCAGGCTGGCTGTCAAGAGCACCACACAGAGCAGAGTATATGCCTGTTTCATACTTTTCGGAGATTCGCAACTGCACCTGCCAATAGGCACAATCAAACTGGAGGCATGGAGGCAGCAACTAGGCGCCTATATCTCAGCCAAATCATCAAATGCGTGGGCAGATGCGCTACATATCCACGTGCGGGGCATTCAAATAGTCGGGCATTACGGGATTACCTTAAACGTGATCTTATCTTCTAAGGGATAACTTTAAATTTCTTTTTTTGTGATCTTAAAACTCTTTTTATTACGACTAATGAATGCTCTATTTAAAGAATTTTTATCTGCTGTGAGAAAAAAAATACATGTTGTATACATAAATGATATAAAACATTAATTCATAGAGCTAAATTTCAGTTTATACGTATTTAACTTTTAATCTTTGGGAATAATAAATATCTTCATAATTCTAAGCGTTATTTATATATATTCTAAGAATATTAAAGGCTTAAGGTTATGAGGAAGGAAGAGGAACTTTTAAAAATTTAAATTATAAATTATTTTTATTTTTATTGAGTAATTTGTTTATTTTTTATTTTTTTTTCTCTTAATTTTATTATTTTATTTTATTTATATTATTATTTAAATGTAAAGCTCAAAGATTCATTCAATATTTAAATTAAAGTTTATTCTAATTTTGTACTAAAATTTAAAAATAAAAAAAAAAATTGTCCTCATTAATATGTGATAAAAAACTATTTCTCTCTACTTCTTTTTTGTTGTATTTAAAACTTTAAATAGCTTATTTATATATAAAGTTATTTTATTTTTTGCATTTTTTTTTTATTTTTAAAAAATTTCAATATAGATTTTATTTATTATTTTATATTTTAAAAATTATATTTATATTTTTATTTATATTTAACACAATTTTCTTCACTTATTAGTATATATAATTTTTTTTCCACATAAAGACTTTAAAATTTTATTTATTTTATTTATTTTTTTTTTTTAAGTTTGTGCTATATTTCCCTCAAATATTATTTATGAAAAATCAATTCATAATAAAGTTAAAATTACTTACAAATATGTCTATATTATACATAGGTATTATTTTAAAAAACAGTTACGACCATAAAAACATATTTCGCTGAACTTGATCCATTTCAAATCGAATGCGAATTGGTAAATAAAATTGACATCCTGAGTAGGGCATCAGGTGAATAGCTGCAGTCATGTCAAACGTCAGACCATTTTACGTGTCACACAAATTGGGATTTGACAGCATCGCGAGTGCCTGAAATACATACATGTGTGTGTATAGTATATAGTAGAGTGTGATGCGCCCTGCGTCGACCCACCCCCATCGCCATATCAGAGAAAATTGAATGAGTGTCGTCGTGTAATAATTCAATTGCCACCAATTGAGTCGCACTCAAATTCTCGGATTTTCTCGAACCCGAGCAGCATAAACAACAGGAGCAAAAGACACATATATATCATAGTATGTATATGCATCTGTATATATATATGTTTACTCCCCATGTATCTCAGAGCCAATTTGCCAAATGTGTCGCATCAAATTTCATTTGCCCCGCACGACTAACTAAATTTATAAAAAAAAAAAAAAAAAAAACACCAAATTTGCAGCATACGCGATCTCTGCTTGGCTCACTATACTATATATATACTAGCTATATTTTGTGGACAGAGTCACGTACAACGTGATCCATAGATCTGGCTAAAGATGCGACTCTGCTGACCCATTTGCCGGGCATGCCTAAGCACGTATCAAAGGCCTCGTCGTATCAACTATGAGAATGCATTGCCAGCGCCGCCTTGAAATAGATAACAACAACAGAGAATGACAAATTCGAGCAATCAATAGAAATTGCTCAAATAAAAGCATGGAATGATTGTTGTTAGGCTCAGCCATAGCACGTTATATAAATCATTATAGTAAAGTTTATTATGACATAAGGTTACGATTTCAAGATCAAGTTGCATACGAAGGCCAAGGCAATTTCTTTACATAATGAATAATTAAATTGAAAACTATATACTGTGTAAGTTTAACTCATTGCATATCAAGTTTTTCAATAATTTCAAATATGATTTATATTGCTTTATATTTTTCTGTTTATTCTTTATATTCCTTGATATTTGATATCAAAAAAGTGATCGATTCAGTTGTTCATCTATTAAGTATGTATATATGCTATATATAGCATATTTCATGTATTCATTTATTAAATTGAGTATGGATTGCATTAGATTACATTGTATTGCAGATACAGATCTGCTCAGGCTCTGATTCTGTTTAAAAACTCTCTCACCTTAGCTTTCCTTTGCTTCCGCTGTTAGCGAATCAAATCTATTGCAATTTAATACTATTTCAATACTCTGCTCACAGCCTGACCATTCATGCTCTCTCTTCATGCCTGTCCATTCATTTTCCCTTTTATGATTTTATGTAACATATCTGACAGTAGCGTATTCTGCTTCTCCTATAACGACACGGCCACTTTCTTCAGTCAGTTTCAGGTTCGCAAACTTCGTATGGCATTTGCTAAGACTCAATATTTAGTGGACTTTTATTTAAAAAAATATTACATATTAATTTTTATTGAACAAATTTTTGCGCACATTAAAAAAATATTACATAAATTCATTAAACAATTTAATAAATAAAATATTACTTGTTAAAAATAAAATTAAAAACTTTTAATTATATATTTATTTCTTAGTATCTTTAAAAGGCATAATTAAATAAAAAAAAAATAATAATAAGAATAAAAATAATTAAATAAATATCAAAAATAAATAACGACAATTCTATTAATATTGTTAAAAATAATTACTAATAAAAAAATACTTTATATGCGTAAGTAGAAACTTATCCAACAAATCAAAATGTTATCTTGTTACCTGTGCTGTCTACTATCTTTCTTGCATGTTACTCAAACCATATTTCCATTTTTAATACTTACAGGCTGTTCAGACATGAATCTTAAATATAAATAAATATAAACATGCCTTCTATGCACCCAACAACTAGCTAGCAGATATGGGCCATATGAATGAACTCTAAAAATAATGCAATGAATATGTGATCCTCACAACTTCAGCTATAGTATAAGAAGGCAATAGAGCAAGACTGAGACTTACAAATGCAGCATACACTAGACTTAAGATATATTTATAGATAAATTAAGAACATTTAATATCAAACTGAACCACACCACAGTCAAGTGTATTCATTCACAGAGTATACAAAAATATATATATTTATTTGTGAATAACATGCTTAATTCCGAACAAGTTGTGGTATGTTCGCAACATTTCATAATTCTATTTTTCTGTGTAATAAATAAATCAGAAGAGGGAAAAGTTTCATAAGAGTCAAAGTTCAAGTATCTTTGACCTTTCAACTTTTGTATGCTACCTGTAAGCTTGACCTTTGCCTTGACCTTTAATGGACACAATCTTGTTGAAGCATTTCACTCATTTTTTTTTTTTTAATTAATAATAATTAATAAGGCATGTGTAATATTATATATATATATAATACATTTTTCCATTGAAGCGAACTGACTTCAAGGCATTTTTGTATTATTGGTATATAAATGTAAGAGCAAATATAATGAATCTATTTATGGTTATGGAAATAGAAGTTGGCCAAAAAATCTCATATAAATATTAATAGGCATAAATTGCTTATATACAACAAACTTTTATAACCACAGAGACAATAGATATATATATTTATGTAGATATATTAATATTATATAATAAATATTTTCTACCCGGCAGCAGCCTTATTTACTCATTATGCGGAAACTTAATTCCCATAAATTTGCAACGGTTTATTGATTGCCGCCCAAGTGGCATCATCATTAAAATCGAATGCGCAGAGAGAGAGGGGGCGGGATGGGGGATGTGCCGCGGGGCGGTGGGGCGATGGGGTGTGAGTGGCCAGCCACACGCAGTTACTTCATTTAGAACGTTTAGGCCATTTTGAAAGTCATTTATAATGAAATGTAGATGTTGAACCTGCACCCGAATAAGTCGTACGTCATCTATAAAAGCAAAAATTAGTGGAGCACAAAGACAAAGAGTGAGCACAGGGCAATGTTGGCGCTGAGAACCCTCTGGCGCAATGAAGAACTTGTAAAATATTTACGAGCTGAAGTGACCAAAGCTATTGCAAAAACAATGGCCAAAAGCGGAAAGCATAAAAAGTAACTACTTTGTGGCTTACGTGTGATGCGATACCCACAGATTGCTTGAATGTGTGTGTGTGTGTGTGTGTGTGTGAAAAACTCAAGAGCTTGAGCATACTTTTAGGCGCGCATAGAAAAGCATTGCGCTGTGTTTGTGTGTGTGTGCTGGGGCTGTCTGTGCGGGTGTCTGTGTGTGTGTGTGTGTTGTGATTGTGTAATAAAAAATATCCAGCTGACATTTTGTGTCAAGCACCTTTTTCATTTTGGCACTCAGCAAAGCGTGGCCAAGTCCAACTGAGGGCCCATCCTACATGCCGCCGCCATGCTCGCCTGGCTGCAGCCTGAGTGATGACAAATTACATTTGTCAGATTTATGACCAATTATGAGCGTGTTATATATCACAGCCGTAGCAGCTAGAGCAGCAGCAAAAGTAACCGCATCAGAGCCACCTTAATGGCAAGCGCAATGAATAAGTCGCCATCGTTTGTTTGTGGGCGTCGAGCTGCGGGCAATACATGGCCAACCAGAATACATATATATTTATATATATACATATATATATATGTATATATATATATATTTATCTGTACTGCGTAGCAATTGGTAATGCCTTGCGCCTTTGCCTATATCGCATTTCGTCCACTTTCGCTGCTCTCACTGAGAGAAATGGCCAGCCATATAGCGTGTCTTTATGTCGCACACATTCACATTCGACTTGTATTATTTATGCTGCTAATGCGTTGAAAATAGCTAAAATTGCCTTTATTACATGCGCAGTTAAACTTCAATTATAGCTCTAATAAAAATACATATGCCCAAAAGTTGCATGGGACTGGAGAGGGGGAGAGTGAGAGAGAGAGAGAGAGGGAAGAGGAGTGCGATAACACAAAGCCCAATCATATATTACAGCCCAAAGCATATATTACGTACATATGTCAGCGCTTAATGTGTGGATGCAGCTTAGACAAATAAATCAATGAAAACTCTACAGAGCTAGGCTGTAGTGTAAATCAAAAGATTTAAGATCTACACGAATTCAAATTATGAAAATTAAAGAATACATTTTTAATGTAAATTGTATGATTTGAGAAATTGCATAATATTGCTAAGATATTACTTTGAAGGTATTCGATTTGTTTAAGCAAAAGATACATAATATAATGAGATTAGAAAGACAGAGAGAGAGAAAAAGAGAGAGAGAGAAAGCGAGACATATAGAGAGATAGAGCCACATAGATGGAGCGATAGATAGAGAGAGACAGACAGATAGAGAGAGAGAGAGAGAGAGAGCGATAGATAGGGAGTGATAGATAGAATGACAGAGAGACAGAGACAGATAGATAGAGAGATAGACAGATAGATAGAGAGAGAGAGATCGATCGACATAGACAAGATATGAGCAGAGAAAGAGAGGAGCTTTAAATTAGTCTGCCCAAATCTAGTTTTATTGGTTTATTTGCTCGAGCGAGAGAGAGAGAGGAATTTAGGTAAGGCATGAATTACCTAAATTCCTCTCTCTCTCTATCTCTCCCTCTTTCTTGTCTCATATCCTTTATTCCAAAGTATATATTATAATATACAATTTATTGAATATCTGCTCACATAAATTCCAAAATTTCATTTTTCAAACATATATTTTCCATATGATATATCTAAACGCAGTAATTGCTTGAACAGCCCTGGCTTGGCAAACAATAATTTTCGCCTTTTTAGTGACAAAAATATGGCTGGCAAAGAATTATGCAAAAATGGCGCCCATAAAACACGCTTCAAAATTGCGCCAATTAAAATCGAAAAGCATAAATTATCTGAATGCTTTTTCACTGGCATTAGCATTGCCATTGCCATTGCCATTGCCATTGCCATTGCCATTGGCATTGGCATTGGCGTTTACAGTTGTTGTTGCCGTTGCCGTTTGTTGGAGGGGGCCTTTGTTTTGTGTGGGCGTGCCAGCAGCTGCGCCAGAGCAACATTAATAAGCAGAAAAACATTTTATGCTACGTTTTACAATTCAATCAGTTTCAATTTCCACCTGTCGAATACATTTCCGTTTTACTGTTTATTTAGGAGCTGGCCAAGACAACGGCAATGGCGGCTGCTGTTGCTCGTAATTTTTTAATTTCGACTTGAATTTCAAAATTCAATTAGGCCTGGTCTGGTGGTTTGCTGCTGGCTTGCCGGCCTGACTTGCTTGCTAGGCAAGCCACGATCCCAACAGCAACTGGCACCACGAACTGCTTTCATCTGTTGTCTGCCTTTGCGCTGGCACTGCGTTTGGCTTTCAGTTTTAAGATTTATGTTTTTAGATTTTAATAAAATGCCACACTGTGGCTGTGTGTGTGTGTGTGTGAGTGGATGTTGTCGGCGACCCAGTTTCGGGCGTGGTAGAGAGAGAGAGAAAGTAAGAGCGGAAGAGTGAGAGAGACTGGCAAGGCAAGAAGATTCATGTAAATCGTGCGCCTGGTCTTATTTTGGTTGGCAATTAAAGTAATATAATTTAAAGCAGAGCGAAAAAGAAATTGGTTAACGACTGCAAAGAATTGACGAAGGATGGGCGCGAAAAAAATAGAGAGAGACAGGCAAAGTGGTAGTTAGTGAGAGAGAGAGAGTAAGATATAGAGGCAGATAGTTACAGATACAGCGAGAGGCTATATGTAGAGCACACGGAAAGAGAGAGCGAGAGAGAGAGAGAGAGAGATAGAGAGAGAAATAATTAAAATTCGTTTTACTGATATTAGGCCAACTCTCTTGATAAATATAGCTGTAAATATTTACGTAACTTGTTAGATCTTCCCTTCTTTCATATATCTCATTATATGGTATACATATTATTTCATATTGAACACTATTAAAGTTAGTTAGTAGGAAATAAAAATGAAATTGCACAATTTGAGCAGCGTATGTTGCCAATGAATTCAATGAGCTGCTTTGTTGCTGCGCTTGCAATGCAATTGACTTGCTGCCAATTAGGTGGGAAATTGAAAACTCGTGCAGCAGCTGTCTTTGTGTGCCATGTCCCCTTCGGCAGCAGCTGTCGCTGTCTGCGGCCTGTACACATGTCCATCAATTTTTCACACGCAACAGCAGTTGCAGCAACAACAGCAACAGCAACAGCAACGACAACAGCAACAATAACGGCAACAGTCGTTGGTGCTGTTGCTGTTGCTGCTGGCAACAGCAATGAAAACGCGTAAGCGGCTCTCGAGGCGGGCACCAAACGGTAGATAAACAGACAACGATAAGCCCAAAGGGCTCACAAAAACTGTTGCCTACAACTATGCGCTTCAGCGAGCTTCTGCTGCGCCTCCTCCTGCTGCTGCTCCTGCTCCTGCTACTCCTGCTGCTGCTGCTACTGCTGCTGGTGTCACTGTTTGGTGTTGCTTTTGAGCTGCATGGCAACGGCACATTACCATTTCGTAGTTTTTCATGCATTCATTTTGATGGTCCGCCCGTCGGCAGTTCATGCAAAATATTGCCAGCATCGGCTGCTGCTGCGCCAACTCCTGCTCCTGCTCCAGCTCCACCTCGGGCCACGGCATGGGCTTAACTGATAAACAAGCACGAACGGGCGCTGTGTCTCCTGTCCGGTACGCATGTCTCCGTTTACAGCGCTGCTGCAACTTGACCTCGGGTCACATGCAACAAGATGGGTCAACATGCTCGCACCCGCCACCGAGTCGTGGTCCGTGTGGCTATTGCTGCTGTTGCTGCTGTTGTTGTTGTTGTTTTTGTTGCCTGCTGCAGCTGCAAATGAAATTTTTCTTCAATTAGTTTATTTTCACACCAATGATTTTGATTTCAGCCCCAGTTGCAGCAGCTGACGACCGAACAGGTCACTTGCTGCTGCTGCTGCTGCTTGTTAACGGCCGTGTGGGCGTGCCTGTGTGTGTGTGTGTGTGTGTGTTTGTGCGTGTGTGTATGTCTGGCAATTAAGGCAACGCGTAATTGTTGCCAGTTGCAGATGATATTGATGCTCTATCGCATGCACAACAATACAATGGCAGCAGTAGCAAAACAGAGACAGAGAGAGAGAGAGAGAAAGAAAAAAAGAGGAACAGAGCACAGCATCCAGCATCAGCATCCACATCACAGAGCTCGTTGTTTATGGGGGGGGCCTTTTCATTGAGCAGTTTGTTGTGAAGCGCAAGTTTTTGATTGGCTTTCACTTGAGCGCGGCATGGAAACGGCCATAAAAAATGATTGAATTGCGCTTCAATTTCTAGGCATGCTCGCTACTCGATCTCGACGCTCATTATGCGCGGAAATCAGCGCGCTCACGGCGGCCAGGTGGGTACGTCTCGTGCCATTCCATGCCGTGCCCATTAGCTTTAGTTGAGACACATTACGCATACGCCACGTAAGCCGGCTGCGAAATGAATTGGATTTGTCATCGCGGCAAACGGCAAAAGGCAAACGGCAACTACTGCTCGTAACACGGCCAGGCAACATCAAAAAAAGAAAAGCAGCAAAAGAAAATATCAGCAGAAGTTAAGCGAAATACATTGGAATAAGCATGCAATACACGTGCTCCGGCAATTTGTCACATGAGCCTCTAAAATATGCCCCTGGGTGTTTGGCCAAAAACTTGACACACAGCCTCCGGACCAAAGTGAAAAAGCATTAGCTCTACACGCTACATCGCCCACATGCACGTCTGCTCTACAAATACCATTCGCCTCGATAACGTCACAATTTGATGCCAAGATGTTTATAAGAATTACAAATATATGTGCTTCAAATTGTGTATACAAATTTTAGTTAAAATAGAAATTATAAGACTCGAAATATGTGAATAATGAAGTTGAATTTAAATAAAAAAATGTTTAATCTATTAAATTTTGTAATTATTTAATTTGTTTAAGTTAATAGTTCTCAGATATCGTTTTTGAGCTTCATTTCGTGTTCATATTTTAAGCACTTGATTTTATTATTATGTTATTTTATTACTATTTACATATGTTTTTGAATCAACTATTTTTGTATAATTTTTTTTTATATTTTTTATAAATTATAGAAATGAAAAAAATATTTATATATAAATACAAAATAAAATAATAAGAAATATTAATATAAAATATTAATGAAAATAATGAAGAGTTAAGTAATAAGGAATTAATGGAATTAATGAAGTTAACAATTATTTAATTTAGAATTATTTTATGAATTATTTAATTATTTTTATTTATATTATTTTATGTAAGAGTTGTTAAAGCTATTTTCCAATAATGTGTTAAAATATATTTCTTAAATATATTTCTTAAAAATACCTTATTAGTTTTTTTATTTTAATAATAATAAAGAACCACAAAATGGAAATATTTAAATATAAACTGTTTTTTTTTTTTTAATGCTAAACAATTTATGTTATTAAAGAAAAATTTTAGAAATTAATAGTTTTGCATGATTCTTATTTTTATTTTAATAATAAATCTTTCTTAATACTTAATATAATTTTGTATTTGTATATATAATTTCTTATTATTTTTTATTAAAAGTATTTAATGTAAAAACATGTTAAAAATGCTATAAATAAAATATTTATGAATCAAGAATTATGTAATCAAAAATTTCGAATGCAAAAAATATTTTATTAATTTTTTGTTATTTATATATATGTAAACTGATTACCTATTAAAATGGAAGTGTCATCATTGCCCAAGTGGCGAAATATATGAGATTTTCGATTGGGGAACGCTTGTAATACAATACATATTCATATGGCAGGCAGCTTAGCAACAAGAAAAATATGAAGTCTAGCTCAGATTAGATGATTTTTCAGGATAAACGCGGCAAGTTGTGAGGCACTTTGCTTGCCAGCCAGCACACACACAAACACACACACACATATGCCTGTGACGCAAACTGAGCACGTACTTCTGTATGTGTGTGTGTTCGTATTGTGTCTGTTCTGGTGTGGTTGAGTGTTTGTATATGGTTGTGTATTTGTGCCTTTGCCATGCAAATGAAGCCATCAATAAAAATTTTGAATTTAATTTAGACGGTCGCCAAGCAACCGTTCAAGTTCTGCAGTTTGTTTGGCCGCATTTGTTGCCATTTGCTAGACTTTTGCCATTTCTCGTATTTATTTTTCATTTCAACAGCTGCTTTTTTTCATTTTTATTTCTACTTTTCCATACACAAACAAATACTCACACACACACACACACTCATACAGATACATAAGGCTATAATTTAATTTCACATGCGTTGCTGGCGTTAAACTTTGCCCTCTCGTCCACTGTTTGCATTTTAAGTTATGTAGATTATAATTAGAAAAGTTCCTTTCTGCTGGGGAATGGTGGGAAAACAACAACAGCAGCAACAATAACAACAAGAACAACAACAACAACAGCAACAGCTACAGAAAAAGTTTGTTTACCGCCGATGCCGTCGCTCAGAAAGTCATAAAATTATAGGTAAACGTTTACGTGCATTGGCACGCGATGCCAGTGGTGGGAGCAGTGGGGGATGTGCGTAGTCGAAGATCGTGTTGAGGGATCTGGGTGGCCACAAACGGATTTGCATAGCACAGCTAACTAATTACCAGGCAACTTAAAAGGTTCTGGTCGGCTTAAACGAAATTCGCAATAAGGAATAAGAATTATATAAATAGCGCAATATGAACCTAATCACTTTTAATTGGTGCACAAAGCAAATTATGGAAATGAAAAAGCGACCGACTCTGAAACCTTTTCCTCTTTTTTTTTTCGTATTTTTTTGTAGGTTGGCGCCCAACCTACTTGGGCAATTTATAAATATTCCAATCTTTTTTTCCGTTGCGTTCGTCCCAGCTGCCTTGGAATTATGTCAGCTATTAAAAAATATAAAATTTTGTTGCAAAAGTGGCGCCACGAAGTTTTGGTAAGTGCGTAATTTATAAGCGCCAAAATAAATTTAAGTATATTCTATAAAAATGTAATAAAGTCGAGCACAATGAATGTGAAGCACAAAGATTAAAGCAAGTTTTAAGTACAAAATGTAATATATAGTGTGAATATTGTTCAACTCATAAAAATGTTTGAGTTTCACAATTAATAGTTAATATTAGCAATTAGAATGTGATTAGCACAAAGCAGAGAAGTTAAATTGATGTGTCAAGCATTGGATATAGATAACTAAATAGTTACTGAATAATAACTTAAATTAACAGCACAAAATAATACTTATTTCTTAGTGAAGATATTAATAAGAAGATTATATTATAAAATTTGTCGTTGACTACACTTACTCGTTCCCTTTGCAACTTCAACTGAAGTCATGGCTCCATATAAAACTCTATTTATACTCATAGCTCGCAAATAGCTTTGAGTCTTCATGCTCTGTTCATAAGATCAACCGAAATCATACTCTCTCGCTCTCACTTTGAGCAGAAGAAGAGTCTTCGGTTCTTAAACGAAGTCGTTAAAGAACCGACGCAATCGGTTGCTCCCTCAGTTTTTTCTGCAAGTAAGTGCGAGCTCTGTTAATACTGCTCTCATACTGTGCTCCTTTGCTTGGGCACTCAGCGACCAATCAAAAGCAAGCACCTTGCTACCTGCTCAAATATTTAGCGCCCTTTGAATTGCTTTTACTCTCATTTATAATGAGCCGCTCAGTTACAATTGCAGCTCAACAGGGGCGACTCTCCTTACACACAGAGCGCTCTTCTTCTTTCAATCGTGAGAACTTATTGCATTGGTTTTGTTTAGCTATGAGATCGCTCTTCTTCTTTCAATCGCTAGCTTTCATTGTATTGAGCTTTAGGTAAGCAGCTGCTGCTCTGCTCTTGCATTCATATTGTGTAGAGTAAGCAATCTTGTTAGCTCGCTTACTCACACAGGCACAAAGCGCTCGTTTGCTAGCGCCTTTATTCGAGCTCTAATTCATATGTGTATATTTTTTATTTATTTATTTTATTTTATTTTTTTTTATTGCAACATGTGTATATATTTCCTGATTTTTTTTGTAATCTTTAAAATATCTACAATCAGAACGTATAAAGATCCACTGACTTTTTATTTTTTTTACGTCACGACACATTCCTTTTGCTGATGTACCAAACTACTGCAGTTGTGCTCTCAAAAAAAAAAAAAAAAAAAAAATAAATAAATAAAGAAAAATTTATTGTGTATGATTGGGAATGGCAAACGCTTTATTGTTGAAAGGTATTCACTAAAGGACTATGTACACTATCCGGCTATCGGAATAACGTAAAGCACTGCTTGATTAATCGATAGATGAAGTGCTGCGCATGCCAATCGTTGTTGCATTTATTTTGCTTTTTATTTGAATTGTTGCTGTTGCTGTTGCCATTTTCACACTTTGGGAAAAACCGCAAAACATTCAAGCAAAAAATAAAAAAATATATAGGAAAAATACATTACGTATACGCCAGGACTGACGCCCGTTGCAGCAGTTATTGTTGTAGTTGTTGCCGTTGTAGTTGTTCGCTTTGTTGTAGATGCTGTTCTTTCACTGCGCTGATTTACACAGTGTGTTTTTTTCTGCAGATTCGTTTTTTTTTTTATTTTTGTATTTTTACACCTCGCGTTGGTTTTGTTTTTTACGACTCACGTGAAGCCATAAAATAGCGCAGTTTGCGCTACAAGCGTCGTGTCATATTCCTCTGTCTGTGTGTGTGCGAGTGTGTGTGTGTGTGTGTTTGTGCAGACATTCGCTAGCTGTTAATTATGCTTTTAAGCAAATTAGCAGCTGCATTGATATACGCAAATATTGCGAAATCGATTTGTGCCATGCAAGCCAATAAATTTCATGCAAACAGGCATCAAAAACATGCAAACAGAGCACACAAAAAAAAAAAACTTGGCAACATGCGTGCGAAAATATCTTTTTATATACATAGGAATTATTTTCATATATATATATTTACTTTGCTTGCAGCATAAATATTGCGCAAACACTTAAAGCAAATGCGTGCTTCAAATCTTTTAATTTAATTCGATTATTTCTCGTATTTTTTTTTTCTTCTTTGAGGCAGTTTTGAACGTTGGCAATTTGATAATTACAAACGAAATCCTATTAGCCCCGTTTATTTATGCTAATTTCGTTATTTTCGTATAATTCTTAAAACATGAATGCCTGTTATCGCTGCTTCGCTGTGCAGCAGCTGCCGTTAATTTAATTTGCCATAGAAAAAAAGTTGCCACACATAGACACACATACACACACATAGATACACACATAGACATAGATACACGTGCACACATGCACAGCATTCTGTGTATTTTGAATAAGGCAATGCGTACATTATAATCTTCTATTGGATGGCGGGCAGACAGCAAAAGTTAAACGTGCACCTGACTCGAACCCATACAGCGAGAGAGAGAGAGAGGGAGAGAGCGTGATAGAGAGAGGCAGACACAGCACAGGCTGTTGGCATTGCTACATGGCAGCCATGTCGCTTTCAATTATGTCACATGCGTGCGGCATCTTCATCTTCATCTTCATCGTCGTCTTCATCTTCGTCTTCATCTTCATCTGGTGAGCTGGCGAGCTACCGAGCATAACAATCACGCCGCAAAACAAAAGGTCTCGCTCTTGCAGTCTTTTGAATTTTTACCTTTACCTTTATCACTTTATGACAAAATGTTGTGACATGCATAAAAAATTGCTGGCAAAGTGGAGAAGTGCCCGTTCCACTAATTGACAATGCTTATTAATTATTAATTAGTTGCTTCTAATATTCTTAGAACACATTTCTGGGGCTCGCACATCACATGTAACTCTCAAGTCAACTCAATGTAACCTATCATTAGCAGCAGCAGCAGCAGCAGCAAGAGCAGCAGAAATTTCTAATTAACATACTCCCATCAGGTAAATTTTAATAATTAAAGTTGACTAATTTAGCAGAGTTGAAAAGTTTCTTTGAATGCCAACTTTAGATGAGAGATGTGATGCCCAAAAGATCAGAGCAAACTCAAATGTATTTTTCTGTTTTGCTTTTAAGGGTTCCATCACCTGACACAGGTAAGATTGTTATATTGCGCAGACAGCACACGTATTCCATGGTCTGTTGAAATGCTCGTATTCTGATGGCTACAAATTCGTATCGTAAAATTAATTAAATCCACTGCTTGGGACATTGTCTAGCGGATTTCATATGCCTTTGGCCGGGCCCATTAGAAATTTTATTACCATCTATAAAGTTGAATTTCTGCTTTAGGTTCTCTTGAGGCAAAGATCAACAATTCGGCTTCATTGATTCAATTTCTTATTAACTTTTATGCCATGAAACGGAAACTGGAACTTTATTTACCAATAAATGTGCACACTCTCTCCCCCTCTCTCTCTCGCTTTCTCTCGTTCAGTTTTTGCGACATTTTTATGGCATTTTAAGCCAATATCCGTTAACGCCCCGATTGTTGCCATTCTCGACAGATTGTCCAGAAGTCGAAGGTCATTAAAATGTCTGCTCGTCTGCTTGTTTATCGAGTTTAGAGAGTCAGCGAGCATTGGACTTGGCTGGCTTAAGCAAATTGTTGAAAGCTCTGCTAATTGGCCAGGCCAAGCTGGGGCTGCCTGAGTTTGCGCTTAAATTATAACTTCATATTTTTCCCAGTAGCAAAAAATCATGTTTCAGTTGCTTTAGTTTTATTGGCAGCAGCAACAGCAGCAGCAGCAGCAGCAGCCACAGTTTGCTTGCTTTTGCTGGCTGTTGTTATTGCCAGCAAATACTTGACATTTTATTACGCTAAAAGGGAATGCACAAGCTGCTCACATGTAGTATGCTACGATTTTGTCATCCCAGCCGGGGGCGCTGAAATAAAAATGAGCTAGCGAACTGTGAAAGGTAACCCCAACCCTACCAAGGAACCCCAAAGACTCTCACGCCAAGACCAACCCAACCCAACCCAACCCAAGCCAAGCCAACCCATTCTAACTAAAACCTCAGGAAGTTGAGCTACACAGCTACATTGAGTAGCTGAGCAGAGCAGCGTAGAGAACTTTGCAAAAAATTACTAGCATAATAACGCAAATATTTTACGATACTCACACACACACACGTATACACACACACACATGCAGAGGGGAACAAACGACAAGCCAAAAACTTAACTAGCCGCGGGCCAAGAGCAGAAACAACGTAAATAAAATTTCATTTCATTTTTGTGCTGTATATATATATATATTTTTTTTTTTTTTTCTTTCTGGTCGTTGTTGTTGTCGGCATATAGCATACTTTTAGGTAGCATACGCATTGCTTGCATTGAGGTTAATTTCTGTGGATGGTTTTTGTGTTTCTTTCGTTCGCATTTGATGGGCGGTGGATTGGCCAACAACTGATTGTGTATGCCGGCGGCGCAGACGCAATCAGCTGCATGGCTCCAGGCCGATGATGCTTCATTTAAAAAGCAAATAAAATTAAAATACGCGCGCATACACATACATATAATATATATATATATTTTTTTTTCAGCAGATCAAACAGTCGAATTATGGGCAAATACTCTATATAAAAGCAGTCCGGGCATCAGCTGAGACGCCAATCGAAACGAATTGTGCAAAACATATGTGTGTGTGCGTTGTGTGTGTGTGTGTGTGTGTGCGGTGTGTTGGCAAATTAAAAGCAAATAACAGAGCACACAAAGAGCGAACAAAAAAAATCAATTAAAATCAAATAAAGCTTTGTGCAAATATGTAGCTGATTTAAATTTATTTTTATGCCCTGCTCAACTCAGCTCTGCTCAGCTCAGCCTGCAGCCAGTGCCGATCCCTCGATCCACAACTCATTAAAGCACACAAATTATTGAAGCACCAGCTATTGGCCGGAGCAGCGACGACAACGGCAATGGCAATGCCAGCGACATCGACAGTGTTTCAATGGGCTGGCCACTCGTCTGGCCAGCCGCATCCGCATCAGTTGCTTCGAGCCCATTGTCGGCGCCTTCATCATGGGCATCCGTCAAGTGCCACTGTAGTTGCCAGTTGCATTGAATGGGCTGGGCTGTCCCCTCCTGCTCGCTCCCACACTTTCTCTACGATTCCAAAGAAAGCGCACAATTAATAAAAAATGGAATTCATTTCCATCTCTCACGCTTGCAATGTCAACAGGGCTCAATAGCATCGTGTTCATGTCGGCAAATTATGCGACAGCCTTCAACCTTTTTTCCATTTTATTATTAATTTGATAATTGAGGGTCGAGTGCACGCGCACAGCTGCAACAGTTGAGCAAATCAACTCGAGCAGAAGCTTGGATTGAGTACTTAACGAGAAATTATAACGAAATTTTATGTTAAGCTACTTACATATGTCATATATAAAAATAATATATAATATATAGTAGAAATAAATCTTTGATATTGCATAGAAGTTTATAATTCTATTTAATTCTCTACAATCTTGTTGTGATTGGTTAACTCTTGTTGCTGCAGTAGTATTAGGGAGCGCTGAGAGCTTGCATAGAATTGCTGTAAAAAATATTATCCAAGTGAGTTTGCGTTTTAGTTGCGCGCTGCTCATTTGCTACTTATATTCTTACAGCGAGAGAGGGAGTGAGAAAAACATAGCTGCAGCTGAATGTAGTTCCACGTGTTGCATAAGCGCGAGCGAGATGGCTACTTAAGGCTATCTTGCTTCGTTCTGATTGTCAATAAAGGGAGAAAAGAATTAGAGATGGACACGTACACACACACACACACACACACACACACACATGCGGCGGCATGAAATACTATACTTTGCCTAGTCTAACACATTGCCAGAGGCCACGCATATTTTTAGAAATGGCAGGCACACGGATACAGAAGTAAATTCCGCAGACAATATTATGGAAGCTGTTTATTTCATCATAGAATTTAACGAGCTTATATATAATTATTAATTAATAGCTATAGTATTTATTTTAGTTTTATTAATTACAGCGTTAGCTCATCTCAACTGAAAATTTTTGTGAAATATAAAAAATCTAAGCTGAGAATAAAACACATATTTCACTTTCTCAAGTTTCTGCTGAGAATGCAGCTTCAGTTCATATGCCCCAACACAGTGACTAGGTGCATCACTGCCAAAACTCTCTCTCATCAGCACTGAGCTTAGCTGATATCTATGAAAATAACCTAAATTATTTCAATTCTCTGCCAGCAATTATTATTCCCTAATGCTCAGAAGCCGCAACTACACTCTTTGTTCAAGTGAAAACCGCGCAATAACAAAATGTTTATCTCTGAGTACAATCCCAGTTTGCACTCTTCCCATTTTGCGGTGGTCAGCGAAATGTGGTAAAACAAAAACAAAAAAAATCTAAATTTGTCGGCCACAATGAACTAAAAATTAAAATAAAAAATTATTATACGCAATTCAAGTGCAAAAGTTTTTGCATTTCTTTTTGTTTATTTATTTTGTGTTTTCATTTGTTTGCCGAGCGCTGTAAAATAACGACAACAAGGTATTGCAATGGGCCCAACGTCGTTAAACAAAAGGGCAAAGGCAACCCTTGAGCAAATAATACTTAAACCCTCATTAAAGTAACTGAACACAGGGAGGCACGAAGAGAGAGAGAGAGAGAGGGAGAGAGGAGGGGAGTTGTAGAGTGGGGGCACAAAGAGTGTCACCCTTGCTCAGTTAATATAAACAAAGCACAACAAATACAAAATACAAACACGCCAGCAAGTCAAGCAAATTTGGCCAATTTGTTTCTACGTTGACCCTGCTCCAGCTCCAGGAGCAGCCAGAACTTCAGGCAAGTAATTAAGTTTTGTTTGAAATTTTTCTTACGCCTTTGTGCCAGAGCGGTCCGGACACTATTTGGTGGGTTTTACATTTCCGCCATTTGCCGCAGATCCTTGTAAATTATTTGTGTTTTGGTTGGGCACGCAAAAAAACGGAAAAAAAGAAAAAAAGCAAATAAAAGAACGTTAATAGTTCGCCCCTTTGGCGCCTTAATGAGCTCAACTCTTTAACGCATTAGCTGCAGTCAGAGCAAATGCGCTTACTCTTCCACTTGGACTCTCCGTTCTGGGGCTTCACAAGGCGCCGCAAATCAGCCAATAATATCACGCACACAAAGAGGCGCGAAAAGGCCACAAGGAGACAAAGTCAATGGTTCCATTGTCCTTGTCGATGTCGATGTCGATGTCCGCGACGCTGTGCCGCTGCCATAAATAATTCTCATATTACTCTGCCTTCTCTCTCCCTTTCTATAGCTTTTGCTCACCCTTTCTTTCTCTCTCTGTGTGCTCTATCAGTGCCTGCGTACATATATATTTGTTTGTTCTTTAAATAAATAAATTTCGGCTTTTACTCGCTTATTCTCTGCGTATCTCTGCGCATATTTATCTGCCAGTTTATGTCTGAGTGTGTGTGTGTGTGTATGTGTTTGTCCATACTTTTGTCATCATGTATTTAATTACTCAGACAGTTTTCATTAAACGCTGAACTGCTCTCCTCCATCCCTCTCGCTCTATCTGTCCCGCTCTCTGCCATTCGCGTTCTTGACCGACCATAAAGCAAGCAAAAATATCTTGCAATTATATTTGCATGTGCGCTCAAAGTGTTTGCCAATGGGGAAACGCGCAAAAGACAAATACAGCGAGCATACACGCATGTTGGGCATGCCAAATGCAGAGATACCTTATAAATTTTCTGTTAGTTAGTAGTAGGAATATGAGTTTATTTTGTTTAATGGGCTTCATTGTATTATTTGTTATGGGAAACATAAAGGATAGAATAAAATCAAAAATTATATAGTAATAAAATAGAAAGAAGAAAATTATAGAATATTAAAAGCAGCAGCGAAACACTGATTATTACGTTTTATATATATTGTATATATAATATTAAAGGGAAATAAAGAAAAAAAAAAAAAAAATATATATATATATATATATATATATATATATATAAATAGTAATATCATAATAACTTATTATCAAACTTCAACTGGCAAAAATCATAATCAAATTCAAATCATTCATTCGCTCGCGACTTCGGTTCTTCTCGTTTTGGGTTTCGGTTGAGCGCCTTGACTTGAACTCTTTTCCCGAACATTGTTTAGGGACTGATACGATTTACGATCGCCAACTCAGCTGTAGTAATAGAGCTAAGAACTGATAACACATGCATAAATTCATGCTCACGTAAGCTATTGATGTGTTTAGCGAAGATAACCCTCGCATTTATACAAACCTGTCCCGTCGCAAACGAAGAAGACACGAAGTGTGTGTGAGAGACACTTATTTGAAGACATTGAGAAACAGTCGACAGATATTTGCGAGCTCAGCTGCCTTGTCTTTGTCTTGCGAGTTAGTGCTTGTAGTATAAGTTCTCATAATATTAGGAATGTGGATGTGTAATATAATTTTTCATTTAACTCTCTAGACTATGATATTTTTTTTTTTTTTTTTTTTTCAGATCAATCTCCGTCTGAAGTGGCTTAAGGTTCAAAAGATTCAACTCATGCTCAAATTATTATAGATCTTTTTAGATTTATTTATAATGTATTTACACAATTATTGTCTCTCATAAATGCATTCAAAGCTTTTTTCTTAGTTCTCTCATAAACCGCATACTACAAATTTTTCACAATTCTTAACATCAATATTCCACAAAATTCAGTTCAATTTCGAATTGTTGATTAACTCCTTGCATAATACTTTCTCAGCTAACTCCATGAGCTTTTTCCGTCTTCTCTACATTTTTCAACACTTTCCATGCCCATTACAATTCACATCATATCCTTGCATACGAAGGCTGCTCTCTTGCCCAGGGTATTTGCAGAATTGACCGGATAGCGTGGCTGGGAATCAGCGGAGCGCATTGTACACGACCCACTGCACCACCTGCCGTTGTAAAATTCGAGCTGAAAATGCATTTTTCATGCGTTAATTTTTCATTTTTAATTATTCGATTATAAAGACCTTACATAATTGAAAGGCTGGCAGGCAGCACGTGCCGCTGGCAAATACAAAAACAGCTTCGAGATGCTTTAAAACCTATTTTTTTTTTTTTTAAATCAACAATAATTGGTGTCTTTATGCGAAATATAAGGCGTTCAAATTATACATTGTATGAAATTTGTTGTCAGTGTTTCCATTAATCCATCACGATTGTAATGAAGATGAAACAATCGAAATTATTAAATGACCCAATAAGAGTAATAGTATTTGCAGTGATTTTTGAGTTAACAACAAAATATATTAAATGAAACATTGGATATGATGTGCCATTTGTTTATAAATTATATATTATTTATTTATTATTATTTGCAATGGATACAATTTTAAATTTTAATTTGTAACTCTAGAAATTCTGTTGAAGCATTTTGCTCAGCATTTGCGCATATCATTCTATGGCTTGACACGATTCTCTGGGTTAAAGTCATATCTTAAGATTATAAACAAAAAATTTCAATAATTTTGTAGAGTTTCAAGCTAACAATCGAAGCGTCTAAAACACAGTCGAGCATCAAAACAAGCAAAAAAAAAAAAAAAAAGTTTTAAAATATTTATTTTTTTTACTGTTTCTATGTGGATAGTCTGTGCCACAGAAATATTTTTATAAATTAAGTATTCATTTTTTATATGATACATATTTAAAAAGATGTAAACATTAAAATATTTACGTACAGTCAGAGCCACACACTGACTGCAATGCAACAACTTAGTAGCTAGCTAACTAACTAACTAACTATTTCTAACTATTTGCTTGGGTAAATAAGTTTGTTTAAATATGGCAGCTATTTGTTAACGTTTATAAACTAAACAAAACTTCATATTTAACTAAAGCCAAGCGAAAGCAAAGCGAAATGCTAACAAAAATGTTGTTGTAAACATTATTTTTTATAAAAATGTTGCTAAAAATGCAGCACAAGGCAAAGCATACAGTTTTCTGTGTATGTGTGTGTGGATGTGTGTGTTGTTGAGCTTAACTATGCTGCAGCCGTGGGCGTTCGCCTTGAATATGTACTGGCTGCTAGCCTGGCGAACTCACACAGATATAGATGTCAGGGGAAATCTTGCGCCAATAACTTGCAACTGCTTATGACTCGAGCACGAGTCGCAGCGCGTTGATCCAGCGGTGTGACAAGCGCTGAGCACAGCCAAAAACATATATATATATATATATATATATATATATATATTTACGTATAGAAGTGTATATATGGAATGTCGACGAGTTTTAACCGAATTTTCCTTACTTTTTTCCAACTTTGTGCATTGTCCTGGGCGTTGTTTCTGCTGCCAGCGCAGTTGCTGCCACAAATGCACAAGTTTTTTTTTTTTTTTCTATATGCGCTTTTTTATGCTACATCGCGCTGCATAAGCATAAGCCCAACGACAAAGCCAGTCCGATTGCCTAGCAGCACAGGAAACTCTACAACTGCTGCGGCAATTGGCCAAACGTTGATGCAGCTCAGCTGTCAGTCTGGCTGACCAAACGCACTGCACTGAAAGCCAACTGGCAGAGTTGAGAGAGAGTTGATGATGAGTTGACTGATGAATTTTGTATACTCTCTCCGGTATTACCTGAATATGTTAAGTTTGAATGTTCTTAGGCAAAGCAAACAAAGCAATGACGATTGGAAGATGTTGATGCTAATAAATAACAAAAAGTTTTATGTACTTTATTTAACTTTATCCTTCTTTCAGACAGTATATCTTTTAAAGCCTTAACACTGCAGTAAGAAAGCGAAGGAATGGTTCCAGGAGAATTCAATCAACGTAATGGAGTGGCCTGTGCAGTCGCCAGACATAAATACAATCGAAAACTTGTGGGCGGATGACAAATAGTTTCTGAATCTAAGTCAACTAATGTAAAGATGATTTGGGAAGTCGTTGTTCGAGTCCTGGGCTCAAATTGTCCTTAAACGATGCCAGGACATGGTTGATTCCATGGCTAGGCGTTGTGTAGCCATAATTTCCTACACAACACAACTAAATGCTAAACTTAAGGAATATTATTGTTTTCATTTATTATTATTAAGTGTAACTTATTTTTATTTTTTAATATAATTTTTAGAGAAAAATTACAGAGTGGTGCTATATTTTTTTCGTCGATTTTTTGCCTTTTTTTTTTTTTTTTTTTTTAGCATTTTTTGAATTACATAAAAACTTTGAATATTTTGATGAAAATTCTTTTTTGTAGCAATAATTAATAGTTTTCTGCTTTAATAAAAGTAATCTGCAGACCAATCCATTGAAATATTTATCCAGGAGAACTTCTTAAACTTTGCATTTCAAAGTGGTGCTATTTTATTTTTCGCAGCTGTATAATAAAACATAAACTAAAAAATAAAAAACAAAAATAATTTTTATAAAATTTTCGCTTTCTATAAGAGTAAACAATGTTGCCATATTCTTAATTTAAATTCTTTTAATATACATATATATTTTTTAGTGTGCATAAAAACAAATATGCCGCAGTCAAAGGAGTCTTTTATTTAGAATGCAAACTTTTACTTTTTAGCGAACTTAAAAATATTTGTAGTGTTTTCTTAGCTTATGCTTTGCATTATATATTTTAGTTTTTTTAAATATATATTTTTTTAACATTTTATTTTTTTTTTTATTTTTGCTTTTATTTGTATATTTTTTTTGCCATGCTAGAACGCCTTGAAAGTTGCAGCTTCTTGCCATAATTGCCCAGGGCCCGGCTGAAATTCCCTTCGCTTGGGTTGGCTGCAGCCGCAAAACATTTTGTTTGCCGAAAAAAAAAAAAAAATAAATAAAATAAATAAAAGAAAAAAAAAAAAGAAAATAATGAAATGGTAAAGAAATGTATGTCAAGTGAAACAGTAGAACTTTGAGAGAAAAATCAAAGAAAATCTAAGCATTTCATTAACATTTCATTGGCGCTGACTAAATGCGCCTTGATTGATTGTTTCGTGTACTTAATTTAATGAATTATTTAAGCAAATCTAAGGCAGCTACCGAATGCGTATAAACTTTTTGTTTTCCACGAAATTTTTTTTGAATTTTTCGGACAAACTTTTGCCGAGTGACAGAGAGAGAGAGAGAGAGAGAGAGTGAGAAAGGGAGAGCGGAGTCCAGTCGCGCATTGAAAGAAATATACCATTAATAAAATGTTTCATTCATTTATTTTGTGCTCCAGCCCCTTTTGCCTTTTATCTACGCTCAAGTTGCGTGTCTCCGTTTTTCTGCTTGATTAACATAATCCACCATTTATTATAAGTTTTACGCTTCTTACCAAATTCTCTGTGTGTGTGAGTTTCTGTGATTTAATTATGTAATAGTTTGATTGAAGTGGACTTAATGCGGACTTTGGCCTAAGCCTAAGCTGCCATCTACGACATGCGTGTGTGTGTGTGTGTGTGTGTGTGCTGTATGGCATTTTAATTGATTTGTTTTGCTCACTTGGCCTTGGCTCAATTCGAGCAAGTTCAACGACGCCACGCCTTGCCTCGGCGTGCAGACAGCTTTGTTGACTGATTCGGCCGCAGACGAATACGAACGGCATAATGAACGCTCCTTTAATAGGATATGACGGCGGTTGTGCTCTACTTAAGATGTAGATGATATATGTGTATATATTCCTAATAGTAGCGAAGTGATTAGGACAACGCATAATCGCATTGATTTGTCCATTTAGTGAATGTATTTGTAATGAAGACATCCACTTGAAGTGATTTGTATATCATTTATGCATTATATAAGAATTTTCTCTCTATCTATCTTGACTTGCGCCTGCAAATAAATTTATAAAAAAACTCACATATAATATTTAAATTTGTTTACCTTTGAAATCTCTTTTGGCTCAGCTCAGGAAACAAACCCTTTTTTCATTATTATTTATGCGGGAAATGCCTTAAAATGCAGCTCAACGGGAAACAATATATTTAAAAACTTTTTGTTTAACAATATTTCATTTGACAGTTGTGTGGCAAACGCTTTTCCTCTGCCTCGCCTCAAGTTCCCTGCGCCCAAGTATAAATGAAAGTCACGAAGATTTCAGCCAAGTCCAAGGAGGGCCAACAACTGTCCAGACTCTCTAAATACTTTCGCCAGGGCAACAAAAGAAACGTAAGACAAAGAATAAACAATAAATAGAATAAATATGTAAAGCATTCAAAGAAATTAGAATATTGCGCTTGGGCAACTCGGGCCCAACTGCTCAAGTTTCTAGCCTGATGCCGGCACTTTAATGTCCGGTGTTTGAATTGCGCTCAAAGTTTTATATTTTGAGTGCGAAATTTTACTTGGCACATAGCACACATATACAAGTATGTATATATGTATGTATGTATCTTTGCTGTTGGCCAAAGTTTAAAGTTTGCGTATGGCGCCCCGGCGCATAAGTCAAACACGTGCCCGGAGCCAACAGACGGCCAAAAGTTGCTGCAGATGGGACACCTGCTAACCGGGCTCGGTCAATTTGAATTCAACGCCTGCAACAGCGTCCAATGGGTGTAACAATTCACTTCCTATACTCACTCACACTCACACCCACAGTCACACACACACTCACACCCACACTCACACTCACACTCTCCCACAAGTATTGGCAATTTTAGTCAAAGTCTTTTGCTTGCTCTGGTTACACTGAAATGAATAGCTAATCTTTAGAATAAATGAAATGAATTTTTCTTTGGCTCGTGCTATTGGCAGCAGCCCGCCCATGAGTTACGCCCACCTTCCTGTGCTACGCTTGTGGGTGCAGTAAATCGCATTAATTTGGTATGCTGACCACAAAACTGGGATTTATTAAATAGTCAACTGAAACTCGCACCAACAAAGGCGCCGCGGCATGAGGCAAAGTGAAACGTGCGTGACACACACACAAATGCGATCGACACACACACACTCGCACACACACATACTCATAGAGTTGTACATTTATATTCTGTTACGGGGCAAATCAGGCATTCGAAAAAGTTAAGAACTCACACTCACACACATTTACTATTCAACTATGACACTCCTGACCCTTTGCCTTCTGCACAATGTGCGTTCTTCCTTGGCATTTGGGCGTGCTACAAAGGGCGAGGCGGGGCCTGCATTGCACATCCGTATCTGTGCTCACTTTTCCGCTTGCCATTCAACTCGACAATGACACTGTGCAATTCAAACAGTGGTAATCATTTCAAATGTTTTTTTGCAAAAAATAAAATGTTGAAAAAATAAAGGAGGGAAAAAATATATGTATTAAAAAAAAAATATGTCGATATGAAAATATAGAGATATTTACTCAGGAGGTTCTTTTTTATATTGATTTTAAATGTTAAAGGTACAAAAGGATGAGGAGAAGGAACAAAAGAAAGAGTAGGAAAAAAATGGGAGCAAATAATATAAGAGAAGAAAATATAAGTCTAGGAAAGGGAAAAACTTCGCATGAGCATTGTAGGAAGAGGATAAGACGATAAGCAAAAGTGAAGAGTCGAAAGAGAAAGATAAAAGAAGAGAAGAGAAGAGAGCAAAAAGCAGACTACTAAGGAAAATAAGAAAAGAAGCAGAAAAGTAAAGAGGAGAAGAAAGGAAGATAAGGATGAGAAGATGAAGAAAATAAGATGAAGCAGAGAAAAGAAGTAGATGGAACAGAGAAGAGAAGAAGATAAAAAAGAGAAGGGAAGATGAAGAAGAGAAGAAAAGAAGATAAAGACGAGAAGATGAAGAAGAGAAAAAAGAAGATAAAGCAGAGAAAAGAAGTAGATGAAGAAGAGAAGAGAAGAAGATAAAAAAGAGAAAAGAAGAATATGATGAAGAGCAGAGAATGAGATGAAAAAGAGAAAAGGAGAATATGAAAAATAGAAGAGACGAAGATGAAGAAGAGAAGAGAAGAAGATGAAGATGAGAAGATGAAACTAAAGAAGAGAAGAGAAAAAAATGAAGAAGCCAAGAGATGAAGATGGAGTAGAGAAGAAAGGCAGATAAAGGAGGGAAGAGAAGAAGATAAAGGGGAGAATAGTGAAAGATGAAGAAGAGAAGAGAAGAAAAGAATATGGAGAAGAGAACAGAGCTGAAGAACATACGCATTGTTGTCGGAGTCAGTTTTATATGTGATATGAATATAGAGAGGTTATGAAAACTGAGCAGATAAGAGCTAAGGATGGAAAAGAATAAAAGATAAGAGAAGAGTTGATCTAAAATGGTGTCGTAATATGGCAAGGATGAGAAGGGAAGAGAGTAAGAGTTACTCAAAAGATGAAAGATATCAAAATTATAATTCTAAAAGCATTTATTTCGTTTTCTCTACGACAGATGGTGAGTAAACAATAACTTTTAATCAAAACTGTCAAGTTTTCTGCATATATTATTCACATATGTGAACAAACTCATAATCTAGCTGAACTTCACTGCATTTGCGCATTATCTCTAATTTAGTTTTTCTCATTCATAATCCTCTGTTATTTACCGCTCATTAAAATCTCAGCTTTTTGGTCACTGTATCTGGGGGAATAATGTCTGAGTGCTGGCTGGCTGCACTTGCCTTTCATTATGCAGGCTGAAGGCAAGTGCTTACACATCCGTTGCTGCTGCTGCTGTTGCATGGCAGTGAGTGAGTCAAAAATCTCTCAACTGGAATGCAAATGCCGCCCCTGCAAGTCAATAAATAAATTCAAACAATTTGACAACTTGCTCAATGGTATCCCAAATTGTATTGCCACCCAGGGATTGAGGATAGGGATGAGGTTTGGTTGGGGTTCAACAGTTGCTCAGTTCCTTTGATTGTCAACCGGCAACGGCAGCTGGAATGGAACTGGGTAGAGCTGTAGAGATTGGGGCTAGTGCGTGCCCAGCAATTGCGTTTGAGCGAATTTAAATTAAAGTGTCATTGAAATTGGCATCCCTTCAAACGAAATAAAATTTATAGTTTCGGCAATGCTTTGGCCGAGGAGCTGTTTATTTCAGCATCTTACTGCTGCGACTACGACTCGCATGTCCTTTTCATTTTCATTTTCATTTTCAGTTCTCGGTTTTCGCATTTCAATTTCTATAAGTGTTGAGTGCCGTCTCACACACACACACACACACGCACACACACACACGCACACTCGCACGCACGCACACACACACATTCACACGTCCAGTTTAGATTTATCACTTTTGATTTTGGGGCAATCGACTCCACACTCTTTACACTCAGCCCAAACTCAACCTCCACACTCGCCTCGTATTGACTTAATACATTTATTTGCTTTCGACCCGCCCGAGTTTATGCGAATTCAATGTCTGCTTCGACTTTTGTTTGTGCCAAAAAGTTTTAATTCAATTTTTGCCATTGCCGCTTTATCACATTAAAAACTTGCCCGCACGCCCCGCCCATTGTCAATGGCCCCAAGCAGACCACGCGTTCGGCTCACGTGTCATTTGGTTTGAGCCAAAAAAATATTTGCTGTATGATTTATGCAGAGTGCGAGCGAAAGTTTTCACGGCTCATGTGCCCCAGCGAGAGAGAGAGAGTGAGAGGGAGAGAGAAAGAGAGAGAGAGAGAGAGAGAGAGAGAGAGAGAGACAGGGAGAGATAGATAGAGAGAGAGAGTGTGTGCTTGCGATAGAGAGTGCAACAAAGAGAGCGAATGGAAGGGATAGAGAGGGGGGCTAAATAGACGGTGAGTATGGAAGGGAGAGAGAGAGAGGAAGAGAGAGGAAGAGAGAGAAAGAGAGAGAGAGAGATGGAGAGAGAGAGATGGAGAGAGAGAGAGAGGAACAGCCACAGATACCGATAGTAGCAAACAAAGAATAAGGACTAAGAAAGGGCGAGAGTGAGAGCAAGACAGAATGAGAGGGATTGAATGAGAGAAAAATATGATTGAGAGACAATAAAGAAAAAGATTAAAGAGATGGAGAAAGATTCGTCTGATGCAATTTACTTACCTCTTAGTTCCTTCAAAAATATGATAGAAAACTTTTCAATGATTCCCATTAATTTTCCACGATTTACTTGTAATATAAATAATATAATGTATTTATATATTATACAAATAAAATAATATTTATTATTTCAAAATAATCCTTATGAAGTTCAAAATTAAACTAGGATATATTACATATATTTGAATAATTAAGTATTCATTTTACTTAAACTGCTTTCCCTTTTTCTCTTTTGATTGATTTAGCAATATTAATTTATAATAAAATATTTTAGGCATATTAATATAAATAATGCTAATGCTAAATAATGCAAAAAACAATAATCGATTTCGAATTTTGTTTTCCTATACATTGAATTGTATATTTAAAGTCTAATTACTTCACCCAAAGAAATATTATTATACATTAATGCAGTCTTAGGTCATTGCACTCTTTTACCGCAAATGAAAGTCGTGCAAAGTGTTTTTATTCGCTAAGCAGACAGACTCTTACTTTTCGATGCTGTTGCAAATGCTGCATGCATTCGATATTAAAGCAGATAATCACATTTAGCTTCGCTGCTGAGCTTTATGTGCCATCAAACAAATCACTCGCACTAAAAAAGAAAGCTATTGAAGCGTATCTCATTACGAGCATGTGAACCATAAGAGTTCATTCTTTTTGACCAGCATGGCCATTCAACTCTCTCGCTCTCTCTCTCTCTTACACTCTCTCTCTCTCTCTCTCTCTCTCTCTCTCTCTCTCTCTCTCTCTCTCTCTCTCTCTCTCTCTGTATGCACTTAATTCCATAAACCTTTCACACTCCACCTTTTGATTTCACAGAAAAAGCAGAGTACTTACAAGAGTCAACAGTTTGGAAAATGAACGTAGACAATGAAAGAAACCAAAGCAGAAACTATTCTGCAAATGCTTCCAATACATACGCACCTTGCGTAGTATTTACGACTAATCCTGAATGATGTGTCTGACTTTTAGCAAAGGGAGAGGAATTTTCTTTTTTTCTAGCCATACCCAATGCAATGACCGTTCACATAGGTCGTCGTCGTTGTCCACTTTCATTTCACCTTCAAAATGAAAAGTTTTCGCACTTTTTTTTTGCATCGTTTGTAAATCAAAAAAATCATCTATTTTCTAAGGCGGAAGTCGTATATTTCATTTATGAGCTACAATAGCGGAAATGAAAATATTAAACCATAGAAGTGGGCGCCGACCAGGTTATAAAAAAAAACTGAACCAAAAGCCAGCTCACCTTTCCCCGCTTCACGTGGCGTTCGTATTTGTGTAGCACTTGAAGGCCCAGGCAGGAGAAAAAAAAAAAGTAAAATAGGACAAGTAAATAAACAAGTTAGGCAAAGGTTGATCGGGTTGATCGACTAGGCGATACCCTAAATATCCATTGAACTGCGCTTTAACATATATTTACTATAGCTTGCCTCATTCAAAAAGCTCGAAAATGTGAATTAATCCAACAGCTGATAATTTAAACACTATATATATTATATGATATATGTATATACCTGAACAGGATGACTAGCAGAGTCAATCTATTCTGCCCATTCGTCTTTTTGCCTGAATATATCAATGCTTCGATATTAGTAGTTAAAAGAGCTTCAGATATGCCTTTATATAACTTTCTAATAGTTACAGATCTTTTTGAAACAAATGTAGACTAAATTTGTTTTGAAAAATCTGTAACTGATCAGGTATATATATATATACATATATCATTAATGGGGCCTTACTCACCTTTTGCTGTGTGCTACATACAATTTAAACAGAACCAATATACCCCAACTTGTCAATTTCAATGTAGTATTTCAAAATATATGTATAGAAGAGCACAAAGCACGCTTACACACACACACACACATACAGAGAGGCGGACACTCACATGACCAGCCGTAATGTTTTTCCTTTATTTTGTACCTTTACCTTTGCCTTTACCTTTGCCTTTGCCTGTCTATAGTTTGCTTGAATGGTTTTCAATGAGTTGTTGTAGCTGCTTTTGCAGCTCCTCCTGTTGTTGTCATGCTCCTCCTGCAATTTTCTTATAAAATTAGAATGTCCAGCAAAAGACTTTTTTTTCCATTCTCTCTGTTTTTTTTTTAATGCAACAAAAATTGAATAAGTCTCAGCTGTTGTCAATGTTGATTTTGTGCTTGTCTTGTCGTGCTGTTATTGTTGTGACGCTGTCGCCGTGCCAGCTTTTAGTCTAATATGAAATGTAAACGTGATTTGCCAGCTATCCCCCCCCCTCTCTCTCTCTCTCTCTCTCTCTCTCTCATTCTACCTGACATCCTTTCATCAGGCGCTCTGCTAGTGGAACTCACACACATGGTCAACTGCGGGCCTGCGGACATCTTGGCAAAATTAAAATACCCATTTTTTGCCTCCTGCCTTTGGCCACATACTTTGTATGCATGCCAATCAATGGTAATTTGCTCTATTGGCTTATAGTTTGTCCATATGTGTGTGTGTGTGTGTGTGTATGACTCTTCCATTAATTTGCTTGCTTATTAAATTATGGATTTTTATTACATTGACCATCGATGTGAGCCTTCTTGAAGGCATTCCATAATTACTTCAACTCATCTAATTGAACTACTTGGAATTGTTGCCCTCGGTCATTGTACTGGAAGCAGCTTTCTAGGTGCCTAATCAATGCGTAACTAACATTAAAATTCATATAACTTAATCAATAGAGAATTATTTAATAATAGACAATAATTTGCTTTGGGCAAAATTGCTTGACCCAATAAGAACAGCAGGCAAAGAAATCGTTTAAATCAAGTTTGGAATTGTTATTGTTATGTTATTTGATTTAATTTAAAGCTAAGCTTTTTGCAATCATTTATGCTAAGTATTTAAATTAATGGAAAGGCTTTGATTTTTCTAGATGCCTAAGCTTGCACAGCATCTTGAATTATGCTCTCTAATTTTTCGCTCAAATTCTAGTTGTCTAGAAATTTGCTTAAGTCTTTCTGCAAAGTTTTCAGATGCCTTCTTCTAAAGCTATGTTTGCAAATTCCTCACAACAAACTGACACAAAAACAATAACTGAGCTGTAGTTGCAAATTTCATTTAAATTTCAAATTTAATTAACTAATTATTTTCAGAATTTGAAAAACAAAATTGGTAATCAAATGGGAAACTATAATAAAATTTTGATTTTTCAAATATTCGAGAAAGCTTAAACAGCTCTTAAACAGCAAAATAAAATAAAAATAAAATAAATAAAAATATAAATAAATAAATTTAAAAAAAAAAATACTAAAAATAAAAATATAAAAAGAAATAAAATAAGTATTTCCTTTTTTCCTAAAAATTAAAAAATTCTAAAAATATAAATAATTGAATAAAAATAAATAAAAATGTTAATAAAACAATTTCAAAAATACTAAAAAAATATATATAAAAATAAAATAAAAAAATAAAATAAAATGAATATTTCCTCTTTCTTCTAATTTATTTTAAAATAAAAATATACTAAAATTAAAAATAATATAAAAAATACATAAAAATTATAATAAAATAGTTAAAAATTAATATAAAAACTAAAAATAAATTAAATAAATAAATACGAAATAAGATAACATAAAATGAATATTTCCTCTTTCTTCTGCTTTAACTTCCATCACTCAAATGTTTTAACTCAAGAAGAAAATAATTGTATTTGATTTTATTTAAGTTTTATATGTAAATATATATATAATATTAAATGTATTCACATTTTGTATAAAATCTCAGCAGACCATCAATAAATGGCGCGTTTAACATCTAACTTGAATCGGAACAAGCAGCTTGCTGTAATTATTATTTTGCACAACTATATTTGGGTTAGCAGCTGAACGATGGGAATAGAAACGTCTCTATGGGCTGTGCGCAGACATTAGCAATATTTTGGCCAGCAAAAGGCTAGAAACAAAAGCAATACACAAAACAGCAGAGCCACAGCCAACAACAGCAACTGAGCTTGGGTTCAGGGCAAACACACAAACGCCATTAGCTAGTTGGTAGCGACAACTTTTCACATTGTAGCCGCTGGGCGCACAGACACGGCTCGTAGAACGTAGGACGTAGAGCGCAGAGCGCAGAGCGTAAAACGCAGGTCCAGCAGGTCGAGCGCTCACCTCAACGACGCGTCGTAACGAGCGAGGCCGCAGCCACAACATAATAAACACCAAGCTGGGCATTCCCATCACCATCAACATCAGCAGCAGCAGCAGGAGGAGTAGCAGGAGAAGCAGTGGCAGGAAGTGGAACAGGAGCAATGTGCTATTATCAACATCATCAGCTATTGTCAAAGTTTGGCGCATTTATTTGGTTGCTCAATCAGCGCCCAAAGCGCTTTCGCTTTCGCTTTCGTTTTCGCATTCGTTTTTGCTTTTGCTTTTGCTTTTGGCTGCCGTTGCCGCTGCCTCATTTTTATCAAAGCAGCAAAACTCCACCTGAGCCACAGCCGCCATTTACAATAATTACCATCAAATGAACAAACAAACTTTTGTGCCGCTTGTCCGGGACTAGCAAAGTGGTGAACCCCAACCCCAACCCGAAAAATAAAAAAAAATAAAAAAATATGCTCACTCTTAACCTCCGACTCGTGCCAGCGAAACACCATCGAACAGCAAACAAGTTGCGTGGAAACTAGCTAATGTAAGCAAGGATGCCTTAGATAAATGCCTGATATAATTAAATAAAATACTAGAGAAATCAATTCAATGAAATTTAGATGAATTCCTGTGAATTCAGTACTTTGTATATGGGTGACCAAGCAGAAGTGATGTAATTATGAATAATAATATATGAAAAATTGTTAAGGCTAGCGATAATATTTAAATGTTGAAGTTTTTCAGCCAAGTTGAGAATGAATTGGATTGTTGACTAGCATCATAGATTAGCTAAGCAGGCAATTTGCCGCACAGCTGAAATGTGAGAGCATAGGAATACTCTCTTAGATCTTAAGTCAACTTCTTGATAGAGATTGACATAAAGTAGAGTTGTCACAGCTGCCATATCAGCTAGAATTAAAGATGAGTCTGCAATGCTCATGCAAAATGCGCTTGAGACTTGAGCTAATGCCAGATTCTGGTAAATCATACTCATGAAGCACATTACTGATACATAATCGATTCTCTTGCATTCGTAATGGCATAGCTATACCTTTAATAAAAAATTAAAATCAATATCATATCTCAAATAAGTAATTTTCTATAACAATTTCTATCTCTGTCACTCTAACTGGGCCATCCCATTAATGAATAATAAATAGCTTACGTTTCTCTAACATGCAGCCTCATTTACTATTATCTCCCTCACTTTTGCTGCTCAGTGTAAAACGTAAAGAGGCAATGTCAAAGGCAAAAGTATAAAAAAAAGGAGCACAGACGGCGCTTTGGGAGTTAGAGCCTCAGAGCTGGAGCGCTTATCGCGCAGCAAGCATCACTCAAAAGTTTCCTTTTTATATTTCTTACCACACTGCCACACCTCCTGCCGCCGCTAAGCCTGTCGGCTCAATTTTCCAACATTTGAACATTAGGCCGCTGAGGATTAACAATATAAGTGGGCAGGGCAGAGCAGGAGGCGGTGCTGGTTGCTTTTGCCATCTAGCTGTAGGCTAAGTGAAGTTAATGAGGTTGGGTGAGAGGGGCAGACATTCGGAATGGAGTGAGAGTTATGGAGGGGAGTGACGTTTTAGTTGAGAGTCGCGTGGCACGGAAATGCTGCAGCTTGTCAACTCTGGTTAATGTTGAGCCATTGAAAAGCCACTTGGAAGTAGCAGTGCAGCCATTTCGAAGCAGCTTGAAAACGCACAAAAGTCGCAACAGTAGTGGAAATAGAACAAACGAAATGCAAACTAATTAAATAATTGATGCATAAATGATTGTGCAATATGGTCACACGGCGCTGGGGAATTTAAGTCAAGCCGCAAATTAATTAATAAATGCGCATGCAGCCGCAACAAAAATCTTGGCAAATTCTAAGTGCACGAAGGCTCACACACACACACACACACACACACACACACATCCGTCGATTGCAATTAAAAACCACAACAAAGTCAACTCGGCTTCACTGCGCCTCCACTCCAGCTCCAGCTCCAGCTCACCTATACATATATATATATTTGTGTGTGTGTGAGTTTGCCTTCCTAATTACATCTTAAGATGCTGCGACGCAAAATAGACAGTCGAACGGCGCAGAGCGTAGAGTGCAGTGCAATTAAAGCAGGCCAAACGCTGTTCAGTATAATTTCGTAGTTGGCAGTGCTACCTGATGCTGTCAAGGTAACAACCTGTTTAATTAACGCGATTAGACCCGATGATAACTCATGTTGAAATTAAAATCTCAAAGGGGACACATGACGCCCCTTTGCCAAGGACTTGCCATGGCAAGCAAGTGTTTGGCCCCTCCTTGTTGCACTGCTCACAGTGGTGCACTGTTGTAACTCATATATGTGTGGGTGGCTGGGCTTTATGTGCCTTGTAAATATTTATGCAGCCGTTAATGACGAGGCGCGAAAGCGCTACTCCTCCAAGCAAGGTGCTAACTACAAACGAACTGCCATCTGCCAGCCGCCAACTGCCAACTGGCAACTGCCAGCCGCCAAGAGGCTGTTTGAAGGTCGAAATTATACGGAGCGATGCGAATTGCAATCTACATACAGGTATTTCGCCATATGTGTGTGTGTGTTCATGGGGTGATTTAAGATCTAAAGTCGTTAACTGCGCAGTAAAGTTTACGACTAAGAAATACATTTCAAAGTAGTAGCAAGGATCTTGTTGCATAGTTCAGAAAATAAGTGAGCTTTAAGACTTTAATAGGAAAACCTTGAAGATTATTCTGAGCTGAACAAGTATATGAAATAATTAAAATAAATTAAACGTGACTTTAAATTAGCAAAAAAAAAGTAAATAAATTAAAAAAATACAAATAATGATAATAATAATAATAAAAAACATATTATTGCTTTTCAATTAATAGATTAAATGGAATTCATTTCATTTCAACAAAAAATGGACTTCTATGGCAATTGAATGTGAGAGCAAGTAGAGTGCAAGATATTTTTGCCTTGCAACATTAATGCAAGAGCAGATACGCAAATCTTCAGTTAAGCAAAGCAATGGCGACTCACGCATGAGAGAGGGAGTGAAATATAGCAGAGCAGAATTCTTACACTTTTGAGCAACGCAATTCAAATTACGATTGAAAGAGCAGAAGCAATTGAGCAGAGCAGAAATCTTAAGCTTAAGCGTCATGCAATTACACTCACGATTGAAAGAAGAAGAGCGATCTGTATAAATAGAACTGCCAATGGCAATTAGGCATTATCGTGCATGAGCGCAGTCGTAATTGCTCGTGTCGCCAATTTGCTGTGTTATTTATCACGAACCCGAAAAATGGTTGCTTGGAGCATGCAGCTTTCTTCTTTCCTTCTTTCTAATTGGTCAATGTGTGTGCATAAAACCGTAACACTGCAACAAGAGCTCACGATTGAAAGTAGAATGGCGATCGAGCAGTGTTAAAATTGCTCATAGCTAAACGCGAAGCAATGAGTGCTTAGTAAAACGGAGAGGAGCTTTTAAATAGAATGAGAAAGCATTACAAGCGAATGGAACTGTAGATTGCGAATGTCAGCATACTTTTGATTGGTCGCTCTGTGATTATACAAAATAGCAGAGTATGAAAGAGTGGAGATTAAAGCTCGGCTTTAGTTGAGAGGACTATAATAATCTTAAAACTTATTTTTTACAGAAGTTACGTAAATTAAATGTGATTAAGATTGATTTACCTACGATGTTAAAATTAAATATATATGTAATCACACACACGCACACGTTTAATAAAACACTTCACGATTGCTATTTATCAGCATAGTAATTTCTCATTGCCCGAGCTTATTTAATTATAAATTGTTTATAAAGCTTTTCTATCAATTGAATGGACACTTGTGCCATTCAGTTTCTATCTGACTGAAGCATTGTCAAATTTAAACAACATTTTATTAACAAGTGGTCAATTAGGCGCATTGTTGTCTGGCAGAGCGTCAAAACGGATATATGTATGTACACACAGCATACGTATTAATGTCGAGAGAATGGCACTACAGAGATAATTGAAACTCATAATCTTAAGTTGCCTTGTTTTGCCAAACAACAAATAAAGAAGAAAACAAAAAAAAAAAACTAAGGAAAAAAGTGTTTAAAAGCCAATGAGAAAAGTAGGAAAACTGGAAGCAGCCAGCCAGAGGAGGCAAAACATAAATTTAGCCGTAAAAGAGCATTTAAGATAAGCTTGCATTTATGGTCGTTAAAATTCAAAATGGCATTTAAAAAACAGCACGACGCAATCCCGTCTCTATGCAAACTGCATGAAAGCTACACTCTGGCAGCGGCTCCGGTTGCAGCGGATGCGCCAAGTAAAAAGCGCGCCATTTGGCTAATACGCTAAATATTCAAAATCACATTGCCAACAAGGTGCTACGATGAAGAGGGAGGGCGAGCAGGACGAATGGCTGCACAGCGACAAGCGGACATTAAGCAAAATTTTATGTTGGCAGCAGCAACAGCAAGCATAGGATTTGGCTCAACATCCACAGCTTTGGAGCTTTCAATACGTAATACCCAATAGCAACCCTCACACCCACACACACACACACACACACACACACTCACGCATACCTGTGCACTTTATGCGCTCTGCGATAGCAGTTTAACGTCGTTGACGTTAATTTGTGCCACCAGGAGGCTGGCAAAAAAGTATGTTCGGTATGTGACATTGAAGCGAACATCATCATAACATCATAACGCTGCACATCATCAGAGACAACCTCAATTTCAGTTGACTTCGCCCATTCCCCCCTCTATCCCTCTCCCTCTCTCCCACTCGATCTCTGCCTCTCTCATCGTTACGCACCATTGAGTGCACAATTTCATTGGGCTCATGCCTTGACAGGGTGCCAGGCGGGTCACTGTGAATGCAAATGTGAGTGTGAATGTGAATGTGAATATAAAAACGAATAACCAAAACGAATACTCAAGCCATGCTCAGCTCTGCTCAGCCATCAAATGCAGTTGTTGACTTAGGCAGCAACAGCTGCAGCTTTCCGTGTTGACAACTTTTGTGTGCTGTCTGTCTTGTTGGTCATATTGTTGGCCTAACTGCAAATGCCCTGTAAGTGCTTGCATAGTGGGGTATATGGATTACAGCTTAACTTAACCAAAAACGAATCAAATTTTTTTATACTTGTTTTTGTGCTTTTTTCGGCCAATAAAAATTTTGTATTTGTATTTATTTTGAAAACGCAGCTTGGAATTTATTTTAATATACAAATATTTAAATAAGTAAATAATCATAAAATTAAAAAAAAAAAAATAAAAAATAAATAAGTAAGTAAAAATGCAAATAACTAAAAAATATATATATAAAATATTAAATGAATGAAAAAATATAATTATGTAAGTAAGTAAATAAACAAATAAACAAATAAATAAAAAATAAATAAAAAAATAATAAAAATATAAAGAAAATTATATTTTTAAAGAATTTTGAATAAATAAATAAGTGTATAAAAAAAAAAAACAAAATAAACTATATTTAATCAAGTATTTTTTAAGTACTTGAATAAATAAAGATAAAAAGCAAAAATTATAAAAATAAAAAAATTAATTAATTTATATTTTATTAAGTATTTATAAAGTATTTAGAATAAATAAATAATTTAAAAATAAATAAATAAATAAGTATAGAAAATAAAAACAATTTAAATTATATTCTATCAAGTATTTTAAATCAATAAATTATAAATAAATAAAATAGAAATAACAAAAATTGTAAAAACAACATCAAAGTTTGCTTTTATTTTTCCAGAGCATTTTGAATCTCATCAGAATTTAATTGACGAACATTTTTCATTTGCTAAGCCAAAGTATTTTTCAATTGCTCAATAGCCTAATGATAAAACTGATCAGTTTTTCTTTGGCATTTGTGGCTTTTGTGGTCAGTTATGGAAATTTCTTTTTAATTAGTTTTTTTATGGGGTTCAATGCGCTCAGCGCGTGTATAGGAATATAACTGTCTCTGTGTGTGTGTGTGTGTGTGTGCTTCTCTGTCACTCACTTATCACACAAGTGCGAGAAGTCGAAAGCCGCCTGTTGGCGCCGCCAATGGCCATTTCAATTTTTTTTCTGCTTCTTTCGATTGCGCTCAAAAGTATGCCACACATAAAGCTATAAAATGCCTTTGAAGTGTCGGTGAGTAAGTGTGTGCCAGTCTGTGTGTGTGTGTGTGTGTGAGTGTCTGTGAGTGTCAGTGAGTGTGTATGTGTTATTCATGACAGCAATGCTTTTGCTTTTTGCGGCTTTTGGCATGCCACAAAAGTTATGCACTAACCGATGCCACCACTTTACAAATTTATGTTATGGACCAACACGCCAATCGTCTGTCTCTCTCTCTCTCTCTCTCTGTCTCGCTGTCTCTGCAATGTAAGTTCAACTGTCTGACTGGGCAGTCGGCGCAGCTCTTTTTCTAGCATTTTTGGCAAGCAATTGAAAAGTTGTTTCAACCAGCGCCACTTGGCCAATAACTTTTTAAACGCTCTGGCAAACGCAATGGCAACAAATTTACGGCGACTCCAAGTGGAAATTCAAAATACATGTGTCCAAAATAAATAATCACCAACTATACACAGTGTGCACTCATGTCTGTGTGTCAGTGTGTGTGTGTGTGCGTTCTGGTCTACATCAACACCATTTGTCCTTTGTCAAGTAACAATTGAATGCAATGACTTTTGCCAAATTGATTCTCAACAGCAGCAGCAGCAACAGCAGTCGAAGACGATGACAATGGAGGCAACTATCAAATGGCAAACAAATGCAAGGCGCTTGCCAGTCTGCAAAGTTTTACAGTCTATAAGGCACATACATATATATATATATATATATATATAACCTACAGAAATGTATCTATAGTTTGTATACTATATATATGTAAGTACTTAGGTGTATGTGAGTCGCATGTGCACGAATGCAATGCGTTTGCTTAGCCTTGGCTTGTGCCAAAATAAATGGCATATTAAGTATACGCTCAGCGGCACCTGTGACTGCAGCATGGCTACCAAATTGAATTCTATCTTAGACACACATAAGTAAGTACATATATATATATATATATATATACATATATATGTAAGCCACACACATGTGTTTCATATTAAATTTCATTGTCGAATTCGTTGAAATTAAGCTGATTATGTGACGATACCTTCTGGTTTGCATGCGTGCTTAATTTGACTTAATATTGTGGTAATATAATATATAAAATATAATACACTAAGTCGGATGGCAGGGCATACAGCTTTTGTGGAAATGCATGTAACAGGCAGCAGAAGGCGTGGACAATGTCATAATAAATTTCAGAATGTAAGCTCTCTTGGAGTGAGAGATTTGAAATTGAATATACAGTTGCTCCTGCTTGACCATAGCTCGCTAATAACTGTTAGCATATATAGTCATGTCAGCTTGCATTTATCAGTAATTCGCGTCACTTCTCTCATTCTACTCACAAAGAATCAGCAAGAAAACATGCACACATGCTCTTACTCTGAGCAGGAGAATTTCTGTCTTTATCTGAGCGTTTTGCTTTGAGCTATTCAGGTTATACTCTTCTAAAGAGACTCATTTTACGAGTTATACGATAGACGCTCGCACGCTGTGAGTTATTCGGAGGCTAAGAAGAAGAAGAAGAAGGACGATCAGCGAAAATCCAAAGAGCAGATCGTCGCAGTTTGAGCGCGAGCGACTTCGTTGAGAATAGCTGTTGGTATCAGTTCAATAATAATATTAATTGAAATTCAGTTTCAAACTTTTTCTGCTATGCAATATATTTAAGAGACTTTGAGAGAGACATGAGCTAAATTTCATTCCGAAATTAGTAAAGAAACCCAAAGACCAAATGGCAAAAGTGTATCCGAAAGTGCTCCAAGATAGAAAGCAAAGCCTGTATCTAACTCTAGTGCATCCCTAAGCCATTCCAGCCTATCTGAAGCACTTTAACTAATTGTAAAATGAAATAAATATCAAGTGGCAAGCCGTAAATTAAAGCTAGTTAATATTCACCTATAAATCGAATGCAGATTTGTATTATTAATACGCTTTATATGCGCGCATTTGTAGATGCTTGAAGGTTAAGTGGTTGAGAGGATGGGCAATAACTCTCATAAATTTATCAAGTCATAATTTTTGGTGTACGCATTGGCAATTTTTCATCGAAATGTCAGAGACAGCGCGCTCAGAAATCGACAATCCATGAAGAATTATGAAAGTGTTTACCTTCGGGCAAAACGGCTGCGCTGCTATCTCAGCTATCGCCGTGTCTTTATCTCGGCCTTCGGACGTAGTTGTGTTTGGCTGGCTTTTGGTTCGGGCCGACATACAAATGACAAATGGCATTGCCTCAGTCTATTATTAATAGGAATGTATTTGAGCGGCGTCTGTGCCATTTATCGCACATGTTAAATGCTTCAAATGGCACTCAGGGGAACTATATAGGAAAAATGTAGTCACAAATAGATATATGAATAGATAGATATATAGATGTATATGTGTATATGTATAGTATAGCTATATCTGCTGGCTATCAAGGACACGTGCATTATCGCTGGGTATATTAATTGCTTTTGGCTTGAAACATGCATTTCGCTATTAGCACATATTATTAAGCAGTTTGGCTTCGCAATTGTTGACGGTAATTTGTGTTGCGTGGCTTGGTGCAAGTTTTACCAAAACGGCCTCAGCATTTCCTGTACACGCACTTTCCCATTAAATTCATTACACCTTCTTCCGAGCAGCTCTCTGTTAGCTGTCCCGTTTAATTTCCAGCAAACACTAAGTCATTTCCGGGCAAACAGCTCGACTCCGGCCGGGCCGGGCCCAGTCCGGGCTGTCCATTACACAGATTATCATTTGAATTTCGCTGGCCATGGAAATTTTTGGTCGTGGCGGCACGTGCAGGTGCTGCAAATTTCTTTTCTTCACTCACTTTTTTTTTTTTTGTAATTTTCTTTTCTTTATTATGTAGCGTTTTTTCTCTCTTTTTTTTGTGTTTGAGTTATTTTGACTTGTGGACCACAACAGAACAGTTGACAAAATAACGCGACAAGGGGCCGTGGCCAGGATCTGAAAGGTGAATTTCTACACGGGACGCACAGGAAGTCAACGTCGTCAGGCATAGGCAGAGCGGCTGTTGGAGCAGCTGCTGCTGCGCCCAGTGAATTATTTTTCACGTAAATTGGGTGTGTTTTCTATTATTGCCAAAGACTTCCGGCGTGCCATGACGCAGCGGCTGTCAGTGTTTCAACAACAACAACAACAACAAAATAAATAAACAACAACAACAAGTACCAGTCGCAAGTCACTTGCTTCAAGTCTTTTAAGTTATTTTAAATTTGAGACGTGGGTCACGGACAAAGTCGCAATTTTTTTTCCTCATCTTAACGTTTTATTTTTGATTCTTTTTTTCGCTCGTTTTTTTGTGTTTAGTATTATTTTTATTATATTTTATTTTTGTTATATTTTGTGTTATTTTTTATTTGTTTTATATGCTGGTATCCTGTGCCAAAAGTTAGCTGGCAGCGCGAGACATTGGCATGCAAAATATGACGGACACAGAGCGAAAGAGACAGACAGCTGACATAAAGAGATAGGGAGAGAGTGAGAGAGAGAGATAGTGATAGAGAGCGACTGTCCAGCCTTCGATATGAGCGAAGGATGTGCGGTTAGGTGCAGGATGTTGTCACGGAAATTAAGCGCATTGTAACAGCCGCTTAAGTTTCAGCTTCATCTTCAATTTCTGCTCAAGCTAAGGCGACGATGATACAACTTTTAGCTGTTGAAAATTTCTAAAAGTTCGCGGCTTAGTCTTTGCATATCAAAAGCAAGCAACTATAATTTTAATGCATTTTTGTTAACAATTAAAATTTGAATATTAACAGAAATTTTGAGATAGGCTGATCAAGTAAGAGCGATAATATTTGCTGCACTTATATATGAAAGGTTCTTAAAGTTATCTATAAATGTGTTGGTATTTAAATACTCAATTTGGGTTGCCATTTTATAATACTTATTTTTAAAATATTTTTTGTACTTATTTTTAATTATTTTCATATTTTTAAATATTTTTTAATTTAATTTTTTTTTTATACCTATTTATTTATATTTTTTTCTTATTTTTAATTGTTGATATATATTTTTATATTTTTTATTTAATTTTTTATGTATATATTTATTTATTTTATTTTTATTTTATTTATTTTATTTATTTATTTTTATTTATTTAAATTTTATTTAATTTTTGTATGCATATTTTAATATATATGTATACTTTTTTAAATTTTTTTTAGTTACATACAATTTTATATATTTATATTTTTTTATTTATTATTATTTTTTTTTTATATTTGATTATTTTCTTTCTATAATTATTATTATTTTGAATTATAATTATTATTTATATTACTTTGTATTATAATTATTTAATAACATTTTTATTTTTTATTTTTTCATTCGTCTTTATTTCATTATTAATTTACGCATTTACAAAAATTACTAATAGGATACAACATTCGGCATGAAGTGAAAGCAACTCAATTTCTCTAGAAATTATATGTAATTTATTTAAGCATTTATGTTGGCTCATAAATCTTCAATTACAGTCAACATTTAGTTTGATCAAACAGTTCTATCTTGTTCGCGCAGCAGTTGAACTGAGTCGAGTGAATTGAATTCAATTGACACATTTGACAGTTCATAAATTAAGATGAAACAGAAAGATGGCAGCATCCACTTGATGATTGTGCGAATTGACAAAGTGTGGAAAAATAAGGAACGTGTTGCAGCAATTTTCATTGCAATTGGATGAGGATGAAGGATGAAGGATGAAGCTGCGCTTGCCGCCAACAGGATGCGGCCCGGGTCGAGGGCTAACAGCAATATCCATAGTCATGGCAATTTTGTTTAGAAACTTTTAATTAGTGTTGGCAAAGTTTTTCAATTAACACCACCTGCACACAACTATTTATTTAGCTGGCACTCGCTGCCGAGCCGGGCGTTAGCCAGCTTCTTGGCCAACAAACATTTTCGAAATTGTGTCCCGTGTCGCATTGTTGCTGCCATTGTTGTAGCTGTCAACTGTAAATTATAAAAATATTTAAGTATTAACCGTGTGAGCTTGCATTTAAGTTTCTTGCCTCTCGTACTGAAAGAGAGTGAGCAGGATAGCTATAGCTGTTGTTGAACATAGTGTCAGGTGCTGCTAAGTAAGAGCGAGATGGCTATATATGGATCTCGAACAGCATCGTTATAATTTAACTGGACGAAGAGAAACCGACTGAATAAACGCTTGGCGAACGACAGCAATTTGTCATTGAGCACAGATATGTACGTTAATTCTCATATTACTTTAAGCTTAACAAATTGAGCGTCTTATAGTAATAACCTATTTTACCTTCACCACTCAAATGGCATACAGTTTTTACGCTCCATTGCTAAATGTTTGCATTTAGTCTTATGCTGCAAATTGCAGGCACTTCACTTCAAGACATTAATATTATGTTGCATGAGCTGCATCAAGTGCCGGCACACACACACACACATACATACATACCTATGCATATGGATGCACTTTAAGAATCTAAGCTTGTTGCTGATCTCGCTCTCGACTTGAAGTGTGCAATTAGCAGACCAATTTTAGTGTTTTTTTCTCCATTGCCTTGCCCCCCTTTTTGGGTTAGCTAAAGCACACAAGCCCAACTAGAATGTTAACTGGCTAAGCCAGAAATAAAATTGCAGCTAATTGCGAGCAATTGAGAAACTGCTACAGCAAAAGTGCTGCTGCTTTGCGAGGACTTAAAATTTTATGTTGTTGGCGTGGCAACAATAAATGATGCAAAAACATTTTGCAATTGCCCAGCCATTTATAATATATAAATAAATATATATATATAACAGATACTTGAGCAGATATAGAAAATTTGAAGATGTTCACAAGTGGCCCACAACTGAAAAAAAGACATGAAGGTTAATTGCGTTGCTCCTTAGCCAAAGGCATACAATTTCCTATCAGCATCTGCATTTGAGTATCTATAAGTGTGTGTGTGTGTGAGAGGGTGTGTGTGTGTGTATGCCTTGCTAAATAAAATTACTTTTGTGCTGCCTGCCAAGAAAATTGAAAAATTCTGCATGATTTGCAAACGTTTCTTCTGCAGATGCAGCCACAATCGCAGTCGCAGTCACGGTCACAGTCACAGTTTCGTTTATGGATGCAGCGCAAAATATTGTGTATACTACTTAAACACACACACACACCCACATACTAACATATAATAAATAAGCAATTGCAATGGAACGTCTCACTTACACACTCTCACTCTCTCCCTCTCTCTGCATCTCTCTCCCACTCACACACATAACCCTAAATTCCCATCGACTTTAAAAACAAAATTTGACAAATTTTTGTGCATTTCTAAATTAATGCAATTTCAATTGCAAAAGCGAAAACTAGAAAAGGAAAATTCAATTGGAAAAAAGTAATTGAGATCTGTCGATGCAAATGAAAATTTGCTTTAGTTTATTTTAAATGAATCAATTGCAAGCCTTCTGTGCACACACACACACATTTAAATCGAAATATAAATACAAATATGTATATATATATTTATTGGAGAAGTATTTAAGATGACCAAAACATGTCTGCAGTGGAAAAAGGCTTTTCCATTTGCCATTTGTTAACTATTATTCAAGTTTTGTTTGTGGTTTGACATATTCATTTATAGCTCTCAAACTGATATCCATTGATAAAGCAATGTCGTCTACAGATATTGGCATTTGCTATTTGAGACGTTTGCAACAATTCAATGTAATTGTTTGACATCAATTTGTGTGTAAATACTTTCAGCATTCAAACCACATTCGCATTGTCAACTCCATGCGAAATGCCATAAATTGTTTATTAAATAAGTTTTGTGGTTATTTCTCTAAAGTAATTTTTCAACGCTAAGGCTTTGGCTTTGCAAAGGCTGTCAGAAACGAAGCGTTTCTTTATTATATATATATATTTTTTTTTTTTTTTTAAATTCCACTGCAGAAAAAATAAGCAATAAATAAACAGAAAATTTATAATAAAAATAAGAAGAAAAAAATTTAATTTATTTATATTTTTTTTATTTATATATTTTTTTGCATACTTTTATGCGCATTTATTTCTATATTTATTTATTTTTTATTTTTTTATAAAGAGTCTCCCAAAAATCACGCATGAAGTAATTTTGATAGAAAAAAGTTGTATAATTTAATTTTTTTTTTTTTTTTTTTTTTTTTTTTTTTTTTTTTTATATAGTATATAAGTTACGTTTAGATATTATGAGTTTTCTTTATTAATTTTTGTGCATCTCAAAGCATTTCTATTTCATAGAGCTTACACATTTAATTAAATTATATAAACTATACATATATATCTTTTATTTGTATATTTGTGAGCATTTATGAATATACACTGGCCAAAATAAATATGCGTACAAACTCAATGCTCAATTTTTGATGGTGCGCAATAGGGACTTGTAGGTATCATGTTGATAAGAAAAAGAAAACTAAAATAATAACTGAAAACGAACTTTCTCATTATCAATTAATTTAGTGAATGCTTTTTCTTTTTAATTGTGTTTGACTGTGATTTTAACATATACATGAACCGAGTGAAGCAACTTTTCCATCAATACGTTCTTCAGCATATCTTTGGTAGTTACAGTTCTCAGGCGAAACCAATGATACGAAATATTTAAAAAATAGTTAATTAGCACTTAAATCTGGCGTCTGGAGTGAGAAATTCTATGGGTGCATTGTATTGTAAAGTAATTATCGATTGACACTATGCTGTAACAATATGATTTATATGCCAAAGTCATGAGCCGCAGCTCTCGTTTGTGGTCTTTAGCATTCTATTCTTTATTTCCTAATTACATAGGGTGTATATAAGAGTTCTGCCGATGGGAACGTCGGCAGAGCGAGAGTATGTAGCATGTAGTATATATGTATGTATATATGTACGTGCTGCAGGCATGTACTCGGAAAGTGTTTACACTGCAGTCTTATGCCGCAAGTCAATGCATTTATAATTGGCCGATCATATTACGCCGCTTACATATATATAATTGTGTTATGCAAACACAGCGACAGAGTGCCGCTCTCTTACTCTTACTCTTACAATTAGTTGGGCATATGACAAACATCAAACATTGCTTACATTGTAATGCAAGGGCCATATGCCTATATCATATACAACATACTACGATGGGCACTACTGGTAAGCATATATCATCTGCAACTATCTTGCAAATTCTTCCTTCAAAACTTGTTGGTAAGCCTTGTAGTCCATTTCAGACTCGTTGCTGCTTTGCACGCTATATCAGCATACCAAGGACTGCATTATTTCTATGCCGAAAACCTAAAATGCAATCATAATTTGACTTACTTTATTCAGTTAATATTTATTATATTATTTGTTAATAATTACTGTTAATGTCAGATTAACAGGAGCTGCTCCTCCCTCACGTCGACATGCTATGCTATTGACAGTATTATGCGCTGTTAATAGCATAGCTCCGACTCCAGTTCTCCTACTGGTTCGCAATCGGGGATTATTCTTCCTACATTCTTTGCATTACGACTATACATTTAACTACAATGAAAAAAAAAACACAGCTGATTACACTAAATAAAATCGAGGAAATACAGCCACTATTTTGTACATATTATCATATCTTAGCATTGTTAAGTTCATTAACTCGAAGTATTCATGCAAAACCCATAGCTTTATTATAGCTTTATCTGCCGTTGATTCCAGCCAGGTCAGTTGCCTTTTATTATCACTAAAATTCTGAAAGGTTTTTACTTTAGATTCTAATGGCAAGCCTCACAAATCTGTTCACAGTTAAAACATAAATTAGGGAATGCCGAAGCGCTTGAAATTGGAGCTTTACACGAAGTGCCACTGACTAGTTGGCTATGTAAGCCAAATATATGGCAAATTGCAAGTTTAATTTCACATCAATTTGATGGATAGTTAGATATATAAAGCGTTGCATTTCCTTTTTTTTTTCTTTTCTTCCTTTACTTATGAAGTCATAATATTAGTTTTAATATATACATAATACATTCTTTAAAATAACATAATATTTTACAGAAGTAGCAAAATATCTTTTCAGCAATTGTTAGCTCTATGCGCAGACATCACTTCCAATCGTTGCAATCTTTGGCTGCTGCGCTTTAAGAAAACTAAGCATTTGTTTCATGTCACTGAGGGATCATTGCAAGCAGAGACAAAGAGAAGAGAGAGAGAGAGAGAGAGAGAGAGAGAGAGAGAGAGAGGGAGAGTGTGTGTGTGTGAAAAGTACTTTTGTTACATATTGTGAATGTTGGTGCATTATGTGTTTTGGGCAAAATGAAATGCATTGTTTTTTAAGACCCCATTCACATGCCACACATAAATTATACTTAACAGATACTTTTTGGTGGGGTTGCTTGGTAGTCAAAGCTACTTGCGCGTAACCCGTTGCAGGTTACATGTTGCACGTGCCACAGCGCTTTGCCGGCCACTGTGGGTGGCAAGGAGAGAGGGAGAGCGGGAGGGTGAGTGTGAGAGAGGGGAAGGGGGAGTTTAGGTGTTAGAGGGCAACTATTCTGCACTTTGCACTTTGCACTGGGCGCCAAAGTTTTATGCCACTTTTATCTAGCAACGCGTAAATATTCGTTAAAAGTTGAAATTTAATTTTATACCCTAGAGCAAGTTGCACTCGCTTGTGCCGCTGCAACTGTGGCTGCTGCCATTTCGTCAAGTGGAGCATCAAAAAAAAGTAGAAAAAGTAGAAAGAGTGGAAAGAGCTGTGAACGAAAGCGAAGCAGCAGATAAAGATGCAGCAGCCAAATAAATTTCACGCGCACCTTGACGCTGTTTTGGCCAAGTCCGGACCGAGGGCGCAGCTGCTTCACGACTTGCTTGTTAGCATTAAATTTATGTCTTAACATAAATAAAGCTTTTTCTAAATAGTTTGCCTTTTACGTGTACTGCGTTACACATAAGCAGCGAAGCTGCTGGATTAGTTTTGTCCAAGCGCAGCATCTTCATTTGCTTAACTTGGCTCGATTTGGGCGAATTGTTGAATTAGAAAAGCGCTAGGATTCATTGCGGGACACGCAATTGAATTCGAGATGATGTCGTTTAGATAATTTGAGCCACTGTAATGGCATTTAATATTTATGTTTATTATTAATCCGCATGCGCCAGCATTGTGTATTAGAAATTCCAACTTCCTCTGCTGCTTTTGCCTTTTGTTTGCCCACTCCAATGCGCCTCTCGGGTGGCAGTTCAATGACTTCATCTGCGGACCCTGGCCAGACTTGTGGCAAAATAACATTTTATTATTGATGTCTTTATGTTGTTTATGTGTCAACAGCAAGCGAATTCGCATAAGCACAAATTTCATTAAGTACATAATAAAAATTGCTAAGCACTATTCTCGGCCGGGCCCAAATATTAACAAAAGCCCAGCAACTGGCTAGAACTTTAGCTCGAATGTGGCTTTAATGCCAAGCGCCTCGCTCAGCCTATTTGTGCCTCTGTGCCTCAGTCGAATCGTCGTTTGTACAGTTACTCAAACTACTTAGTTGTTGTATTACGGAAGTTCTTTCCCACTCTCTCTCTCTCTCTAACTCTCTGTGTGTGTGCGTAAAGCCAACAAGAATTTTTCCGTATTCAAATGATGAAAGTTTTTATCGCAATTCATGAGATACTTGTGCAACCAACAAAAGTTTCACTTTAATGAGCATATGAAGCGAGTGAAGATGCTGATGAAATATCATCTCATCTTATCTTATAGTATTTAGCAATATTGTCAACATATATATACATATTTCTATTTATTTATTAAGAGGCCTAAAGTTCTTAAGCTTTATCAATGCTAAGCTGAGTTCAGATGCCAAGAACATCATGCAATAGGAGCTGCAGCAGGGCGAGGCTGGAATATTCTTCTTCTGTGTTTTTATTTCTTTTTCTACTAATCCTTCTTCTGCTGTTCTTCATTTTTCTGCTGCATACTGTAGGAAGAATATCCTAATCGTCGATTGCGAACCAGTAGGAGCAGTGCAGTGGAAGTTATGCTATTAACAGCGCAAATTTCTGTTATTAACATAGCATGACGATGTGATGGAGAAGCAGTTCTTCTTAATTGAATCTTACTAACAAACTCCAACTCTTGCAAGGAAAAAAAAAATTTTTTTTTTAAATCTATATTAATTAAACAAAATTTAAAATCAAAATATTTGATAAGAATATGAAAGTTTCATAAGAAATAGTTCAATGTGAGATGTGAATAAATGCAAATAGAATTACTTACTAATTTACACTTAAAATATTATAAAATAAAATAAATAAAAATATTAAGGATTCATAAAATTCAATTGAATAACTTATTCAAAATTAAAAATTATAAAATATAAAAAAAATAATTATTGAATTTATAAAACCAAATTGAATTACTTATTGATTTAAACTTAAATTAAGTATTCTAAAATGTAAAGAAAAAAAATTTATTAGTTTATAAAATCAACTTGAATTACTTATTGTTTTGAACTTTAATTAAGTATAATAAAAAAAAAGTAAACGAAAAATTATATAATATTTGAAACCAAATTGAATTACTTACTCATCATACTTAAATTGAAAATTCTAAAATATAAACAAAATTGATTTATGAAATGATAAAAAAAATATATATTTAAATTGAGTTCTGTGTGCTAAGCTGAGTTTCTGCAATGTAAATTAATTTGTCGATCAATTATCATAATTGATCATAAATAAAAAATAAAAATAATTATATATATATATATATATATATAATTTTACATATTTGCAATATATATATATAAAATATTTCATTTATTTACATTTTGTTTTATTTTTATTTAATTTATTTATTTTTTTAACAATTAGAAATTATAAATACTAATATAATTAACGAAAATATTGTCACACTTATGTGTTAAACCTATTTTAACTGATTTTTCCAATTTCCACTTCTTTTTCACACGCAAAATCATTTTAATATGGAGTTTGCCTGCCAGACTGGTTGACTATTAATATCAGCTCGTACGACAAATGCATTGAATGGATCTTTTGCTTCCTTAAACTCCGCCCATTTGACATGCAAACGTTGCCAAAAAAAAAAAAAAAAAAAAAAAAAAAAATCGCAAAGTTTTTCTTCTTCTTCACATTTTGGCTGCAGCCAGACAAATCTCAGGCTCAGTTTCTGGCTCAGTCCCTGGCTCTGGCTCTGGCTCGGTCTCTCAGGCTGACAGCGCAGCGCATTTGAAGCATTAATAAGGAGAGGAAGTTATAGCAAGTGAGACATGAGAATACACTATCTAAAGAGTTTCATTAAAGAAATATTTAAATATTGCCCAAAGAGTTCGAGCATCAAACTTTGCTCATGAATTTAAAGCTTTATATTTGCTCGTAAATCTTTCAGCTAAAATTTGTTTTTGCTCTCTCTGCTTCGCTCGGAAAATCGGTAGTGCATAGAAAGTTTTGGTAATCGAAAACTAAATTGCAAATACCAAAACAAAAGCCTTAAATAAATGTGGCTAACTGAAATGGAAGGCTTTGCGCCATGGCTGCCTGCCAATGGGGCCTAGCAAGAGGGGCGTAAAAATCTCTCCCTCTCCCTCCCGTTCTCTCTTTATAGATTTCACATAAAAAGTTGTTAACAACTGAAACAGAGCGTCAGAGCAAACAAATATTTGTGCAAAAATATTTAAAGAAAATGTAATAAAAAAAAAGAAGTTTTCTTTTTCTCTTTCTCTTTCTCTTTCTTTTGTTTTAGCTTGAATTAAAGAGCTTGCTGTAAGCCAATGACTGTGTGAGACAAGGTCGACATATTTGTGAGCTTTGTCGAGCCTTTCAATTAGAGCTGCGGCAAAGGTAATTACAGGTGCCACGCCCACACACACACGCATAAGCTTAGGTAGATAGATGTAAATGCAAAATAACTACGCCCCTCTCTCTCACTCTCTCTATGTCACTCTTCAGCTAGCTCTGTCTCCTTTCCGCTTAGATACACATAGACATAGTCTGACAAATTCTCAGTTAACTTCCTTGGCATGTTGGCCACGTGCGGAAATTAAAATTCCAGCTGCGTCAAAAGGCTAAAAAGCAACAAGAAACAAGACAGAGAGAGAGAGAGAGAGAGAGAGAGAGAATGGGAGAGAGAGAGAGGCTCTGACTTGGCGCCAAATAAAAAACTGTTTGGCAAAAAGAAGGAAGTCTGCTTCTGCTTCTGCTTCTTCTTCTGCAACTTTGCTTTGCAATTGTCTAGACTTGAGTCAAAGGACTGCGCCAAATTGTATGCTACGCCTTGTTACACGTGCATAAAAGTGAAGCTCGAGTCGCAGCACAATCAGCACTTCGCTCCCCCTAGCCCAAGCAGTAGATCATAGTTACAATTGTAGCATACATATCTCTATCTCTCTCTATATATATATGATTGCTAAAGGTATCCATGACTTCAATTAGCTTGTTTTCATTTCGTTCATCGTTCATCGTTGTTCAGACTCAACCCGTTCGCTTCGCTCTCAGCTCCACAGTTCGCCTAATTAAAGTCCACGAAAAGTTCGTGTATTTGTACAAGCGCCGTTGATACGGCAAAGGGTCAAGAAACTTGGCCAACGGCAAAAGTTTTACCCAAAAAAAAAAAAACACGAAAATAAAACTGAAAAAAAAAAAAAAATATATATTTTTGTTGACTTAGCAAATCAACGTTTCAAGGGATACAAAATTATTTAAAGGGTTTTTCGAACACGCTTAAGGCTTTAACTATTTAAAGAGAGTTGAGAACTTTAAAATTTTGAAGATGTTGCAGATTTTGATGTTCATATTGTTCGCTTTGCATATTTCCATCATTCTCGAGGCCTTTGGCATTTGGCTTTGATCAATGCAATTGGCAATTGGCGATTGGAGTTCCGCAGCAGAGCTCCACAACTGCACCAGGAACACACACGGAGCAGCTGACGAGCTGACGAGCTGACGAGCTGACGAGCCGTAGTGCTCTGGCTATGGGCAATCCATTTAAGTCTGGTAAATGTTTATCAACATTTCACAGTTGCGTCGAGATATGCAAGGGCCAAAATCATTTCTTAGCCACGTTGGCATTGCAAACATGCCTCCCTCTCTCTCTCTCTCTCTCTCTCTCATTCTCTCGTTTGGCTAAAACAAAAGAGCTTTTAACATAGCTGCGTGTGTGCGCGCAACCTTTGGCCGATTAAACATAAATCCCTATAAAGCAACAAAGTAAAAAATTGCCAACGAGCCAAGCTAAAAACTTTGCCAAAGTGCTCAACGTCTTTGCCACCGATACACAAGCCCCCCTGCAGCCACGCCCCTCTAGCCCCTCTAGCCACTCCACATAGACCACATCACGTTCTTATCCTCAGCCTTGTCGCTGTCGTCGTCGTTGACAACGACGTGCGAGGCCTTTGAAGTTGTGTTGCGATTTGACTGCCAGCGGGGGGCCGGCGGGGGCGACGGCGTAGGCGTGGCGTGTAATTTATATGCCATGCACAAGATCATTGCTGTTGGGGCATTAAAAACTTAAATAGTTTTAATTCGCCTCAAATATGCAGCAAGGGCAAAGGCAGCGTGCAACTACTGTGATTAGGCTAAGGAAGCGAGAGAGAGAGAGGGAGAGAGAGAGAGAGAACAGGTGTGAGTAAGAGTGTCCCCTCGCTTATTTAACATTAATAATATGCAATGCTTGGCTTGTCTTTTGCTAAACAACAAAAATTTAAATAAGGATAAGACAGAAGCTGCGGCTCGACTTAGCCAACGAATTGATTTGAATGGCCGCAGGGCCAACTGCCAAGAATAACAATAAACATTACTATCTGCTTCATTGGTTATTTGCGTTTGTTGCTCGCTGTCGCTGCTGTCGCTGCCGTCGCTGCTGTCGCTGCTGCTGCTGAGCATTTTAAAAGGCAACCGCAGAGGGGCCGACGCAGACAGACGCTGTTTATAAAGCAATATATACATATATCAGCTAGCGTTGGGAGGGTAATCAAAAAGCCAAAGGCAAGGCAAGCCCAACTCCACCTCACCCCCACACCCAGCCCCAACTGGCAACGAAATCGTATTGAATCAATATTTTTGGCCTGCAGTGTTTGGGCTCGGCTAGCGAATTTCTTTGGCCGCACGCATTTAAAGTGCTGCCTTGGCTGCAGCTTCAGTTCTGCATTTGTGGTGAGTTTCTTGAGGCAGCAGTCAGCTGTGTGTTGAGTTTCACATATTCAAACAGAGCGCCGACTCGCTGAGTGAGAGCATAGATGTGTTTAGTACAGTTTGATGCTGTTATATGCATTGGCAAGCAGCTATACTGGGAACAGTAAGCTCTTATAATGTCCGTTAATAGTTCAATTTGTGCAAGTGTGTGTGTGTGTGCGAGTGTGTGTGTGGGGGGAAGCGGAAACAAAATATGTAAACAAAAAGCCATTGATAGTGCTTATCAAGACAGCAGCTGTAGCAAAATACACACGCGTCGAGTGGTAAGTGAGAGGTTAGTGATAACTGGGTGTTAGCTGCTCGTATAAGATGAAGACGAGCAGCGCCTGACTGATGGAAGAGAGCTAAAGCTTAATTAACTGTTATTTAGAGCAGTTCGAAATTGTGGAATATAACTAAGAGATTTTAGTTGGTAATATCTAATTCATTTTGTATTATGATTTGAAGTAAATACAAATTTTATTTTTGACAAAAAAAAAAAAAAAAAAAAAACAAAAAAAAAACAATTTTTTTTTTAAATTATAATTTTTAGTAATAAAAACAAATTATACAAATGAATTAAATAATTGTAAAAGCATTAAGAATGTAAATAAAAAGAAATCGTACGAATTAATTTAAACATTTTAAAATAATTCTTACTTTTACTGAATATTAATTAACATCTTATTAAATAACATTCATGTTAATTATAAATAATAATTATTTGCTATTAAAAATAGATCTTAAAATTACATTTTATTAATAATTTTTCATTTAACATTGATTTATAAATATGAAACTTGTTTTCTAAAATAAAGGTAAAAAAAAAAAAAAATAAATGAAATTTATTAAAATATATATTCAGTATTTTTTATAAACTCCATTAAGTATATAGTAAATTCATTTAATTAATTCGTTGCATTTAGCATTTAAAAAATGTAATATAAAAATATTTATAACACAACTATTTATTTTATTTAATATTAAAATATTAATATTATATTATAAGCCCCAACAGTTTTTAATTAAAATGCAATTTCTTATTTATTTTTACATACATTTAATTATATGAAAACTATTAATTGAGTAAATATTACTCATACATTAAACAAAAAATGGTTTCTTTGTTTCAAATATTTTTATTTCAAGCATATTAATTGCTTAATTTAATGTTGGTATTTTTCTTGCATCTTGCATCTTTATTTAGTTGCTTAATTTTGATTTGATAATCCGCATTTATTATGCATTTTTACGGCGACATATAAATCACATACCGCAAGGCACTAAAAATAAAAACCAAAATCCAAATAGAAATAAAAATAAAAGCCAAACCGAAAACTCGAACTCTTTTCTCATTCGTTCGCGCTGAGCGTAAGCTACTATTTCGGCTCTCTTTCTCTCTGTCGCTCTGTGCTGCAGTCCAGTACTGAATGCGCCTGCCAGTATAACAGTTTTCGAAAAGCCGAAGACACGAGTCCCACAACGACGGCCAGGCCGAACATGCTGCCGATGTTAACGACGACGACGACGCTGACGTCGCTTCGCTCTGCCCGGCATTCAGGCTGGCAGACGAACGCCTGCTGAAAGTCGTCGGAGCGTTGCGGCCAAGCAGTCTCATAGCGTACGCCGTTAACGACAGACACAGCAGACACACAGCGTGAGCCCCACACATACACGCAGACGGACGGGGTGTTGGCGTCGTGCGTGGCGCAGTTCTTGTTCACACAGCAGTAGTTAACGCAATGCCGTTGCAATTTTACCGTTACAAAGCACAAATCCAAAACAGAGCAATCTGAAAATTGCAAGTCTGAAAATTGAAAAAAAAAAAAAAAACTAAACAAAAGTGAGCGCAGTGTTGGTTTGGTTGGCAACCTTTCGAATTTGCCTTTTAAAGTGCTTCGCAAAATACAAATAAAATAACAAAGTAGCGCAAGACACGTGCTAACTGTTAAAACGGGTAAACGTTAGACGCGCGTTAGCCGGGCAGCAGACAACGCGAAACTCGTAAATTTCGTGTGGAGACACTGGCGTGGAGGGTGAATGCATTTAGCACGTGAATTTCAAGCTCACAAATTGAGCTAACAACGCGACAACAACAACAGCAGCAGCGAAGAGCGACGCCAACGTCGACGACGACGACGACGACGACGACGACGACGACGACATGATGAAACATGTGTAAATGCTAACGAGCGAGTAAATGGGGAAAGTGGGAAAGGCGCTTGACAAGTGTAACGAAATTTGATTGATTTTGATTGACATGGCACTCAGCAGCTGTGGCCACCCAGAAGTGAAATTCGAGTGAAAACCAAACACAAATTTAAAAGCAAGCAAACAAAAAAATAAAAAATAAAAAAAGCAAGAAAACTGAGAAAAACTTCAATTTAACTGTAGCATAAGAGCTTAGTCAGCACATGGAAATGATATATATTTACAGTAATAAGTGCGAACAACAGAAACCAATAAAAGCTCAGCTCGCATAAAGTAAGATTCCAATAAAATATATATATATACACGATATATATAGCTACTCTGGTCGTCGGCTAATCAACTGTTACGCACAATAAAATCGTCGAGCTAAGCAACTTTTTTCTTGAGTTTTTTCCCTTTTCCTGCGGCGGCTGCTGTCGCTCACTTTTCTTCTTTTTTTTTTTTTTTATTGCCTGGCCATCATTTTCCGCATGTGCTCATGTGTGTGTGTGCGTGTGTGAGTGTGCGTGCGTGAGTGTGTGTGTGTGTGCCAGTCAGTCATATAAAAAGGATAAAATATTTGCGCATTGATTCTCGCCCAACGCCAATGTGACAGCAACAAAGTGGATCAACAACAACAACAACAACAACATTTTGGACACCCATTTTACCAGGGGTATGTTATGTCTAATTTCTGCTGAACATTAATACTAATAGTCCCTGCAGACTATCCATCTACCATCCTCTCTCTCTCTCTCCATCTCTCTCTATCTGTGCATAAAACTCAACAATATTGCGCGAGTTTTGAACTTTTTATGCAGCAGCCCCTAGCATAGATAATGTTACAAGTTTGTCCTCAATCTATAGCTATATGGACATATATTGTTATAGATATGTCTATTTGCATTTGCCTAATTATGTCGACTGGCATTGGCTATTTGCTTTTAGCTTTATTGAAAAGGTTTCTTTAGCTTATTCAACTTTGAACTGTTTGCGAAAAGTTTGGCAATAGGAAAACAAATTCATTGGCCATAAGTCGCAGTCTAAGCAGATGCTTGCCTAATTAAGCGAGTTAGTTGATTGCTCATAATAATATATAATGGGGTAAATATATAAAAATATGTAGATAAATCAATATTAAAAAAAGTATATATGAATATAAAAATAGATAAATAGATAGAAATAATATATATAACTTTATAACTATATTTATTTTAAGAGTTTAAACGATCTAGATATCTTTGCTGCTTTTGTAGTCATAAAGTTCTTTGAGTATATTATATCAACAACAAAATTTTATATAAAACTTGAAAATATATGCAAAATTTGCTTAAAAGATGAATAAATCGTGCTCAGTTAACATATTCAGTATTCATATACAATATTCAGCAGTCAATTATGAGTTGATTCAATATTCCTCTTAGGGCATGCATAGGCAATGGCGCATCTTCTATAAGATATTCTAAACTATAAGAAAACTTCTTATACAATGTTCAGCTTGATTCCATCTCATCTTTCATCTGTGTCGTTTTCATATTTTTAGAAAAAACTTTTCAATTGGTTTATATATTTCGCATGACTTTCTGAACAATCCATTATAGCATGCATTTCTCATGAATTATCTAATAAAGAAACTTCAATAAATTAAATAATAAATGAGTTACATAAAATTTTTTATGTCAGTTAATATATTTATATAATTATTTATATAATAAAAAAAGCCAAAAAAATAAATAATTAAATATATGTCTTTTATTATATATACTATAATATACAATAATATATTTATATAATTATTTAAATAATAAACAAAAAATAAAAATATATTTGCTATATTCTTATAATAAATATATATAGCAATTGTTTTCTAACTTTCTTATGCAGTTTGCATCAAACTTAGTTTATTTGTTATAATAATTTTCATCCATATCTACTGAAAAGAGACGCAGATATGATTATTTTCTTTTGAATAAAAAGTTCTTAGATAAAAAGGTTAATAGGCAAAGATAGTTAGGTATATTTAAAAAATTTTTTTTTATTAATTTATATATTTTTTTTATTAAATCTTCAGCTTGTCGTATTAATCGATCTCGATCTTCGGTTTCTTCAGGAGACTCTATATATTAATAAAAATTAAATCTTTTTCAATATATTAATTTACCCATTTAAAACTCTAAGAAATAAAAATTCCAGGAAAGTTTATGAAGCGAAAAGTTGAGCAGCAAATTCTAGCTAAGAGAAAATATAATCTCAGGAAATTCTGCAAACAATTTAAATACAAATTTTAATATTACAAAATTGTGCAAGCAACAACATATGAATACTCATATTAATAGTGTTTTATTGCCTTATTAATTATATAAATTATATATCTGCATAAAATACTTTAACACAAATTAAACTAATAATATTTGATTTCCCTAAAGTATTTATTGCAAATATTACTTTTAATTGAATAATCAACATAAAGTTCAAGTTAATATTTGTGATCGATTGAACTAATTCAAATGAAACTTAATATTTGATGTCCCTAAAGTATTTAACTTATCCAAAATACAATTTATTTAATAAGCAGCCAAAGCATAAGCTTTACACACAAATGTTTTAGCCTCGACCTTTTCAAATTTGCATATTCAATTAAAGTTTATTTTTGGCCAGAGCCATTCACATTTAATTGGGCGATTAATTAAGTTGAATATCAACGTATTTTTAGCGCTTATCTCTAATTGATAGTTTTTTCCCCAAATACTCTCAACATATATTCATGCAATATATATTTTTCGACCTTTGTCGAGTTGCATGAGAAATTTTGGGGCTTCTTTTCATGCGCATTCCGACAAATTAAAATTCAGCGTGCCCAACCCAATAAAAAGGCAAACAAAACCCTTTTCATAGTAATTTTAATTAACAACAGGCCAAACATGCATTAAAAAAAAAAAATAAATAAAACAAAAGGAAAAAAATGAAAATAAGTTTTTAAATGTTTGCGCTGCGGCTCGGCAAATTTGAAGGTGAAGCAGCAGCAGCAGCAAAACCACAACAAAAACGGGTTGCGGGTGGTTTTCGCGGTGGTTTGAAGTGCCTGCGCCACCTGTACATATTTGGTGATGCCCACGAAAAACTTATACGCCTAACAAGAAAAGCGGCTGGCAGCTTTTCCCGGGGCATTAGCTTTTCGGCGCCTCAGTCTCAGTCTCCGTCTCCGTCTCCGTCTCAGTTTCAGTTTCAGTCTCAGCATCGGCATCGGTTGGCGTGTAAATGAGAAAATTCATTATTTAACATTAATTAAGGCTTATTATGCACATTATCAACACACAGACACACAGACAAACCGCATTAAATGTCAGCGGGAGACAGTCGGAGAGATTCACATAGTGAAAATGCGTGGGTGGACAACTATCAGCCATGAAAATTCAGAGAAATGTGAAGGCTACAAAGCAAACGTTCATAATTCAGTGTGGAGAGGCAAAACGCAAACAGGAAGTGTAATGGCAACAACAACAATGTGAGGGAGGGAGAGAGAGCAGGAGTAGCAGGAGTAGCAACGGAACAGGAGGCGCGCGGCATGGCAGCCTATTTAAATTATTCAGTAAATTGTTAAGTAAATAACATGAGAGAGGCACGTTAAAAAGGCAACACAAACAACAACAACAACAACAACAATAACAAAGCTAAAATGGCTTCTCATCCCTGTCGCCTGTCGCCTGTCGCCTATGGGGCAGACATTTAGTTCCCATATGAAAACACACGTTGCTGATGGGTGTTGATGATGATGCTAATGCTGATGATAATGACGTTGCCGTACGCTGTTCACAGCTCACTGGGCGCTGCTCTTAAATGTACTTGGTACAATAAAATCAACACAGAATGTGTCGAAAAGACACAGTGAAAGGCAGCCCCCAAGGTGTATGTGTGTGGGCAGGTAACTAAGGAACAGAGCAAAAGAGCGAATGTTCGAGTGAGTGAGTAACCGAGCAGCTGCGTCCACATAGTCAAAATGTTGCCAGTTATCGTAACAGCGCAAAACTCTGCATATTTATGTCGAAAACTATGCCTTGGCCGAGACCACAGCCAGCAGGCAGCTCAGTTAACAACAAGCAAACATTTTGCAATGCCAAGTGTACATCAATAGTCTGAGAATCAAAGGAAGAATTGTGGGAGATATGCACTGCAAGAAATTTTACAGTGGAAAGTCGATGAAGAAACGCGAAATTTAGTAAGGAAGAAATATTATCTCAGTAGTTCTTAGTAGTCGTTAACTAACTAGTTCGATCATTGATTTTGATGTCAACAAGAGAGCAAAAGAATTTATATCTTGAAAATATATTCTTATTAGCAAAAAGTATGTTATTTAATACATATTTTTTTTAGTATTATATATTTGATATATTTTTTATATTAATTATTTATATAATTTATATTATATTAATTTATATTATCAATTTATTATTACTATTATTATTATTATTATTATTATTATTATTATTATTATTATTATACTGGTACCTGGTATTAACTAAATTGATGTCGTTTTTCATCTCAAATTTGTCCTTTTTTTTTAATATTATTTTTATTATCTATATATCTAATTTTTATTTTATTTTCTTTTTCTTGTTTTTCTTATATTTTTTCTATAATATAAAAATATATATATTTTATTTAATATAAAAATATTATTTTTAATATGTATATATTTAAATATTATTTTATATTATTTTTCTTTTTTTTAAAGTTATTTTTATTATGTATATATTTAAATATTATTTTATTTTCCTTTTTCTTTTATTTTTTTAATATTTTTTATTTTATTTATTTTTTATTATTTTTATTTTGTATATATTTTTACATTATTTTATTTTATTTTTCTTTACGTATTTATTTACTATTATTTATTATAATTATTTGCTTTTTATTTTTATTATGTACATATTTAAATATGATTTTTATTTTATTTTATATCAATTTACGTATTTATTTGCCACGAGCATCTTTTAAGACAAACAAACGCTGCTGAATATTTCCTTTCATTCAATAAATTTTCATATTTGTGAGGAATGTCGTCAACTAAAGCCCAACATAAAGCGACCTGCATATATTTCACTCAAAACAAAACTTTTTATTTACTCAATAAACTTAAATATTTTGATAACAAAATAGCAGAAAATATTTGTCGTCCTCTTTGTTTTTATACTTTTTTTTTTTTTTTGTTTTGTTTACCAGAGTTTGTTGAGAGTTTCCGGGGCTGTTGAATTCCCGCAGGATATCAAATCACACAAACAAAAATAAACAAAAGTGAAACTATTATTTAAAGCAATAAATTGGGTTGGCAAAAAATCATGGAAATGTGCAAGCAAAAATAAAACTATATTCATTTATGAGTGCCACAAATTGTTGTTAATTTATTAAATGAATATAATAATTATTGAATATAAAATGTGTATTATTTGAGCGAATATTTAAGGTATACAAATTATCAAAATTTATGATTGAAATTAAATAAAATTTGAATGTAGAAAAATGTATGATTAAGTCAAGATTCATATCTATATTTGAAAATTTTAAAAATTTCTCTTGAATTTAAGATTTATTTAATACTTGACTTGGCTTTAGCTTTAATTGTGATTTTAAAAGAGAGTTTTTGATATTCTCTGCTTTCATAAATATAATGAACTCCATGAATTCATATGATTTTTGTTTATAATGCCAAAAAGGGCGAGGATTTTAAGCTATCTCAGACTTTTCCATTTAATAATATCTAAAAAGGCAAGCAAAGATATCACGCACATTTATTTCAGAGCATTAATTAATTTTTATAGAAGTTTTGCTTTATAACAGTTTTTATTAGAAAATATCACATTTGTAGAATGGAATAGATACTATATATACTATATAAACATTTACTTAGTAGTATTTATTGAATGATTTGCATATAAGTACATCCACATTCATTGGAGTGTCTCAAACAGCTTTTTACACACACACACACACACATACGCAAATGACATGCAGAATAAACAGCGATTGTTGGGCCACTTTTGTGGGCCACACCCTTTTATATACGGTCTAATTTTATGGCCGAGACAGTGTTCAGCAGCAGTGTTGCAAAGTGTTGAGAAACGCCATAATTTATGCGGGCGGGTAAAAATGTTTGCATAAACTACATATACATATATGCAAAAATATGCTATGGACACCGGCAGCCATAGGAGTCAGAGCAGGAGCAGGAGTGGCTGTAGCAGCAGCAGCAGCTGTAGCAGGAGTCGCTGCCAACGCATTCAGCTTTGCCAAGTTAGATTTTTGGCTGGGCAGCCGCATGTGTGTGTCTGTGTGTGTGTGTGTGTGTGTGTGTGTGCGGAGGCGTAGCTGGCACACATGTGTGTGCGTGCCACAGGCTGTGTATGGCCCAGAGCCAACAGCAACAGAAAACAGCAAACTTGCCCGGGCACATTAACCAAAATTGATTTTCGATTTTTTTTTTTTTGTCTTCCTCCTCTGTATTTTCGTTCCAGTTCGTGGGGACGTCGCAAGTTTTCTGGGTTAATATTCTAAAATATCAAGGAAGCGGCAGGCAGCCGCAGCAAATAGATGAGAAGCAGCATTAGAAAATAAAGCAATTTGTTACGAGTTGTTGCTGCCAATGCCTTTATTGTTGTTGCTGCTGTGTTGCTGGCCAAAGTTTGATTAGTTTGTTTTTGGGCGAGCTAATGTTATTAATGTTTTTATATAAGCTTACCCGAGCCGACTGAGTTGATCGATGCCAATGGCCACATGGCCGTTGTCAACGTTCGTTTCAGTTTTTGCCACAAAGTTTTTTTTTCTGGGGGGAGGGAGGTGCGCAAACTTTTGGGCAAGCGCATAGCCAAACGCTAATAGAGCAGCCATAATTTGCAGCAGCTTCAGGCACTGCAGCTGCAAGGGCAAAGGTTGAGTGCCTAATAAGCCAAAAAGTGGTCACAAAGTGCTTTGGCTTAACCTTCGCAGTTGATTCCCGTAATTGGCCACTGCAAATCTGGTTGCAAATGAGGCCAAGTATTTGGCTCGAACCATTTAATGGTCTGGCCGCATCATAATCACGGCCTTAATGCGCAATTGCCACAGTTAATTGTGCACTCTCAATAATAATGCAGCCAAATATTTATTTATTTTATATATTTTGCCATATTGTTTTTCTCTCTCTATATATGTATATAAATAATGAGCGCATCAATATTTTATAGCTGGCTCATTAAGTTTGAGCGTAAAATTGTGGCAGCTTGCATACAATTAAGGCCCATATGCAAATGGGCCCATGCATGGCCATGGACCAAATGCCTCAGACATAATGAATTGTTTAAAGAGCACTTTTTACAAATTTATTGAATAATAATAATTGAAACAGCAGTGTGCGCCGTTTTAAATTAAGAAAATTCATTTAAAGTGATGGGTAAAATTGTAAAAATATTTTTACTTAATTTTATTTTTTGTAAACATTTATAAATTTATTATTATTTAGAGTCATTTTTTGGTTTATTATTCTTGTGTTCTCCCCGACTATGATGCTTAAGATATAGTCTATATATTTTTTGGAACAAATCATTCCATTAAATATATATGCTATATTCATTCAAGCCTTTAATTTGCATTAAAATTGTATTTATATTTATTTTTGGTTAAATTTTAACAATTTAAATATTTAAAGAAAAATATGTAAACAAAAATATAAATAAAATAATTAAAAAAAAAAAAAAATACAATTTAACAAGAAAATGTAAAAAAGGATAAAATTGCAGAAATATAAAAGCTTAAATAATTTGATAACAAAGGTTAAGTTTGTTGTTTTGTAAAACAAAATGAGGATTGAGGAATTCCTATTAAACCAGCTTTCTTAGGCGCTTTACGAATTTGAATCCTTTTTGAGAATATATCAAATAGTATAGTAAATTGTAAGTTACTTTTATTTTTACACACTATAAAATAAAAATATGATTGAATAAATGATTTTGAAAAATATGTTTCTTTATTTTACTTATTAATTTTTATTTATTTTTTATTGTATAAAAATTACACAAAAATAGTTGAGCATTTTTTTTTCTTTTACATCAATATTTAATTTGTTTCCTCTAGTTATTTCACAACTGTTTTCATTCAATCTCATTTATAAAAGTCATTCCTTCTGATCTTGTGTGGCTTTCCCTTCCTTGCTGTCTTGATTGCTTCAATCGTAGCGTAAAGTCGTCCTTTCATCGGTCTTTTTAATTTTATTGGAGCGAGAATAATTTCACTGGCGCCAAGCTTAGGGAATAACGATGGCTGCGGCATCATTACAGTGTTATTTTTGGCTAACAATTTGTCAAAGATTATTTGTTTAATTTTTTGGAATAGAGAAAAACAACTTGGAACCAAAACACAGCCACGGGCGTATGAAAGAGCTGTTAAAATATAACTGAACACTTAAATTTGTTGGAGTGTGAGGCAGTCAAGGGAAGCTGAAAACATTTTAAACAGATCTTGAATATGTTTTAAACTATTTCTAAATTGTAAAATTTAAGTTATATAAGAATTATAGAGTACATCAAGAGATATCACTGATTCTATTAAATAAAATATGTAAGATATTTTAGAAAATATATATATTATATAAAATATGATTTTAATCTGAATCTGATTGATTTGCATTATAGACGCTTTTTTGAGAAAAGATCAACAGATATTTGTGTAGGCAATTTAAATTTAATTTCTGTTTCTGAAACTTTTATCAAAACGTCAAATAATTATTTAGTATTTATTTATTTTTTTTTTAACAAACTTTTGATTTTCTAACTTTTTTAGAAAAACATTTATATTTATGTCACTTTAATTACTTTGACATAATTAAATATAAGCATATTAACGAGCAGCGCATCCCTCAATACACAAGCATTTCACTTTAAAAGAGAAATACATGAATATATTCATATATATATATACATATGTATGTAAGTATATATTTGTAGAACTTGCGAGACGACAGCTTGGCAAACTTTTGTGTAGTTCCATTTCCATTGCTTTGCCCATGTCGAACTCCCAATGGGCTCAATCAACGCGCTGTGCCTGATTCCTGTCTGCCTGGCCACATCCTGGCGGGTGAGCCTCAAGCTGACCATGACGAAAATAAATGGCCGTGCAAAATGCCAAACAAATCAGTCGCAATTACGCGCCCGCGTGGCCCCCAAAGAGAGGGAGAGCAAGTGAAAGAGAGAGAGAGAGAGAGAGAGAGAGAGGAAGAGAGAGTGAAAAATAAAAAGTAATGCACAAAAAATGAGGCCAAGGGTGAAGATATTGTATGGGGTGGTGGTGTTGGTGGTGGTGTTGCTGGTTGCTTGTGGGGCCCATCGAACAAATGTAAAACATTAAATAATTTCATTTTCTTTGACGTAATGCGCCGCAATGAGCCACCAGCTCAATAAGAAAGTTAAGCAAACAAATTGCAAAATGAAAACAAGCAGCAAAAAGCTGAATTTATATACAGAATTTTGTGTGTTTTGTTTTTGCACAACTTTCGCTGTTGCTCTACGCCTTTGCTCCAACAACAATGCGAAATACATGGAATATGTATGTAAAGAGAGTGTGAAAGAGAGAGAGAGAGAGAGAGAGAGAGAGCTAGAGAGGTAGAGAGGGGGCAGCGAGCGAGAACAATACACAGCAAGAGCTTTTACTCCATTCTGAGGCAGCGAAAGCAATTTCCGTTCGTTAAACCTACATTTCGAAATTAAATTTCTTACACTTGAAAAGTTCGCAGCTTCAATATTGCGAGGCGTTTTTCATTTGCCTCGACGGCAGCGCAATTATGCCTGCTCCCCACGCCCACGCGCCCCCACACACACACACAAGCCCAACCAAAGTGGAGCTGGGTGGCATTTAAGCCACACACACACACACACCAAAACCACAGAGTGCACGGGCCAGTCAAGCGCCTGGCAAGTTGAGTTGTAATACGGCGTCGCCTTTAAAAGTTTGCCAAAGCAGGCTGATGAGGAAAAAAAAAAACAACAACAAATGGTAGCAGGAAGAAGATGAAGGCGAAGAAGAAGAAAATCATTAAAAAATATGTACAAGCTGCAAAATATACATGGAAATATTATGTAAACAGCGCGCAGTACACTAACTGCCCAAATGTATACATATACACATATATATATATAAATGTCTGCCACTCATTACGACCTTCGATCCGCAGCAGCAACAAGAAAAGTTCGACGCGCTGTTTGTAAGCGCGGCCGCTGCTGCGGTGTTTCCCATAATTTTTTTTCTTTATACCCTGAATCCATTGAAATTGAGAGTTCGAGGTATAAAGCTTTGCTGAGGAAATATGTAACAACAGGTAGTAGTAGGATTGGCAGTGATAAAAATTTATATATTGCTAATCAGGATTTGGACGTGTTGTTCATATCTCACCCTGTTCATTGGTTGTCCATCTATAGCTATAGATCTAATTGAAAAATGAGCTGCTCGTTGTGCTTCGATAACTCAATTTAACTAGAATGCTTAAGAGCTCCAGAAAATCTAGATATGGTAGATATATAGATATATATGTATATAGATAGATATATATATAGGTGCATAGATATATAGATATATAGATAGATAGATATATAGAGATATAAAGATATACAGATTTATAAATATATGGATATATAGATATACTAATGATAGAACGTTGATAGATATCGAGTTAAATATATTTATATAGATGTGCCTATAGATAGCTAAATAGACGGAAATATATATCGATAGATAAGCATATATATAGATATATATCTACAGATAAGCACATATATCGATATATACACATATCTATCGATATATCCCGATAGATTGAAATATATTGCTAGATACACACTAATAATTTTTCAATGAAACTCAAACTAGAACAAAAATCATTCGCCAATTCCTTTTTCTTAGTGAAGTATGTCAAAGCTCAGCATTTGCTTATGCGTGCTTATATGTGTTAATATATATCTGTATATATGTATTATGCTTGCTATATATGCATTAGAACAGCTTAACCTAGCTTGGCATATCATTGCAATGCCAGTGGTCAGGGTATTTGCTAGTCAGAACTTTAGCTCTAGAGCACTCTCAGTTGTTTTTTCGTGCAGAAATTGCTGAGTATTAAATATCTATTGAGTCGAATATTGTGGCATAAATTGAGGCGCACTGGAAATACTCGAGAAAATGTTGCTTGTTTTCCATTATGTTTTGTGCTCTACACAATTTTCGAATTGTGCTGTCCAAGCGTAATTTCTTTCTTGCTTTTCTTTTACTTTTCCACATTTTTTTTTTTTTTTTTTTGGGCGGGCTTAATTGAGGTATTATTTGTGTCATCGATTGAGGCGCCTTTTCAACGACCCGTATGCTTTTCTGAGTGCCTTTTAAAGTTACTTTCTTGATTTTGCAATCTGCTTTGCCAGTTTCTCTATGCATACGCACAGGGAGTCCTATCTGACTCCATATAATCTGCTTAATTTATATGAAACAAAGGGAGACCAAATTGCGTTTCCCTTGCCTCCGGTGAGCATGTAGAGCGAAGATAAGCCAGCCTAAAAAAAAAAACAAGCCGGGCCACGAAATTAGAATAAAAAGGGCAACCGCTGCCGGACCAAACTCGAGACCGTCAATAAAATCACGTTTTTTTTATATACATTTTATTTGCATGCTCTTGGCGAGGACATGAGAATTATAGCCGGGGCCTGGCAATAAAATTGATATAATGTGAATGCAATTTGCTCGACTTTCACTCGCTATCTCACTCTCCTACTCTTTCTATGCGTATATCAAGGCTATACGTGTTAAATTTAATACCTGCCAAAGGAATTTTTACACGTGAGGAACGCAATTCAAAGGCGAGTTCCACGAAGCCAATAGATAGACTTAGTGTGAAGCAAAAGTTACTTTCAAGACTTCAATTTCAAAAGGCGAAATATTTGCACGAGTCGTCGTATAGACGTCGCCTTTAACTGCCTGTAGTTGGCTTGCTTCAGCGCATGCCATTAAATAGAATATTTAATTTTATTGTTCTTATTTTTTTTTTCATTCGTTTTTTTTTTTTTTTTTTTTGGTATCGTGTCCTTTGCCCAAAATACGTCATACAAAGGGTCAGCCAGGGCCAAGCGATGCGCATATTTTGGGGGCTTAGCTAAAAATTTAAATTCCGTAAGCATCCCGAGCACATATTTGCATATTGTTCACTTTACATTTTCAAAAATACAAAACAAAAAAGAAAAAGAAAAAATATGTATATAGCTTAACGACAATTTTGTTGTTCGTGCTACGCTTTTGTCTCTTATGAAGCTGTGAATAAGGAAAAGTTATAAACATTTCTAATATGAAACCCCTTTTATTTTTTTGTGTTTTCCATTTTTTCATTGCAGGTCACAAACGGAGCTCTACGCCGAGTCTGATTAAAGCGATAAAGGTATGTACGAACTTCTCGGCGCCAATTCCGGCATTTTAATTAATAAAGTCTGTATGATCGAATGTGAGATACCCAGTAAAATGTGTGAATAAATGTGGGATATACATATTTTTTTATGAAAATAATTATGAAGCTGCCAAAATGTATTCTATTTGATATATATAGTTCTTATTTCTTATATTATTAATATATATTTTTATAAAAGATCAATTTCGTTTTTTAATAATTTTTTTTGCCAAAATAATTAACAAAAAATTTACCAAAAATATCAATAAATATATACAATAAAATAAATATATAAAAATTTACAAAAAACATATATTCATATTATATAATTTTGAGAATGTTTAAATTAATAATTTTTATTTATTAGTTATGCAAAATATTATTTGATTTTATTTTTAAAATATATATGTATAATATTTTTAAAGAATTTTTTTTGTTTTTTTTTTTTTTAATTTTTTAATTAATAAAATAAACTTGGGGATTTTTTTTAAACTCAGAAATTTCATATAGATTATCAAAACATTTAATTAAAATTTCTTCTGAAACTCACAAATTTCAAATACATTAATTATTATTATTATTATTACTATTATTTTATTTGTTTTTAGATTCTTAACTTAATAAAATAAACCTAGGGATTTTTTTAAACTCACAAATTTCATATAGATTATCAAAAATATCCTTTTTCTTTTACGAATAGTATTTTGTTTGTAAAACCTTTTTTTCTGAGATAATCTATGTATTTTTTTTCTAACTTGAATTCCTTGCAAACTAATTACTATTCATAATTTAAATTAAATTTTTATATAATTAACTACAATTTCAGTTAAGTATCTGATATATTTGATATACATTTTAACGCTAATTTCATTTCGTATAATAATTATATTTTATATTTAATTCCATTATTGTGCAATCTCTTGTCATTTGATCTAATGATAATCTCCGGCTTATGTTAATTTATTTTGCGTTTAAAGGCATCTTGATCGAAACCTTTTAGTATGCCCATTCATTTTGGCGAGAGGTAGATAGGGTAGGCGGGTAGGGCGTGTAGGTATGGAACGTTTGTTATTTTTTGCTTTATGCAAATGGCATTAAATATGCAAATCAGAAGCTGTGTCTGTTGCTTTGAAGTGACTTTTAATTTTTTTTCGGCTTTTTTTTTGCACTCATTTCATGCTGGTGCTCGTGTCGTTGGGCCTGCCATAAATGGATGTCTGTCTATTTGGCTGGCACCTGGTGCCTCAATTCAGCTTTTGGCATTTGGAGCATTGAATTCATTTATTTATTTATGAACATTCTGTGCTGGGGCGCGCATATCCATTCGTCAAAGTTGTCTGACCATATTTCATATTGAGATTTACGAAAATAATATTTATGTACTTGCGCCGCGGCAGCGGCACAAACAGAATTTCGATTTTGGTTTATTTAATCAACGGCAATGAAAATTGCAGCTGAAAAGCGTTGACCATGTAAAAGGTGCGCTGACAAATGGCTAGCACGATAAAAACCAATTTGATTTATGTACAGCTTAAACATGGCTGCCATGTTAACGCCGCAATTGTGGCCATATATAAATGAAGTACACTTTTTGTCAACGCTCCTGACAACTGCCAGCCAGCCAGCCCAGTCAGGCACTGGCCAAAAGCTATGAGCCCACACCTGCCTAACAAGAACAACAAACAAAACCATATCCAAGTGCGTGCGGCGTGCACACACAGCAGGTGCTCGAACGTGGCCACACATTTTATTAAAGCCAGGACAACGGCAATAAAAAGCAACTTCAAATGATTTGCAACCAGCTTGTTGTACTCTTAGCCTTCGTTGGCCTAGAAACATTCTCTGGCAGCTGAAATTAAATTATCTTTAGTTAATCTGTGATTTTTTGAATAGCTTGTTACATTTTTATTACAAGTGTGATGCAGATAATAGTTTACTGATTTTGAGAGTAATCTTTTTTGCATATATATGTATATAATTACAATTTTATTATTATTATGTTTTTTTTTTTTTTTTTTTGTAATTTTTGTCATACGTTTAATACAGTTAATAGTTTTTGGATATTGAAAATATTTTTTTATTTTATTTTATAAATAAATGATAAACAGTTTTAAAAATATATATAAATATCTTTTTTTTTTTACATTTTCTGAGCTTTTCAAATGTTTGTTATAGTTGTGATACAGTTAATAGTTTTAGATACTGAGAGTTTTTTATTTTATTTTATTTATTTATTTATTTATTTTTTATTTTTTTTTTTTTTTTTTTTGTATAATTAATACATAAAAATGTTTATATATATATATTTTTTTTTTACATTTTCTGAGCTTTTCAAATTTGTATTATAGGTGTATTATAGTTAATACTTTTTCAATGTTGATAGGTTTTTTTTTTTAATAATAATATTTTATAAATTTAAAAAAAAAAACTTATTTTTTCTTTAGCTTTTTAAATTTGGGACGTCACTCATTTTTTATTTTTATATTATTACTTTTTACTCAGAGCACATCACATATAACATATAACTCTTTTGAGATGCTCGTAGTTCTATTGTTAGCTGACTTTGCCTAGTCGGGCTTGATTTGTTTTTGTCGACCCATTTTAGGCTATGGCATGACAGATGACCTATGAGATATGACTTAAACATTTCAAAAACCTTTTGCATTGAATTTATTACTTAAAAGTCTATTCTTAGCTAATCATAATAGCTAACATGAGCAGCATGAGCTTTATTCAAACCAAGGAGCGCTTCTGTTTGAGTTACCCTAAATGTTTGGCATACGCACACATATTTACATGCTTCTATTACTTTGCGGTCTTTATGTTAAATACCTTCTCTTAGGTCTACTTCAATGTGAGATATAATCATTGTGTGGGTTTCTATACATATGTATGCGTCAGACTGTATATTCAACTAATTGAATTACTTTTTGTTTACAAAAAATATTTAGTTTGTTTTTATACAAATATATTTTTTATATTAATATGAAATTTAATTTGTAAAATAATAAAATAAAAACACAGTAACCGAAAATTTGTTACAATTAGATTAATATTATTATTAATTTTATATTATTAATTTTACATCATATCTATATATATTTTTTTTTTATAAAATATAATTTTCATTCGCCAAAAGTATTTTAGAAATAAAAACACAAGATTTTCATCATTCGAATCATTTTCTAGGAAATTCCCATCACATTCCTTAGCAGACTAGATTTAGCTGCTTTAAATTATTAAATAATTCTAGAATAATAAATACTTTCCAAGAATTCAGACTTATTTAATTTTGATATAATTATTATAAAAAAAAAAATTGGTAAGCTAATAAAGTAAATTACTTTAAAAAGCTAAAATCCTTATTAATTTTGCATGGCCCCAAAAGAAACAAAAATCGCTGAAGCTAGACGAAAATGCGAAATTAAATACTTGTGAGTAATTTGGCAAAGTCTCTCTTTTTTTTTGAGGCGAGCGGCAAAGACAACAGCGAGATTCACATTAAGCTGGTTGGTTGCCAAGGTTCACAGTGTGTGTCGCATCTACAATATGCATAAGTAAATAGAAACATTCTAATTTATTTTTAATGAATAAAAAACTGAAGGTCTTAACTTGAGCGCAAGCGGGCCAAAAAATTAATTATCGTTGGCAAACAGTGCGAGAGAAAAATCATTGCAAGTTCGTTCTATATAGAAAGATATATATATATATATATATATATATATATATATATATATATATATATATATATATATATATATATATATATGAGATTATATATGTATGTGTGTGTGTATGTATGTTTGTAAGCTGTCTGCTTAGGCCTGCCCGCGTATTTCATTACAGGCGGCGGCACTTGAGCGTTGTTAAGCTAAAAGTAAATTGCTTATTAAAAAGCAGCCTCAGCGTTTACACACACACACACACACAGCATAGATAGAAAGTGGGCGGGGGCGGGTGGTTAGTGAGCCACTCATTTACACTTCAAGTGGCAGCAAAAGCGAGAATTAAGTGAGTGGGAGCTGCAGACAACACATGAGACGCCGGCACTGGCAGAAGGGACTTTTGTCTGCGAGAGGTAATGACAAAGCGCCAAGCTGCTAGCAGGAGTAGCAGTAGCAGCAGCAGCAGCAGCAGCAGCAGGAGCAGGAGCCTTAGCAGGAGCGCTGTTGCTGGCAGGAATTGTGGATGTCAGAGAGTGGAGCGCGTTAAGGTCCTTGAAGCAATCGACTTAATGCTCAGCCTGTTGTGTATTTAGTTTGCATTTACATTACACACACTAGCACACACACACACCCACACACACACAGAGGCAGGCATAACGAGCTCGAAGGACAACCGCACACATGACTTGCTGTCGCGCTGAAGGGGCGCACATTTAATTTTCTACACATTGTGCCATGTCCTGATAGATTAACTGGGTATCGACTGTGCCCCTGTGTGTGTGTGTGTGCTTATGTGTGTGCCAAAATAAGTTGTGTCCTTGTCACACACACACACACGCACACACACGCACCTAGAGCAGCGTGACTCTATGCTATTTGATTGCTTGACTGAGACACAGTTCGAAAGTCAAGGTAGCTCGAATTGGGCATTGGGTGTGATGTGACCCATCTCTCTCTCTCTCTCTCACTCGCGCTCACTCTGTGTGTATGCAGCACGCTTCAATGAATTTTTGTCAACGTGATACGCATTAAAATGTGTATTCAAATGAGTACATAATTTGTTTGTTTGTCTGTGTGCAGTTAGATATGCATAAATATCGAGGCGCTGAGCTGTTCGCATTTTATGAGTGCAATTATGAGAGCGAACGAGTGGGTGAGAGAGTGAGTGTGTGTGTGTGTGTGTGTGAATGTGGGCGTGTGTCTGTGAATGCCTTTAATATAAATTTCAAACAAATTGCAAATAAATTGGAGTTGTCTTGGCGTCGCCATTGTCATCCCAGAGTCTCTCTAGTGTGCCCCACAAGTTATTTAAAATATGTAAATTTCCTGTAGCTCCACAGTGAAGCCACCCTCGCTCTGCATCGCTTATATCCTTATCCCCACACGCACTCGCAATCGTAACAACCCCACAGCTTTTATTGCTGTTTAGCTTTGTGTCGCCAGTTTAAAGACAATTTTCAATGCTGCTGAGGGCTGAGCATCAGCTTCAGGCATATTCCATGGCATTTCATTTACTTAGGTTTACAAAGTCGAAACCGCTTTCACTCTCTCTCTCTCTCTCTCTCTCTCTCTCTCTCTCTCTCTCTCTCTCTCTCTCTCTCTCTCTCCATGAGCAGCAGCAGTCATTTAGCATTGCCTGTCATTTTTTAATTAAATTCGATTCAAGTTGTTGGCCATATGCACATCCGGCTGAACTTTGCCTCCTCTCTCTCTCTCTCTCTGTGTGTGTTTCGCTGTTTTCTTTTCTGTGGTTTGCCCGGCGGCCAGCGCAAGTCAAACTGAATTGATTTAAATGTTAAAATTGCAATTTGTTACTTATTTTATTTACACATGCACAACAGCATCATGCCGTTGCTGATGGACAGCTGGCGGACATGCGCTTATTGCATGCAATTGCAATTGCATTTGCCAAGCGGAAACAATAAATATAAATCGCTTCGAGTGCTTATGAATGCCACTCGCAGCGTATGCAAATAAGAAATCAACAATGATACGGCGAGGCATTTTATTTAATTAAATTTAACTGACATATACATATATATAAACATTCATATATATATTATTAGTTATTCATCAATCATTTCAATGAATAAATTTCCAGGCAAAAACTATCTTTCTTTTTTTCAACAATAAATTTAATTTTACTTTAATTGATTTTTTCCTTCTTTTTTTTTTGTAATTTACAAAATTTATGTTTTTGCTTTTTCTATACATTTATGTGGGTGTCAATAATATTTAATTTAATTAATATTCTTATAAAGTAATATTTATGCTTGCAGCAATTGAATTCTATTTTTAAAGAAAAAATATTTAATATTTATTAAATTTAGTTTATATATATATTTTTTTTTATTACATGCATTCACTTTTTTGTAGTATTTGTATTTGTGTTTATTTTATTTTTTTTTTTTTTTTTTTTTTAATTTTTAATTAAGTTTTCAAACAAATCAATTAAAACTTTACTTTGAAATTAAAATCAAAAATATTCCAGTTGTCTGGCCTAATATTTTTACCAGCACTGTCAGATGCTTTACTCAATTTTTTAAGAAATCCTTTCAACTGCTTTCTCGCATATGATATTTCATATAATGTTGGCGGAAGCCTGAACACTCGAGCCAAGCTGAGCCGCAGCATTTACACGATTTATGCGTATGGGCTTCAGCTTCAGGCTGTGGCTGCCACGCCCACTTCAGGCTGTGCCAGCCCATCAGCCAACCCGTCAGGCAGTCTGCTTTATTTTCGCGCATTTGCTGTTTATATAAAACAATATTAATAAATTTTGGTGGCAATTTAGTAGAGGGCGAGGAGACTTTTGTTGCCTTCGCCTCTTTGACTTTTGACTATTGTCAGACGTCGAGCGCCAAGACTCTCTGGCAGCTATCGAAAGGCGGCTTCAATTTTATTTAGCCTGCGGCTTCACTTGCTGTGCGCATTGTAAACTTTCAAGATTTCGGTGTGTTGCCTTTTTCATCTTCGGCTTGTAACTGTTTGTGTTTGTGGAAAAGTTTTTGCTCTCCTTTTTTTGGTACAATTTATTTGTTTGTTTTTGTTCGAAATTATTTGGGACCCATTGAACCGGATTGCCAAGCAACGCTAATTATATATATATTATATAGAGGTCTACTTGTTTTTACTATAAATTTGACGCACTATTCAATTGAATTTGCCATAAAGCTGTGTTGGCTTTAATATATGCTTAAACAGCATGATGATGATGATATGTCGCTTTTTCTCTTTTACGTCCCTTTCATTTAATCCGCTCTCTCTCTCTGTCTCTCTCTCTCTGCTGCTGTCTCGCTGAGGCTTTGCATTGATGGCCATTCGAGACGTTTGAGATTGAGGCAAAAGATGCTGAGCGTAAGGCAAAAAGGACTCTGGCGCCATTTTGTATGCCAAGCATACACACACTCGCACACTCGCACACACACTCGCACACACACACACAGAAGTAGGGGAATTTGTGTGGCAAAGTGACGATAAAACATTTGCTCCGATTGCTTAAGTATGCCATACCAGTTAGTCTGAGGCACGCAGGCAGCATTCGAATTTTTATACCCTGGCGATAAAGGGTGCTCGCTTTCAATGGCCATGTTTCCATTACATAAGAGCTGCATGAGACTGCTCAAAGTATACTCTTCTATAAAGTACTTTGCATACTTTCACTGAAATCTGAGCAAAGCATTTACAATTGCTTTATTTAACTTGCCTAGAGATTGTAGCTGCAGCTCTTCTACCATCAAATTGAATTGATTGGTAAATGAAATATTGTTGTTTTTTTTTTTTTTTTGTGTTTGATTTTAATCACATTTACAAAAGTAAACTGATTTTTTGCCATTAACTGATTTGTTTCATTCGAAATCAAATCATCATAGAGAATTTGAATGAAAGTGATGTATGTAGCATAAACTGCGCCTATATGCGATTTGGAACTTTAGAAGTTATTAGGAATTTAGCTTCATTGAAGATTTTTGATATGCGCAAAGATGCTGAAGTCAAGTTTTGATAGATTTATGTATGTCATATACTGTTTCGTCTGTTTATATCTGTCGTATCTGCTCTTCTTCTTCTTAAGCCTGCAAGAGCATATCAATTTCGTTTTGCTTTCGTTATTTTTTTTCTTATTTCTTTCTTTTTGGCATCTCGTTTATTTACTTGCGTTTGCGTTTATTTCATTGATTTTGCGCTTGGCGTTTTGTCAGTTCAATACGTGAGTTTTTTTTTTTTGCAGGCCGAAGCTGCACACACACACACACATGCACACACACACATACTTAAGTTAATGACTTGACGTTAGTTGAGCGCCTAAAATCGAAGCAAGCTGTTCCGTGTTGTTAATTTAAGTAAAAAGCATTTTAGCTGATGTGTTTATTTGCCACGCCTAGCACACACACACACACATATTTATGTATATGTGTATACACACGGTTATCCTCTGCTTCATATTAGTGATAATTTAGTTGGTCTCTAATGCTAGCAACATACATTTATTGCATGCTATATATATACACATATATAGCAGCAAGTTTTTGCCCAAGCACATGTGTAACAGCCCAGGCCGCACATGTGTGTGTGTGTGTGTGTGCGTGTGTGTTTGTTAGCTGCTCTCATTTTTGGCATTTTGCCAGCGCGCCACATTGGCGTCCTTTAATGTGAAAATGAGTTGATGCCGAAGGCAAATGTGTTTGCTTGCCAGATACATACACAACTATTTTTTCCATTATGAAACGCTTCAATGAGCATGCTAATATAAATACACACACAGACACACACATGTACATATGCATAAATGTCTATCTCTAACTGAATTATGAATGGAAACGTGCGATTAAATTGCTGCCAAAAAGTGAAACATTTCTAGTGCCATTGGCATGCGAAAAGGTTTCGAGTTCGGGCAAAGTGGCTTAAATTGGCTATAGAGGCTTTTAATAACAAAAACATGTTTGGCAGCAGCCCGTCTAAAATGTCAGAAAAATTGCATGTTTTTTGCTGGATTCAAATGTTGTTGATATCCTTTTTTTTTTTTTTTTTTTTTTTTTTGCTGCTGATTGCTGTGAATGCAACTGGATTTGATTTGAAAAATGTATGCGGCATAAATAAATAAGCAGACAAAGTCTGCAATTGAGCAGCTGCATATTTTTGCCAGCCATAAATTAAACAACACTCGAATTGTGTACATTTTTGCACTGGCAGCAAGCATAAATAAATTATGGCCACGCGAAACTCGCGTCAGTTGCTAATGCGAAATATTAAAAGCCAATTGCGCGACTAACACAATGTTGTCTCTCTGTATGTGTGTGTGTGTGTATGTGTGTGTGTGTGTGGCATATGTAAATGTAGACATGTAAATGAATGCCTGCATGTGGCATGCTCGACGCAAACATTTTTCTAAAACAAGAGAATTACAACTTTGAAGGCAAATAGAAAAAAATAAAAAAAAAAACGCACCGCATTTTGGGTGCACATAAATTATGGCAAAGCATGCGCCGACAAACATTGTGTGCTACAACGACAATTGCCAAACAAACAAACAAACAAACAGCGGGAAATGTTTGCTGCTGACCTAGAAAAATTTCCATAGCATACTTTTCTGGGCGCGTCCACACAAATTGCCGGCCATTAATTAGCGGCACGCGCCTGCAGCGTCGTAACACTAATATCCTTTAAAGCAGCCCAATGTTGCTTAAAGAATGCTCTTTAAAGCTATTCACAATAAAAAATGAGTTATATATATAATTATATTTATATCTGGCGAGTCGAATGTTGCATTCAACATATATTTCATATGCAGCGTTGTTCGCATTGTGGTTAACTGCTTCATGTGTAAATTGAGTTGCTTCGCATTGTTCGTTCCGGCATTGCATGGCCATCATAAATAACTGTAAATTATGCTTAAACTCTATAAGTTACAGCATTTGCCACAAGCTGAAGGCAAGTTGATTCAATTACAATAAACTGTAAAGTTTTGCAGTTTTCAGATATTTTGCATAATTTAATATGAAAATCTGAAATCAAATTCCATTTCATTTGTTACAGTGTATTATATATATATGTAGTATATATGTGTTCGTTTATTGCTGCGCATTTATTGCAGCCATCTGTCATGACATTTAAGTGACAATAAAGTCAATTTGTTGCCAATAGCATGCCATTAAATTGGCCTGATTAATTGATCTGTAGCTGGCGTTGGCGATTTTCATATATGATTTGTATACAGCAAATATTATGATCAAAACAATTTAGCTATGGACTTATTTTAATTGCTTTGAGTCAGGCGAAGAAAATGTTGATTTAGTAGCATGGCTATGGCATAGATATAGGGTGACCAGCCTGGTCCGGAGAGAGGGAGAGAGAGAGAGAGAGAGAGAGAGAGAGAGAGAGAGAGAGAGAGAGAGAGAGAGAGAGAGGAGAGAGAGAGAGGGAGAGGGAGAGAGAGAGATAGAGAGAAGAGAGAGAGAGAGAGAAAGAGAGAGAGAGAGAGAGGAGAGACGAGAGAGAGTAGATAGAGAGATGGGAGCTAGGATGGAAGAGAGATATTGGAGATCGTGCTTTGTCCTGTCGATCCTGCTCTCTGCGGAAGCGCGCAGATCGCCGCGCTCTGGCTCGCTCGCTCCTCGCGCCCCTCCGCTTCAGTGCCCCGTCTCCTCGTCTCTGTCTTGCGCTCGGCATCTCTCAAAAAATACGGCCTCGCTCGCCTCGTCTCCGTCTCGGCTGCGCTTCGGCTCCGCTGCGTCTTCCTCAGCCTCCGGCTTGCTCTCGTCTCGCGTCGGCTCGCTCCAGCTCGGCTCGCTCAGCCGTCTCGTCCTCCGCATCCTCCCCTCGCTCCGTCCTTCCTCGCCGCTCGCTCCGCTTCTGCTCGATCCTCGCTTCGTCTCCGGTTCCAGCCCTTCTTGCCTTCCGCCTTCATCTCTCTGCCTAAAGACTCGAGCATGCTCTCAGCAACGCGATGCCTATAGCGTTCGGGTTGGCTCATTCAGGCTTGCTATTGCGCTCATTAGGTCATTAATAACTAGAGCGTGTACTGCTATCCAGTTAGCTCTATATATAATCAAAGCAGAAAATATATCCCATGCCAAATGATTAACTAAATGTGTGCTCATTTTGCAGCTTTTGCCGAAAAAAAATAAAAGCGTAAATTATTTATTTTTCGCTTTTATTTCGCTGCTTTATGCGCGCATTTTCAACATTAAATTGCCAAGCAGTCAGAGGGAGACAGAAGGAGAGTGAGACACACAGAGAGAGAGAGAGAGGGCGATGGGGCGCGGCGAAATTACCGCAAATCCAATGCCCCCTGCCACAGGCTGACATTTAATCAAGGTACAGCGTAAAGGTAAACAAACGGAAATAAGCGCAACTTCCTGTTGCTGTCGCTGTTGCTGTTGTTGTTGTTGTTGTTGCTGTTGTGTTCGCATACGAAACGGAAATACAATCAAAATTTTGTAATGTTTGCTTGCCAACAGCCAGCGCCATCGTGCGGGGGCAACGTGGTTGTATTTGTGTATTAGTTTTCCCGTCGGCTGTCAGGCATTTCGGCAGCTCTGTCGGTTTGTGGGTTGCTCACAGTTTTGAGGTGGTTTTCCTCTCTGTTTGTTTTTTTTTTTTTTTTTTATTTAGCTGACAGCGACAGCTTGTGACAGTTGGCTGTGTAACGTGCTGCTAATGAATTTTGCGCCCAATAAATGATTAGCATTATGCCATTGAATATTTAACGCGTCCATTCGCACAAGCGCATTTATTGCCAATATTTGTACAAATTCAATATGCAGAAGGCCGTCAGGCAGGCGGGCAGGTAGAACTTTTGCCTGTGGTTAAACGTAACAGCCAACTTACATTTCGGCTTATTGCTTCGCTTTGTAAATGCAAATGGCATTGTGGGAGCTGAAGCAGGAGCAGGAGCAGGAGCAGGAGCGGGAGCAGGAGCTGGAGCTGTCAGTTATAATTGATGCTCTGACAAGTCAATTGTCAGTCAATTGAGCGGGCGCGTGGCAAGTCGCAGTCACATTTCGCATATGGGGCTGGGCAAATTAATGCGAAACATGCGCCAAAGTGCGAAATTGAAATCAACACGATGGCTCCTGCTCCAACTCCTGCTACAGCTTCTGCTTCTGCTCCTGCTCCTGCTGCTGCTGTAATGTGATTTCAAGGCAATCTTATTTAATAATTTAAGCAGAGTTGAAAGCGTAGCAGACGCATCAGACTGTCCCCAGCTTAAGCTGAATATATATGTATTTGTATTTAATATCAAAAGCATCTCTCAGTTGCGACACTCAGAGTCAATTTCAGAATGTTGTCGAAACTGTCAATTGGCTACGCATAAATTTGCTAAAAGCAGTTCCAAGTATTGTTGACTAGAATACAAAGCATTTGATAACAAGTTAAAGTTAAGCGTCATTTTGTATCAATCTCATTTTGTAATTTGAAATAATTTAAAATAAAAGTGAGAGATTTTTAAATTCAAATTTATATTTGAGCTTTGCTTGTTTAATATTTTTCATAGCTAAAATATTTAATAACATTTTTTTTTTAAATCTACGAAAATTAATAAAAAAGATATATATGTTTACTTGGTTTAAATATTCATTGAATGTTATAAACAATTTATGAAAACTTCATATATTATTATAAATATATAAAAAAAATTTTTTTTAAATATAAAATAAAATATATAAAATTTTCTTTTTAATGTACGATTAAAAAATTAAAAAATAAAAAATATATATATATATATTACTAATAAAATATATAATTTTTTTTATTTTTTTTTATGTACCACCTTAGATCTCTTGAAAATACCATATTTATTGATAAGATATAAGCCTTAACTTGTTCATTTGCTTAGTTGAGACTTCTAGCCGCATAAATATAATATCCTAACAGCTCTATTCAAGATAAGCAAGCTTACGAGATATTTTATTATATTGATATATGTATTGCTTGTTTATTTAAATATGTATATGCGATTCGTACATGTTCACAAATATATATCAAAAATGTTATATTTGAATATTATATAAAATATTATATTTATATCTCGCTTCCCTTCATTTATTTGCACTCAGTACAAACTTACCTCCAAGTCCGGCCACATAACTCCAAATTGATTGACTTCAAACATCGAACATGTGTATCTCTTTAGCTGCAATCAATGCGAACTAAACTATCATAGATATATATCTTTTTTTTAGTTAAAAATAACTTAGTTCTATGCCATGCAGTTGGTGCATTTGTTACATTGGGCTTATAAATCGTACATGATTTGTATATGGGCACTGCAATCACAAGAATTTCACATCCATCAACACATTTTCGCAAATGGTCTTCATCGCTCATGTCGCATAAGTGGGTGTGGTATGATGGAGATGGAGGCGACGGAGGCGACGGGGGGGCGTTTCACAATTGTCCACATTGTCCATGTGGATGTCAACGGAGCCAACGCCTTTTTATATGCTGCAAAACAATTTTCAAAGTCATATTTTATGCCATCAAAGGCATTTGTCATTTATGCGCAAAATGTTTGGCAATTTCGTCCCTGGACCCACCCGTTCCAGCCAGCCGGAGCCAAATGTTCATGCTCAAGCCAAAACAAACTATGTGAGGAACGTTTGAAAACATGATGTGAGTGCTTGTCATAAAAGCATAGGCAAAGGGTAAAGCATGCTCGTAAAGTGTTGGCTACGCTATGCCACTATGCATATATATATATGTGGATATATGTATATGGCTTATATGGAATATGTTATGCGAAAGGCAAAACGAGGCCAGCGGCAGATGACAATTTAGCAAACTTCTGTTATTTGTCTCGGCTATGCAAAATAATATAAAAAGAAATTGTTACGCAAAAAACTTGACAGGACAGGAGCAATTTGATTTTGGCATTAGTTGCCTGATGGCCCCCCCTCCCCCGACTATCCATCCAGTCGGACTGCCGGCCGACCAGGCTGGCGAGCTGACAAATTTTTGTTTTTGCCTTGGCTAATAATAAAAAAAAATAAAGAAAAAAATATGCGCGCGTCAACTTCGACGCAGTCTGTGACAGCTTTCCAGATTGCTATGAATATATAAAACTCTGCATATGTATGTTTATATATATGGCATATATATATTTGCGTGCCGTTTGTTGCTGGGCAATGGCAGAAATACTAAAATGACAATTCATATTTACTGCATGCCCTGTAAACGTGGCGAGCATTGTGGTAGATCGAGATAAATGCATAAAGATTTTATTTGTCTATGAATTATTGATATTTATGAATGCTTTGAAACATTTTTAAAATGAATAAAATGCAACAGGAAAATGTTATTGAAATAATATGGCTGAAAAATGTTTGCTCTAAAGATGGAATATAAAAATGTTTAAGCAGAAGTAAATAAAAAAATACATTTTTGTAATGAGAAAATTGAAAAAAAAAAATATATATATAATTTAGATTTTCTTATTAAAAACAAATATTTTAATACAAAAATAATAAAAAAAAAAAAACAATTAATTTTGATGTAACTTAAAATATAATAAAACAAAAAAATATTTTCTATACAAAAAATATATCAATTAGATATGATAATATATGATAAATATATAATATATTATAAATATAAAATTTATTAAAATACAAGAAAATCTGGAAAAAATGAAAATTAAGACTTCATATTATATATAAAAAAATGTAATCAAATTTTAAGAAAAATTTTATCTTGAAATTTTAGTATAATAATTTGTTTTTAGTTATTAATATTAAGTATAAAAGCTTATACAAAATATTTAATTATATTTTATACATATTATATTATAATAATAATTATTATTATTTTTTGTTTTTAACTGTGTGAGTTGAATATAAAATATTTTCTCATAAATTAAGTTAATAAATTATAAATTATGTTTATTAAATATGATTTACTGAATAGCTTCAACTTGGCAGATAGAAATGTCTAGAGAAACGCCCACATAAGCACATATTTTTTATTATTTAGTTAATAATTATGTATTTTTACATTACAGTTTTAAACTAACTCAAATCATTTAGAATTTTTGTATTTATTATCATGTTACTTCTCTTAGCTTGGCATCCCACTCACATACTTGTTTACAGGGTATAAACATGTCAACCATTTTATTACAAAAATATGTGTTATATTTTGTATTTTTACGCCATTTCTGCTCTCCCTTTCTCTTTCTCTCTCTCTCTTTCTGCTCTCCTACTCCCACTCCCTATTGCCCATACCATTTTTATCTGCTTCTGTTTTGTTTGTTGGAGTTTCTGTTCGTTGTCATTGAGGCCCGTCAAAATGGCTGTCATTGTAAATGTTGTTGTTGCTGCTGCTGCTGTTGCTGTTGCTGCTTGTACTTGTTGTTGGTACAGAGCCAAGCTTGGTCGCATAGCCAGCTAGCCAGTCTGGCAGCCTGGCAGCCTGGTAGAGATACTCGCACTCACATGCACTTCGCGTTTATTGTTTGGCAATAAATTTGCTGGATAATAATTTCAGGCTGGCGTCGTAGCAATGATAAACTGTAGATGATGTATTATTTCATTCTTAGTCGAGTTGAGTAAATACACAACTGCTCCTGCACAGCCAGTCAGCCAGCCAAGCTGAAGATTGTGAGCTCTACTGCTACTGTTCTTCTTCTTCTTCTTCTTTTCTGCTTTCTGTTTGTGTAGGCAGCCGGAAGAGCAACGCTTAAGTGCGTGGTCGGATTTGTGAGTCGCCCGCTGTTAACCGCCAAGCCGGCTTAAGCATCCAAGCTGTAGACCTTTAGCATCTACACAGCATTGCCACGCCCACTGCCCGTGAACGCTCATTGCCTAAATCCTTTCCGCATGCAAAGTGTTGCCTTGTGTTGTTTCCCTTGCTGCTTTATAGATGTCATTTTTATGAGTTAGTGCGACGAGTGCTCATAAATTTGATGACTCAACGAGCACCTCGAGCTTTCCACACATATTTTGCGTGAAATTTCTTTAAAAATTTACAATAATGTTTTTATTTTTCTTTGCTTGCTTATAAATTGGTCGCCTGAAAGGTTTGCGACTTTACGAAATGATAGATGGAATCCAGACTCGCAACGTAATGGAGTAGGCCCACATTTGATGAATGGGCTGTGAAATACTATGTGAGCATATTTGGTCATGTTGTAACAGGCATAAATCATGGCCAATCTATTATTTATAATTAAAGCTAAAAAGATTCAAGATAAAACGCAGATAGAAATGCAATTGCTGACATATTCAAATCTGTTTCTTATCAAGCATCTTAAACTCTTAAGCTCGGCAATCTTTGAGGCCAGGCAAAGTGCTTTGGCTACTTTGGGTATATTAAATTCATGGTGTAGTAAAAACAGCTGTTGCCATGTTGTTTTATATTTTGCACTTAAAAATCGTGAAATCATGAAATTTTTTAATACATTGCTCTGCAGCTTGCCATACAGCAATATACCCTGTATAAGCGGCGCAATTTGAGTGAACAAATTTCTAAAAAATTCTATTCTGAAAGTGTTGAAAATTGATTTTGAATGGCTTTATTTCTATAACTTCAAGCAATCTCTAACAGAAATTATGTACTTGAGCTAGATCTAGAGCTTAGATCTTATGGCAGCGAAGCCATACTGCTTGTCTCCAATATATCTCAACTTTGCACTTTGTTTATACTCTACTAAAAAGCTTTTAAAAATAAATACAGGATATACATTTATAGCAAATCCCAACATTTGCAGCAAATCCATTCGAAGCCGCTGTTATTTTTATCAAAATCTTCCTATGTATATAAATATAGCGATATACATATATGTACACATAAATCTTCCTCCTTTTTTTATTTGTATACACAAGTGCATTTAAAACAGCGACTCAAAGAGCTGTCTGCAAAATCATTTCGTGGCAGCAACAAAGGATATAATTTCTTGGTCCTTTGAACGCATCTCAAAGGGGAGCTCATATGGGTATTTTCACCTATGCCACACACACACACAAATACACAACGGAAAAAAAAGAAGAAAGCAGCAAGGGAAACCGCAATACAATGCAATAACCATCGAAAGACGCACAAGGCATGAGACTGACAGCGAAATTTGCTGGCTGTCAATTTCAGTAGCACCAAAAAAAAAAAAAATATATATATATATATAATAATAAACGAATATATTTCGTTGAATATGCATTACGCAATACGTCGGATGGGGGAAGATGGGGGGCCCAGGCCTAGGCAGGAGTTCAATATATGTGGGCTATTGATTTTCGCTGCGGGGCGGCCGCACCCTTTCGCCAGCGCTGTCGCGTGAGACACGCGTGTGTCTTAAGGATGCGAGAGTTCTGTGATTTCCTTGCGCCATCATCTCAGATTTCAACTTTAAGCACACACATACACAGATAGACTGAGAGAGGGAGAGAGAGAGAGAGAGTAAGTTGTATGCCCGCAACGTAAAAAATTAAAAAGCCCAGCGCTGTAAATAAGCAGCATTTTACCCGCAGTTGGAGTGAGCTCCACTGCTGGGCCCTGGTCAATGGACCGTTCAGGCCGTGTGCCTGTGACTTATCCGACTGGGCGTTGTTGCTGCCGCTGCTGCTGCCAATGCCGTAACGTGAAATGAAAGCACGTAGCATTTTCATTTCGGCCAGCGTGCGGAATGCCAATTACAAGTTCTGGCGGCCACACGGCCAAAGAGACGAAACAACAAACAAACAGAGAAAGAATGCTTAAGGGATAAAGGGATCGTTAGAGAGAGAGAGAGAGAGACTGATAGAGAGAGAGGGAGGAAATGGTAGAGTGAGGATGAGACAAGGAAAAACACGAAACTCATTGAAATGAGTCGCGCACTGTCTGCGCGGGTTCGCCTCATAACTGATAGATGCCTTTTGGCGAAATTTTTAATAAACTT